>JAJGRX010001329.1:600000-1121490 GCA_025461125.1 Carex kokanica
ATTAATATTAGATGAAAAGGGTTAATTATACTCCAATAAGAATATCAGGGGACTACTCCAAATCCAGTCCAATGAAACAATTCAACAAAGACATTTCACCCAACAATGCCCCTTCAAGTGTGCTGATGCTGACACGTGTTGGAGATACATAACAGCCCCAACACATTTAGCATTTTACTGTGTAAACTTTCTATGTTTGAATTATCAATTTACAGCTGTCGAACAATTCAGATCGATCAGCTGATACAGTAATATTTTATATATATGCTCTTATTTGGAAAGACTAACGCCTAGTAGCTGCCCGATTTTTTTTATATCCTCCATAAACTAAAAAATTCCAAACATTCCCTCAAATTTTTTTTTGAAAAATCTCAAAATGAAAACACTAAACTAAATCTCAGCAATTGTTTTTTTTATAGCATACCTTAGATCTGCCAAAAACGCTAAATTAAATTTCAAAATGAAAACATTTGAACTAAAAAATAAAAATATAATAAAAAAAACTCTAGATCTTAGACTTCATACATTTACTTGAATAATGTGTAAAAATAAAATAAAAATTAGATTGAAAAAAACTTAATCGGAAGCTTCAACTCAACTTTTGAGGTTCTTCCCTTTTTTTTTGCAATTCTAACTGTGCGGACTACCTGTTGAAGGTAAATCTTTGCTTACCTTCAAAATCTATATCTCCTCCTCGCAAGTTTTCCGAAAAGTGGTCATACACTAAAATCGGTTACTCGAGCGCTGAGAGCCCGAGATACACCCGTTGGAAGTTTCTTCATCACAGACGGCCTACTCGGTGAAGATATCGTCTTTCTTGTCTTATCCCTAGCCCTAGCCTCGCCTGTTTATGAGAGATGTCTCAGAGAAATACATGTATAACCTACATGTACTTTAGAAATAAAAGAAATGACGTGATAAAAATATATACTGATGTATTATAAGTTTACAATAGGAAGACACGGATCGATGACGTGGAAAAGTTTGTATTTTGTTTATCACACATGGATCATACAATAAAACCGTGTACAATTGTTGGAGCATTCATATACACCAGCCCGAAAGAAGGATGCTCCACATTTTTTTAATTGAACTAATATAGTATTTATGTTTTGTTCTGTCATTTAGTCAGTGTTTTTTTTTGTGAGGTTGATATAAATCATTAAAAAAATTAATTGATGAACAATCGTACTACTCAATTACTTCTTAATTTTACTACACAATTAGTCAGTTTTTCTTAAAAAAAAACCCCAGGATTCCTAATTGTTCTGATGGGATGACAAGTGCCAGAAATTATGGCAGTTGGGGCAATTTAAAAAAAATTGAGGGCATGTTTGGAATTTTTTAATTTCTGGAGGATATAAAAAAATTTGGGGTAGCTGCTTAGGAAACAATAACCTCTAATTAGTAATTAACTTGTATATGACCTTGTAATATGTGCAATTAGAAATTCAATTCAGTACAAACAATTTTATCACTTTATGTATTAATATGGTATCAGAGTGGGTACTGGTACGGTAACAGTACTGTGTATGTACTAGGCCAAGTGTGAGAGTGTTTTAGATTTTTGCTTTTGTTAATTTCAAACATTTTCTGACGTTTTGGTTTTATTATTCTGTTAAAGGGTGTTATAAAGAAAAGTATAAAATTGTTCTTCTAATGTTTTAATTTTAATAAAAATAATTTTCCATTTTAAGCAAAGGTTTAAATAGGGTTTATCATGTCATGGTGGAACAACTAATAAAATCAGGCTATGCCCATATTGTGCCGCTATAACGCGCTATAGCGTCGATACCGTCATAGCTTTTATAGTCCGAAAACGCTATAGCGCGCTATTTAGAACCCTGTTAATTTTTAAGTAACTAAATTAAGAAATAGACATATTAATAAATTAAGTTAGTTTAGATGGAACATAATTAATTTTAAATATCTTATGGAAAAATATCTAAATCTAGAAGTTATGATCGATATATATCTAAATTGAGGAGGGATCAAATTACACTTTTTTTGGTGACACACTTTGACACCTACCATTTTCAAAATCCAAACAGTCGATCCGAACCGTTCAACATGATCACCATATTAAAATGTGCTTGGAGATCACATTTTACATTTTTTTAAATTTTTTTACTAATTATTAAGATGGTTACAAAATCGTTGTTTTCAGACCATTGAAAACAACAATTTTGTAACCATTTTAATAAATAGTAAAAAAATTCACAAAAATGTAAAATTTGATCTCCAAGCACATTTTAATATGGTGATCATGTTGAACGGTTCGGATCGACTCTTTGGATTTTGAAATCGCAAAATTGACCTATAAAAAAAATGGTGTCATGATGTGTCACCAGAAAAGGTGTAATTTGATCCCTCCTCATTTAAATTTCTATATTTCATTTTAGTATGCCCAGTAGCTCAGAAAGCATAGGTTCATTAAGGGCAAAAATCCCAGAGTCTGTATCCTCTAAGATATCTCAAAATTTGAGTTTATCTAAAGCTGAACCAATTTCTTTTTGTGCCTATTCGAAATGCATGGGGTCAGTATTATTGTGCTTTAAAATTCGTGCAGATCACATTTGAACGTCCAGATTTTCCTCAGATCAACTCAAACTTTGAGATATCTCAGAGGATGCAAATTCAAAATCCCTCAGGGTTAAGCATTTAATTTTTTTAAATCCTCTGTTTTACTAAACTAGATGCTCCCTGTGCCTGGATGCCTGCGCTACATTTAAATAATTTTGATTCCCTTCGGTAGGTGTATGAGAGTGCATTTGGTAGTTTATTCTCAGCTGCACCAATTGAAAAAAAAAAGAAGACCTTTGACTCAATTTTGAGTCAACTTGCTTTTTTTCTATGAGAATAGTACTATTGGAAGAGAAAAAAAAAACCTCTTGGGAATTAAATGAGAATTTAATTGGAAAAAAAAACGGAGCTTCCGAATTAAGGATATCTTAGACAGTTAAACCATATAACCATAGTAGTTGTGCTCTACCATTTTTCAGTTGTTCAGACCAATTTATTTAACGACATGAAAAGTTAGACTGCTGATGAGTTTCAGTCATTTTGAAGTTGTACCAGTCAATGCATTTTGAAGTTGTCATTTTAAAAGACATCTTTAATTAATAATTAGTGATTCATAACTAAATTTCATCTGGCAATACCACAGATTTTAGTGTATTACAATCAGTAGCAATCTGTATTTCAACTGGAGTACTGGACCATTATCTGTTTCATTAATAAACATATTAATATAGGATAAAGTTAAAGGAGAAAAGTTACAGTGAATTAAGTACCTTTACTGAGTCCAAAGGATACATATGCAAAATTGTGTTTTCGTCATATCTTACAAAATGATATCTAAATTAACAATTCTCAATGAAAGTACATTACTACTAATATGTAAATAATTGACATTTTAAATTTATCACTTAAAGTTCAAAATTGGATAAAAGAAAATCAAGTCGTTACCTTCTACATAAAAAAAATTAGCTGGGATGGAACTAAGAAATACTAATATATATTATTTTGGTATAGGTTCATTAAGGGCTAAAATGCACAGGGTTAAGCATTTAAAGTTTTGAGATTCCTCTGTTTTACTAATCTAGATGGATGCTCCATGTGCCTAGATGCCTGCACTATGTTTAAAATAATCCGGATTCCCTTCGGTAGGTGTATGACAGTATGAGAGTGCATTTGATTGTTTTTAAGGTTATTTTTGTAAGACATATATAGCCCCATTACTTGTTGCTTGTTTTTTTTTAAGTGGTGGCTTTCTAGGATGGTTCCTGTACACAAAAAATTATTTATCTCGAAATTTTAATTGTACAAATCCAAATCTCTTTACGTAATTGTAATTTGGAAAGGCAAAATTTGTTAAATTTTCTATACAAATCATTAATTTCTAGAATGAAGCTTATTCGTTAAAACCAATGCTTGTATATTATATATATTTGAGACATGTCTTCATTATTGGTGGCTATGTAATTGGGTCGTCAACTGTTCTCAAAATATAATCTTGGACGGCGATACAATTTTATGATTACAGGGATGTAAATGTGTTAATATTATTTGAGTAATTACAATTTTCCCGGCCCTCCGTTCTCCAAATGTCTTCCAGCTTTTAATATGTGAACACATTAATTATACTATCCTCATCTAACTATCTTGGACCACACTCTAACTAACATGTTAGAACCACATTTTAAAAAGATCAACACTGAATTTATAATTGATGCGCGCATGTATTAATACCTATGAACGCAAGTATTAATATATAACATATCAAATATTTATACTTAACATACCTAGTAATTCTAAAAATACTGGACATACAAGTCTTTTATTTTCTCTCTCATCACCTACCTATCTTTTACACATTTTTAGAAGTGATTTTTTTTTCTCCGTTCAATTTCGTCTATATTTCTAATATGTGAAAACTTTTGTGAATCGAAAATCACGAATGTCTTCTACGCAATTTTTTCTTTCAAATAAGATCCATGATAAAGTACTTTCGGGTTCTTGGTCGCACAAGTATTTATATTTTGTCATACAAATATTTATATCTCCTCATGCAAGTATTTTTTTTACATCTGACACTGGATTACGTCTGAAAGTATTAATATCAAATATTGCAAGTATTGACAACTCAAGTATAAAGATTTCATGTGTTAAGTGTTTACAAATTTATTGTTAAGTTATCAAAATGTTTAAAAATGTACTATAAATTTACTTGTTAATTTTATTTAAATTTATATGAAAAATCATTTGTCAAAATTGTTAAAATAATCATTCTTAAGTTATTCTTGATATGTGTCGGAAAATAATATGCCAGTAATATCGAATAAAACAGATGACGACGAGTCTATAACAAAATAAATAAATAAATAAATAATAATGATGAACCAAAATTAAACTGAAAGACAAATGTAGCCATCTCCCAAATAATTTTCTCAATTCATGTTATTTGACAGTATTATCAGGATGTACTTTGAAATAATTTATTGTTTAAAATTATTTTACAGTATTAAGCTATGAAAATAATATCTTGTTTTAAATTTATTTTTGCAGAGTTATCTGAAGTGTTACACTTAGTGAGCCTTACAAGATCTCTGAACTCTGATCCATTCAACAAGTTCTAAGCTATTGCTTTTATTAAACATGTGATATTTTTGTGTTAATTAACTACTTATTGTGATTTAGTCCTGAATTCCGTGAGTATACATGGAACAAGTCTTTGCAATTATCTCATTTTTTTTATTAGTACCTATTGTGCCTTGAGATTCGTGCAGAGAGTATTTCAACGGTCCAGATTTTCCTCAGCTCAACTCAATCTTTGAGATACCTCAGAGGATGCAAATTCATAATCCGAAGGGTTAAGCATTTACATTTTTTTTAAATCCTCCGTTTTGCCTGGGCTACGTCTAAACTAATTGGGATTCCCTTGGGTACGTAAGTGTATATGTGAGTGCATTTGCTAGTTTATTATAATATATAAGTATATAACCCATAAAGTGTGGCTTTCTATGATGGTTTATGTACTCACTGAATTATTTATCTCGAAATTTTAATCGCAGAAACCCAAACCTTTTTATGTAATTGTAATTTGAAAAGGCAAAACTTATCAAATTATTTGTACAAATCATTAGTTTCTATAATGAGGCTTATTAGTTAAAACAAATGCTTGTAAATTATATATATTTGAGACATGTCTTCATTATTGGTGGCTTTGTAATTGGGTCGTCAATTGTTGGAGATACAATTTATCATTAAAGGACTGTAAATGTATTAATAATTTTTACATAGTTTATTATTAATAATTTTATTGCTAAATAAATAATCATCATTTCTAAACACAAGTCTTTAAAATAATAGAAATTTGGGGTAGAATCAAATAAAATGAGATTTCAATCCTTGACTGAGTGCTTCAAGTCAAATAACTGAAAAAAAAAAAAAAAATGCAATTCAGAGGGAATGATTCCAACGGACAAATTAAAGCCCATATTTTGGACCTGAAAATGTTTTTTTTTACCAAAACAGTAATTTACCATGTAACGGGTCACTGAAGCTGTACTTTTACTCTTTCCGAAGGTGGATAGGCTAATTAATTATTTGCTATCCATAATGTTTACTTTTTGCAAGCCACAGAGATTATGATCGCTAATTAATTAATTGCTTAAACTTAGCTTTGTTGCTGGTTCATCTCTTTTGCATCTACTGGAAATCTATTATTGAACATTGCAAAAAAACAAAAAAAACAAAATCTATTATTGTCTCTGCCTTTTACTCTGCTTTCATCTCAGTCTTTTCAGTCTGTTTCTACGCATCTCAATTATTGCTCATACAATATGTCTTTTGTTAATTGAGTTCCTTTTTTAGTCGATCTTTTTTCTCATAGAATCTCAATCCAACATTCTACTACAAATTACTAGTGTTTTTTCTTATCTGTACACAACAATCCTTGCTAGTTAAAAACCAAAAAAAAAAGAGAAAAAAAGAGAAGGTAAGTTAGAAGAAGAAAATCTCCATGGACACTGTTTATTTGGAATTTTTAAATGACCGTGTGTGTATGATTGAGCTTATTTTTGCGTAAGTATCTCCTTCCATTACACACTGTTTATTTGAAATTTTTTCACGTCCCTCTATAATATGTCGTGTATGGTTAACATTCTTGCAATAGTGTTTGTAATAGTCAGAGAACCGCAATAAACCGCAACAAACTGAAGTGGATTGCCTACAATTTATTACCATTGATTACGGCTCCTTTGAAATGAGCCGTTACGATTTCAAATTTTTTTGATGTAAAGGATTCAATATTTTGTTGTTTATATCATATTTTTAAGTTACGAAAAGTAAAAAAATGTTCATTGGTAATCTCATTATGGTTTTACACTTTATTGAAAAAAGTTAAAAAATGTCACATGAGTTGGCTACAACTATAAGGGACAAAAGTACCCCATTTCTTTTTAAATATTCACAGTGCATCGACAAAAGCACAATTTGTAAAACCCGTGACGCTTAGATTCCATTTTGTTTGACCTGAAAATGTTCTTTTGACCAAAAAATTAACTTACCGTGTAACGGGTCACTGACGCAGTACTTCATTTTTTTTTTCTGGAGGATAAGCTTATTAATTATTTGGTACCTGTAATGTTTTGTCGTTATATGCCACAGAGATTATGCATACCACCAGTATTGTTGTTTGAACTCAACTTTATTTGATCTCTTTTGCATAGCTATTTTTGTCTCTTGATCTCTACCTTTCACTCTGTTTGTCAGATCTCAATCTCTCTCTTGCTCATACAATCTGTCTTTTGGTAATTGACTTCATTAACCGATTGATTTTCTCTTGAATCCCCATTCTAATTTCATCTTCATTCAACAATCTACTACAAACATTCTACTACTTCACCAAAGCTAGTTTTCTCTCGATCTCTGTCTTTCACTCTATTTCTTAGATCGCAATCTTTCTTTCTCATACAATCTGTCTTTTGGTAATAGACTTCCTTTTTAAGCCGATCTATTTTCTTGGAATCTCAATTTCTTAGTTCATCTTCCATCCAACAATCTACTACAAATTGTTAGTGTTTTTTCTTTTTTCTGTACACAACATCGGTTGCTAGTTAAAAACAAAAAAAAACCAAAAAAAACTTGCGTTGCATTACACCCACACATCCCAGAAACTTCATCTCTTTTGCTATCTTTACTGTCTTCACTCTGTCTTTCACTCTATTTCTTAGATCTCTGTCTTTCACTCTATTTCTTAGAGTTTTCTCTCGATCTCTGTCTTTCACTCTATTTCTTAGATCGCAATCTTTCTTTCTCATACAATCTGTCTTTTGGTAATAGACTTCCTTTCTAAGCCGATCTATTTTCTTGGAATCTCAATTTCTTATCATCTTTCATCCAACAATCTACTACAAATTATTAGTGTTTTTTCTTTTTTCTGTACACAACATCGGTTGCTAGTTAAAAACCAAAAAAAAAGGAAAAAAAAAAAAAACTTGCGTTGCATTACACCCACACATCCCAGAAACTTCATCTCTTTTGCTATCTTTACTGTCTTCACTCTGTTTCTCACATCTCAATCTCACACTCTCTCTCTCATACAATCATTCTTTTGATAGTTGAGTTCCTTTGTTAATTAGCCCATCGTTTTGCTCTTGGAATCTCAATCTCTCAATTCATCTTTCATCCAAAAACCTACTACAAATTGTTAGTGTATTTTTTCTGGTTCTGTACACAACAACCCTGCTACCTAGAAAAAAAAAAAAAGAAAAAAGAAAAAAATGAAAAAATAGAGACATAGTAAGTTAGAAGAAGAAAATCTCAATGGGCGGGATCTGCTCTTATTGAAAAACTTGTCGAGACGGCTTACTCGTACTTGGGCAAGCGTATGCTGCCAGCCGATATTGAATTCCAGGCCACTAGTGGAGAATGTACAATTTGTATCGCTCTATCAGAATCGGTTCTGGTTAAAGAATGATACTGATACAAACAGAAACGGTCGTTAATAAAGAGCCAACCGTGAAAGAGGTATCAGGAACGGTCATTAATAAAGAGCCGTCTCTGATACTATCAGGAACGGTCATTTATTAACAACCGTTCTTGATGTTCACATATCAGGGATGCCTCTTTATTAACGACCATTCTAGATAGTATCAGGGATGGTCGATTATTAACGACCGTTCTTAATGTTCACATATCAGGAACGGTCGTTAATAAAGAACCGTTCCTAATAAACAGGAACAGTCGATTATTAACGACTGTTCTTGATGTGTGTATATCTCACCCGCCCTTCACCTCTCCCAATAAAAATTAGTTTGTAAGCTAGGTTTTTGACGGATTATCTCGGTGATTTATCTCACTTAATAGTCTAGCTTAATTTAGGATACTCAATAGTAGGTTAGGTGTGCTTGATTAAATAAAATAAATAACAAGTAGCTTAATTTGGGATACTCGGTGATTTATCTCACTGAACAACCACATATTTCCTTGTGCAGTCAAAGAATGAATCAAGAAGCTTAGCATATGATGTGCTCTTAGCCACTAGTTCTAGCTTGAAGAGCAATGCACAATCAGATCTGCAACGACTATTTACGATGGTAATTAAATTTTACATATTTTATGTATTGTTAGATATATTCTTCTTGATTAGATCAAGTAGTTGCTATAGCATATGGTCCAGTAGTTAATGAGCAAATGCCCCCACTTATATTGTAACTGTGTAATTAGTATACAACCATAACTAGAGCTGGCTTGTTGTGAACTTAAAGACCTCTGTTTGCTGAAATTCAAATCTAAGTTGTACTCGACATATTTTAAGATTTGAATTGACCAAAATCAATGTTCAGATGAATTTACATCCCGACAACTTGACCACCCCCAAGGGCATCTAAACCACCAATTAAGACCCAATTAAAACTTGAAAATGTAAAAGATTTGTCTTCCAATCTTAGACACCCCAAGGGCATCTAAACCACCAATTAAGACCCAATTAAAACTTAAAAATGTAAAAGATTTGTCTTGAAACCTTAGACAACCATACAGTAATGTGACCTGTGCATTGAAAATTTTTAGTTAACATTTTTTTTGTTGTATTTTTAGTTTTTTTCATGAAATGCTCATGGCATGCTTGAAATTTTTTTAGCATGAACTTATATAAAACAAACTTAAAATATGGTTTTGTAGATTGGCTATAATTGAGAGATTTGGTGCTACAATCTCTTCATGTCACTCGATCCGGAATCCAAAAAAATTGTAAGTATAATATAAAACTCATGTTTAATTTTGTGAATGGGTGTGTATTATGATAAATGTATATAGTTAATTAAATGTATCTATAGTTGGTAGGTATCTAGCTAGAGTATTGTCTTGTGAGCCATAACCGAATTATTAATGCCTTTAGTCATGATACCCATTCAAAATTAATCCAATAGAGGTTAATTTTGAATAGTCCCTGTTTTGGGACTGCTTTTTTAATATATTTTGTCTCAATTAGGATGTGGCCACATATTAGTCGCGTTTAGTATTTAAGAAAATTTCGGTAGCATTTTCTCTTATTAGTTCCCCGGATACTTGGAGAACTAACGGGAAATGCTGCTCAAATTTTCTTAAATACTATGTGTTCACTACGGAGACAATATTCAAAAAGTGGGATATGATTGTAAGCCGGCCCCGTATAAGCCCTAAATTCAACATTTGACCCTAACCGTGTACTTAATTGTTTTTTCTTATAATTGCAAATGGACCGCAGTTGGATGTATGGAACATCATGTCCTTGATTGCATGAATTAGGAACGGCTATTTATAAACGACCGTCCTTGATAGTCGAATCAGGAACGGCTATATGTAAACGATCGTCCTTGATTGTACGAATCAGGGACGGCTATTTATAAACTGCTGTCCTTGATTGTCTGAATCAGGAACGGCTATACGATATTAGTTTTGTTGCAAGGGAAGGACCCACAAGTGTGTTTTTCAACTTGATTTGATTTGATAACACAATTTCACCTGCACCTTCTATAGGATAAACTTCCCCATTTGCATTAATAATTCCGGTTTTACGTGGTGTACACAATGTTTCTAAAGCAGTTTTTTCATGTGTCATGTGATCGGTTGCACCCGAATCAATAATCCAACCTTCATTTTTTCTATTGCTGTTTAGATTCAAGATTTTGCACTTACCCATACTTAATTTCAAAATACCATTTTTACCTTCACAATTATGACTATCTTCTTCTGTTAGTGGCTCAGTTCTGGTTTCTGCTTGCTGATCATACTGGTAAGGCTCTGGCTGCTGCTGGCTACTTCTCGCTGCTGTTAGCTGCTGGCCAATTATGGTTGCCGCTGTTGGCTGTTGCTGGTTCGGGGTTACTTGTGGCTTGCTGGCCCCTCGGCTGCCCACAGTTGTAGCGGTGGATGCTAGTATGGTCGCCATCTGTTCAATCAAGGCGGCAGTGATGGTCGATTCTTGGAATTCAGCTTCTGACATCTCTCTTTGTGTTTAGATTAGCACTTGAAACGAGGCTCTGATACCATGTCAAAATTAATAGAACAACTCAAGAACACAAGACTCCCAAGAATCTCCCTTCCCTCCCTGATTTTTATTTATTTTCTTTCTTAATTGTTTACATGTATGTTGCAACCTCCTTTTATCTCCACAGCTCAATCTTTTATAAATCAATTACAATTGTTAAACATAGAATCCTAAATCTATCATTTAGAAGGAAATCAACTATTATCTATATATGACACAATATATATGCTGTGCATATCATTGCATATCTTCTTTCCTTCTTGGAATGGATCCTAGCATATTTTGGTTGATCTCCAAATCTTTAACATTTTATGATCCAACTAAACTGGAACATGTAGTATGTCTTTTAGATTTATACCCGTTCAAAATTAATCCAATAGGGATTAATTTTGAATAGTCCTTGTTTTGGGACTACTCTTTGAATGCTTTTGTCTCATCTAGGATGTGAAGAAATGTATGTGGATCTAGTATTTAAGAAAAATTTGGTATTATTTTTCATTGTTGTTCCTACGAGTACGTATTGAATTATATGTCCAAAAAGATGTGTTTCTAACGCGTACTCAGGGAACTAAGGGGAAATGCTGCCAAATTTTTCTTAAATACTAAATCCACATACATTTCTTCACTACTGAGACATAGCATTCAAAGAGTGCAATAGGATTGTATACTGGCCTTGTGTAAGCCCCAAAAGACTAATGAGTTTGGAACTATTAATATTTAATGTCATTATTTCATTGAAGTGTCAAAATAGTAAGCAAGGCATAACTTTAAGTTTAGTTTTGACCTCGTGTGCATTTTATTTTATTTAGAACTAATCAAGGCAAGGCAAGGGAAGGGAACCGTCCTCTCTCTCTCTCTCTCTCTGGTACGTACATTTAAATTCATAGCTTATGTGGATGCCGCTTGTATGGCTATATACAAGTCCTGTTGCATGGATGATGCAACACTTGATTTGATTTTGTGTTTCTTCCATGACTTACTTTAGAGGGTCCATTATCAATTGATGATATCTGGAGGGTCTAAAGTATAGATCTGGATTTTTTGTTTGCGTCGAAGTTTTAGTGAGAATGCTGAAGTAAGGGTTTCGCTGCTGTAACCAGCATTTCATGGGAATATCTCTGCCTTTTCTATTGTAGGGGTGGGTGGATTATGGAAAACCACTCTTGCACAATTAATCTTTCAGGAGATTAGCGAAGGAAACCATTTTGACAAAACAATTTGGATTTGTGTTTCAACAAGTTTCAGTGTTGAAGATATAACAAGAAAAATCCTCGAAGGCCTAGGCGAGAAAACCCATAATGGTGAGTCATTAGATAGCCTACATAAAAGCTTGAAGAAAAGAATTCTTTGAAAGAAAGTTTTTCTCATTCTAGATGATGTTTGGAATGACGATACAATATGTGATTGGGAGAAATTGATTGCGCCTTCGAAATATGTACAACAGGCACTACTACAGAAATGGTCATTGTACACAGCACATTGTACACGGACTTGGCAATTTTATAGAAAAACCGTGTAGAAGTTGTAATTTTTTGGATGCCTGAAATATCTGTAGGATCTCTACACGGATATTTATAAAAGAATCAGTGTAGAAAGACGTGAGAGAGCTACACAGACGTTTACTAGAAAATGTACACGGCTTATTGTTTAAATAACAGTGGAGAAAGCCTTGAGAGAGCTACACGGATATTTAATTAAAGAACCGTGAAGAAAGGTAAGCATTGTACACGGATGTTTGTTTAAATGACCGTGTATATAACCCGTAGGAGCTACACGGATGTTTAATAAAGAGCTGTGTAGAAATGTCGAATTTGTACACGGTTTTTTGTTTAAATGACAGAGTAGAAAGCCTTGAGCGAGCTACACGGACGTTTAATAAAGAGCTGTGTAGAAATGATATTTTAGGTTTTTTGTTATATAAAAGGCCTTCTCCCCAGCGCCGTTTTGATCAACTTATACTCTCCCCTCTCACAGTTAACAATTGGGTTGAGATGTAGGTTTATCAATTGTTTCAGATCGCAAAATTAGATCGATATGAGCTACTGTTTTGGGAGCTCACAGATGAGCGATCTGGTACAATTGATAACCTACATCTCGAATTCCCATGCGATCGAAGTATTGAAAAAAAAATTATCTCTCTATTCTGATCAATTTTACTGGACGAAGAGTTGGGTGAAGAGTTGGGTGAAGGACCTTCAGAGCCGGATGAAGAGGTGAATGTGACCTTCAGAGCCGGATGAAGAGTCGAATGAAGAGTCGGAGATCATCCGACTCTTCATTCGACTCTTCATCCGGCTCTGACGGTCCTTCATCCACATCTTCCCTTTGCTCTGAAGGTCCTTCATCCAACTTTTTACTCAACTCTTTCTTTAGTAAAACATGTATCTTCATATTACCCTCTGTAAACCCTACTGGCACCAAAAGGAAAGAACCACCCTATTCTAGTCCTTAATGGAAATTTTTAGTTTACAATATGACTTTTTATTCCAACTTTTGTAATGCTTTAATTTTGTATAATTTAGGGTACATGAATTTTTAGTTTAAATGTCTTCCTCTGTTTTGGAAATTGTTTGTTCTAAAAATATAGGGAAAAAAACTAGCTGACAGACAAAAAAAAAAAAAAAAAAAAAAACAAATGATACACGGACGTTTAATAAAGAGCCGTGTAGAAACGAGAAATAGTACACGGATTTTTGTTTAATTAACAGTGTAGAAAAATAATTTACACGGCTGTTTATATAAAAGTCTGTGTGTCTTTCTACACGGATTTATAGCTAAATATCCGTGAAAACAAAGATACTTGCTCGAAATAATGGAAGGCTAAACCAAACAAAATAAAACAAAAATTAGGAAAAAAAAAAGAATTATAAATGTCCGTGAAGAAAATTTATCTTTTATATTACACACGGTTGTTTATATAATTGTCCGTGTATAAAGGTTATCTTTTATAAACGGCTACATATGTAAAAGTCCGTGTAGCTCTCGTAATGCTTTTTTTACACGGATTTATAGATTATCATCTGTGTAGAAAGGTTATTTTAGGGTTTGGAACTATATAAAAGGCCTTCTTCCGGCACCGTTTTGATCAATTAATACTTCTCTCTCTCTCTCTGTATTGAATTGGTCTGATTTCTGCGCACAAGGAACGAGGCCGGATCTGAGATATAGCTTGGAAGTTAATTCGCATTCTCCTCTCTATTGCCAAGGTTAGTCATACATATATATATTTCCCTCTTCTTTATCTAATTTTCTGTTACTGATTAATATTGCTTAATTATGTCTGTCAATTATTATTTAATGCTTGATTTGTTAAGATAATGTAAATAATTAGTGTATTGTGGTCCAATAACCGACCTACTGATGCTTTTAGGTCCATGCCCGTTCAAAATTAATCCAATAGGGATTAATTTTGGATAGTCCCCCGTTTGGGACTGCTCTTTGAATATTGTGTCTCATTTAGGATGTGAACACGTATTAGCGGGATTTAATTAGTATTTGAGGAAAGTTCGACAGTATTTCTCCTTATTGCTCCTACGAGTATGTGGTTTTTACGCATACTTGGGGAGTTAAGGAGAAATGCTGCCGAATTTTTCTCAAATACTAATTAAATCCCGCTAATATGTGTTCACATATGAGGCATAATATTCAAAGAGTGGGTTAGGATTGTAAACCGGCCCTTTATAAGCCAAGAATTTGGAACAATATATATGCTGACCACCATATATGTTTAATTGGAATTTTTTTTTTTACTTTAATTTACAGATGGATCGAAGTTGGATGTACGAATTGCGACGTGATAGTGCAGAATACTTGGCTCGCGTTGATGAGTTCCTAAAATTTGCTGAGAGTTATAGAGTGGACAGAAAAGAGAACGACATCTTGTGTCCTTGTAGAGATTGTAAAAATTATATAAGATTTGGGGATTCGGAAGAAATTAGAGCTCATTTGATTTGTCCGGGATTTAAGAAAAACTATACATGTTGGTTTATGCATGGTGAGAAAATTGGGGAATGTAGTGGAACCAATAGAAATTTTGTTTTGGACGAGAATGATGATAATGTAGAAACTGTTGATAATTTTGAATTTGAATGCAACGATGATTTTGAGAATGTCAAAAATTTCGATAATGCTGGGCTTGATTGCAACGAGGATGATGAGGTGGAGATTGATGAAAATGCAGAATACAATTTTACTGAGAATCTAGAGGACATGTTACGTGATGTGGAAGATGAAATTAGTGATAAAAATTTTAAAAAATTTCAGTATCTGTCTAATGAATCTAAAAAGCCGTTATACCCCGGGTGTACCAAATTTACAAAACTATCAGCTGTGTTGAAATTATTGAACTTAAAAGCAGACAACGGTTGGAGCGATAAGAGTTTCACGTCCTTATTAAAGCTTTTACGAGAGATGCTCCCAGATAACAACGAGTTACCCTGTACAATATATCAGGCGAAGAAGCTGATCTGTCCAATGGATTTGAAGATTGAAAAAATACATGCATGTCCGAATGATTGTGTATTGTACCGTGGCGAGTACGAGGCCATGCATGTTTGTCCTAAATGCGGTGTTTCACGGTATAAACGCAAGGACCAGGACACTGACGATTGTGATGGAGGAAAAAAGGCAAGGCCTCCGGCTAAGGCGGTGTGGTATTTCCCGATAATACCGAGATTCAGACGGTTATTTGCAAATCCCAAAGATGCGAAATTGTTGCGTTGGCATGAAGAAGAGCGCAAAAGAGACGGTAAACTAAGACACCCTGCTGATTCAATTCAATGGAGAAACATTGATAGACATTTCGAAGGATTTGGTGGCGAATCACGAAACCTTAAGTTAGGGGTGAGCACAGACGGAATGAGTCCGTTTGGAAGCATGAGCAGTCAGCACAGCACTTGGCCAGTTCTTATATGCATCTACAATCTTCCTCCTTGGTTGTGCATGAAACGCAGGTACATAATGATGTCATTACTAATCCAAGGACCCAGACAACCCGGAAATGACATAGATGTGTATCTCACACCATTAATTGAGGACCTCCAGAAATTGTGGCGTGATGGCGTCCCGGTCTGGGATGCGTACGGCAAAGAGCAATTTAATTTGCGGGCCATGGTATTCTGCACCATAAATGATTTCCCCGCGTATGGTAATTTATCGGGTTACACTTGTAAAGGAGCAAAGGCGTGCCCCATCTGTGAAGATGACACGCAGGTGCTGGGGTTGAAAAATTGTAAAAAGAATGTTTTTATGGGGCACCGTAGGTTTCTTCCTGTTAATCACCCATACCGTAAGAAGAAGAAGGTATTCAACGGGAAAATTGAGCTTGGAGTGGCGCGTCATCCGTTAGATGGGAAGAATGTCTTCATGCGGGTTAAACACCTTGCTGTTGCTTTTGGAAAACGTGCCAAAAAACCACCGAAAGATATTTGGAAAAAAAAAGTCCATATTTTGGGAGCTACCATACTGGGAATATTTAGAAGTGAGACATTGCCTAGATGTCATGCATGTTGAAAAAAATGTCTGTGACAGTTTGATTGGCACATTATTGAACATTTCGGGGAAGACGAAAGACGGTCTTAAAGTTCGAGAAGACATGAAATTAATGGGAATACGACCCGAGCTTGCACCGCAGGATAAAGGGAAGCAAAAGGCATACCTCCCCCCCGCAATGTGCACAATGTCGAAGATCGAGAAAACGAGCTTTTGTAAGTGCCTTCATAGTATTAAAGTCCCATCAGGGTATTCTTCGAATATTAAGAAGCTGGTGTCGAAGAAGGACCTGAAATTGATTGGTCCGAAATCCCATGACTGTCATGTTTTAATGACACATATGATTCCTGTTGCAATTCGGGGAATTTTACCGAAGCCCGTGCGGCAAACCATTACGAAGCTTTGTTTTTTCTTCAATGCAATTAATTCCAAGGTGATAGACCCGCTCAAATTGGACGCTTTGCAGAAGGAGGTCGTCGTTACCCTTTGCCATCTTGAGATGTATTTTCCGCCATCTTTTTTCGATGTTATGGTTCACCTTGTTGTTCATCTCGTGAGGGAAATTCAGATCTGTGGTCCCGCGTTCCTGCGGTATATGTATCCATTCGAGAGATTCATGGGTATTTTGAAAAGTTACGTAAGTAACCGACATCGCCCCGAAGGTAGCATTGTGGAGGGATATTCCACAGAAGAGGTAATTGAGTTTTGCACCAACTACATGACCGGTGTGGGTCCTATTGGCGTTCCAAAATCTCGATACGAGGGAAGGCTACAAGGAGTAGGGACAATAGGGTTGAAAGCCATAGTTGCTGATAACGATGACCTGCGAAAGGCACATTTTATTGTACTGCAGCACATGGCTGATGTTGCTCCATATATAGATGAGCACATGACGATCCTTTGACAACAGAACTACACGAGAAGTCAGAAGTGGCTTACTGACGAGCATAACCGTTCTTTTATAGGATGGATGAAAGACAGAGTGAAATCACACCCCGAAATGTCCCCCGTAAATGAAACTGTTAAATTGCTGGGCGAAGGACCCCAAATGGTTGTTAGAACATTCCAAGCATACGAGATTAACGGATATACATTTTACACTAAATTACAGTGTGATAAGAGCACGATGCAAAATAGTGGGGTGACGTTGGTGGCAACGTCCCAAGAATTCAGTAGATCGGGGGATGCCCGGCCTGTAATAGCTTCAAAGTCTTATTACGGCGTTATTGAAGAAATTTGGGAGCTCGTTTACAATCATCACCTTAGCATTCCCTTGTTTCGGTGCCAATGGGTCGAAGACCGAGGTGTTAAAGTTGATAACGACGGGTTCACCCTCGTTGATTTTGACAAAGTCGGGTATGTGGATGATCCGTTCATACTTGCCAAGCAAGCCACCCAAGTCTTTTATGTCACTGACCCGAGTGAAGATAGGTGGAGTGTCGTCCTATCCGGAAAAAGAAGGATTGTTGGGGTAGAAAACGTCACCGACGAAGAAGAGTACGACCAGTTCGAAGAGATACCTCAATTTTGTACCGATGTGCAAGCTGAGATAGCAACAATTGCAGAACAAGACGAAGCAAATTACATGAGATCTGACCACAATGAAGGATTATGGGAAGATGTTCAAACAGTGGAAAAAAAGAGAAAAAGGAAAAAAAAATCCAATGTATAATATTTACTCCTTTTAAACTTGAAAATTTTAATATTTCTTATTTGGAAAAAAAAAATTCAATGCATAATATATATTTCTTTTATAATATTTCAGAGAGCCCAATGAAGCTAAAGACTCAAGGCCGGTTTATCTCTGGATATTTCTGTCTCATGCATTGTAATGTTTTTATTTCGTTTCTAATATTTCTTTGTTGCATCAGGAGCAAGAACCAGATAGATTATTTTAGATATGTGGGCAGAGTGGTTTCAACAGTAATTTTTGTAAACTAGAAATATGGATTTGTATAATTTAGTGTAGGTTTTTTTGTATTAATTTTTGATATAATCTAGACATGAATTTTTGTATAATTTCTGATATAATTTAATTAGTACGTGAAACACCCATCTTTCTAAGAATAATTTTTAATTTCATTAGAAATTCAAAGGGAGCAACACGGACATTTAATTAAACATCCGTGTACAAATACATTTATACGTTTCATAAAATGTCTGTGTAGAAATTCAAAGGGAGCTACACGGATATTTCATTACACATCCGTGTAGGAATGTATTTTTTCCCCTAAAATTATTCTCAGAGAAAAAGTAATCGAAACGGGGGAGTGATTATTTGAATTCGTTTTCGTCTTTTCAGAATTAAAAAGATAAGGCAACTTCTCGAATTAAACGTTTTCTATAGTTGGACACGGACGTTTAACTAAAAATCCGTGTAAGAAAAGTTTTCTCTACGGTCGTTTAATTTTCAATAGTTTGTTGGCCTTCTAAGAAACGTACACGGGCGTTTAATGAATAATCCCTGTACAAAAGGTTTCCTACACGGATATTTAATTAAACGCCCGTGTAGAAATTAAAATAATTCAAATTACATTATTCTTGAAATACTTTACTTGAACAACAGGGACTAAATTGCATGTTATTTTGAAATATTTTGTTGTAAAAAATATTTTGAAATAATTACTTGAACAGAAGGTATTTTTTTTCCGAAAAATTATTATATGGTTGTTTTGTAAATTTGTAAACCCAGATAAGGTCATATCAAGTAAAGTGTTCATTTATGTTTTCAAATCGGATTATTTAGAGAGCATTAGGCATTCTATGATATTATTTAGACAGATTATTTAAGTTAATTTTAAATAATTTACTTTTTAGTGATTACCCATGAATTAATTATTTGTTGGTTGTTTTGTACTGCTAATTCATATCTATAACAGTATTTATTTAGATAGCATGAAGTATTTAACAAAATAGTTAAACGGAAAGAAAACAAAATGCTGATTAAATTAAGAACAAAAATATATTACATCAAAACAAAACGAAAAAAAAAGCTAACTTAATGAAACACTCCTTCACTGGCTTGGCTGGATTGCTCCTTGGCCTGACCCCCTCTTTTTAATCCAGGGTCTCTTTGGCCTGATCCAGGGATTGCCCCTCCTTTTGTAGGGCTTTGGTGGTGGGTGCTCCCTTGGGCTTCGTCGTGGCACATTTGAGGGCGGCCATGGCCATGTCCTCCTGTAGTTGGGAGGAGGCATTTCATAGCCGGGAGGGACTTCGGGAGCATCCTCGGGAATGACATAGCCGGGGGGCAATGGCCATGGCACATTTGCGTCTTCTTCCGGTGGCACCGAAGCGGCCATTTCTTCTTCCAAATTCTCAGAGAAAAGTAATCGAAAAGGGGGAGTTTCTCAGATTATATTGAATTTTGAAGTCGTTTCGTCTTCTTAATTAAAAAGATAAGGCAACTTCTCGACTTCCGTGTACAAAAAGGCTTTTGAAGGTCCTTTAATTTTGAATTTCGTCTTATAAGAATCATACACGGTCGTTTATTTAAAAATACGTGTACAAATGGCTTTTAACACGGTCGTTTAATTTTCAAGAGTTGTTTCGCCTTATAAGCAACGTACACGGGCGTTTAATAAAAAATCCATGTACAAACTGTTTTCTACACGGATATTTATTTAAACGCCCGTGTAGAAATTGAAATATTTATTTGCATTTATTATTAAGTTCTGCTAGATACTCGAAGATATAAAATAATTTTCAAGCTAAATAAAACTGAAATCAGGTTCCTTTTTATATTTTGGAATTTCCATTTTGAAAAATATGGAATTTGAAAAACATGAAACTTTGGAATTTGAAAAAATTAATCTAGAAAACCATATGTAGGCGCGCATTTCATAATTTCGCGTAACCTAATTATACACGGGTGTTTAATTAAACGTGTAGCTCTCTTACGTTTCTACACGGGTGTTTATTTAAATGTCCGTGTATATTTAGTTTACGCGAAATAAAGTGCGCGCCTCGTCTCTGTCGCTCGATATCTTTTCAAAATCTCCTCGTCTCCCCTAAAACCTAAACCCCCTAGTCTCCTATCTCTTTCTGTGGTGCTGCCATCGTTATCTCTCTCGGTGCTTGCTCGGTCTCCTCTGTCGCTCTCCTCTGAACTCGCCAACTGAATCTCTAAGCTCCTCTCGCGCGGTTGCTGTTCTGTCCTTGAAAGGCTCTCTCTCTCTCTCTCTCTCTCTAAGTTGCAATGCTCCCTGTATATTGGTTAAATCAAAACCCTTATCTCTGATTGTATTTTGGTTAAGTGAAAAGTTTCCTCAACTGACCTATTCTGGTGACATTGACACCTAATTAATGTTACAGGGACTAAATTGCAAAACCAACACTATGATTCAACAAAGGACCCAACAACACATAAGTTAACCCTAAATTTTACATTTCATAGCATTTGTAATAATGTTTCTTTTTTGTAGAAAGAACCATGTCACAGCCAGGTGAGAATGCAGATATGATTTTGGAAACAGTGGAACCGCAGGTAGATATGATAGTGGAAGAAGAGGACCAGCAGTCTCAGACAGAAAAGAGGAAAAGAGGTCCGACAATGTGCACGAAGACCTCAGAGGCGAAGGATTTGCAAATCGAGTTCGACAAAACCGGATGTCCGAAGGGTCCACGTAGGGCAGAGTACACAAATTGGTGTAACAATTTGGTGAAGCAGAAGGCATCTATCTTGGTTGAGAGGTGGGACAAATTCGATGACGAAGATAAGAACGAATGGTGGAACATTGTGAAGGTAAAAAAAAAAACTGTACATGCATTATATATTCATTTTTCGTATTCTGTTTGTTATTTCTTTTTTTGTTGGATACAAGTTTTCTAGCATGTCTTAACCTTTGGTATATTTCTAGGGGTGTAGGTGATAATTCTTGCTTTGTAGGACTATATCCCAAATTCTATCATTTAGCAGTTATATATACAGAGAAAAATTCAAAACCAAATATATATTACCTGCTGAATGAAATTAATCAATGTAGCTAGTGTAGTGCACCATGCTTGAACTGGGTACCGCCACCATGAAAGGTAAGGTAATCGCCAGACACCTTGACCCAATTCTGGTGCCCTACACTATTATCATGACAGATAGCAAAATCAGCAAAGAAATATCACTAACAAACTCAGCTAAATACAACACATTATTTCACTTTGATTTGGTCATAAAGGTTAGATTGCATGTAGGTAGTGACATAGGTTGTGCCCCAAAGTTTCCTAATATACAGAAAACAATTTGGTAGAGCAAGTGAAACACAAATTATTTTCAAGCTACTTATTCCCCGTACTTTGGTTAAGTGCAAAGAAATATATGTCTATACCTGACCTGAAAACTTGAATGAACTTACATGCAGTAATTTTGTTGTCAATCATGCAGGCTCATTGGAACATCCAGGATGACGACCCAAAGTCCGCGAAAAAGAAAAAGACTCTGAGGAAAATGAATGAAGCTTGGAAGCAATTCAAGAGCACGTTGAAGACGGTTTTCATGGAGGAAGGGAGAAATCCGGTAGGCTACTATAAATGGCTGAAACAAGAGGACTGGGAGGCGTTTCAAGCTTTGAAGTCCACAGAAGAGTTCAAGGTATATAAATTCAGCCAACTTTGTCTCTGTTCTTTCTCGATATGTACTTATCTTCCTTAAACTAGCTAATTGATGTGCCTTGATGTGTGAAGGTAAAAAGTGACGAGGGCAGGAGGATCGCGAAATTGAACAAGTACCCGCACAAATTAGGGTCAGGTGGTTACGAGGGTAAGTCGGCCGAATGGGCTAAGGTACTGGACCAAAACAAACATTCTGACTCACCTGTGGTTAGGATCCAAAATCCTAGGGCCCAATGCTGGCTCATGGGAAGATCTGAGGTAACCGCTGACGGGACGATAGTACTCCCAAGTGACGTGCAACCCGTGGCTCAGAAAATGGTAAGAGTCTTTGTGGTAACTTCGTGTACATTACTTTGTCTTTTGCTATAACTAATTTTTTTTTAACAGTTGGATGTGGAGGAGGAGGTAAATTCGGGCTCCATGACTGTCGAAAGAGTGGATGATTCCTTGTCCGCAGCGCTCGGGACTAAAGAACACACGGGTCGAGTTAGGGGTGTCTCGGTCTACTGTGGCTGGAAGGATGTATACAACGGACCGAAACCAAAAAGAAGACCACGTGCCAAAGTTAGCACGGAAGAGATGGAATCAAGGTTGGCGCAGGTACGCTAGGAGGTATGCGAGGAGTTCAGAACGGAGTACGATGGAAGGATGGCTGAATTCGAATCAAGGTGGATCAACCAAATTGCATCTCTTACGCAGCAATCCGAGCAACAACCTCCCGTTTCGCCGGGATTTCGGCGAAGCAGTCAAGCATCCGGGACCGAAGTTCTGGGCGTGTTGGACAATCTACAGGTAATCACTACTTGTTCATAATCTACCCGTAATTGTGACTTGTTCATTAACTAATTTCTGATAATTATTGCAGGAGGCCACATCATGCGACCTCGTCATGTGGCACGACAAAACTCCTCTGACCCTTGCTAAGGGTATTGTATATCCTCCAGCCGGTTCTCAGCTAAGGCCCAACCACCTCCCCGTAACGGTTGACATGATTGTGGCCGATTGGGCTGCCCGCATACCTCTTCCTGTCCCTACCGACGGCATGGTGGTGCTTGATGATGCCCGTAGATAGATTGTCCAATGGCCCAAGTGTCATATTATTTTGGATCAGGTAATCTCTAAGTAAAACACAGATATCTTATGTTACGTTCAAATGATTATTTTGAAATACTTGAAAAAAGGTTCAAAATCTGATACAGACCCGAAGAGGCGTTGGATACGTTGCGGACGAAGCTTTGTCACCGGTACGGCGAGGCTTGGAAGTAGTAGTCGGGGCTGATGCGCAAGAATCTCCTGCTGCGCCAGCGGCTGCGCCAGCGGATGCCCCAGTAGACCGTACGGGGCTCTCTGAAAAAGAGGTTAGCCGTTTGCCCGAGGATTTGCGGAATCTCCACGCCTGCCTGGTTAAGGCACCAGATGATATGGAGAACGTAATGTTCGATATCCCCCCCGAGGTTCTCCTACACAAAGGCAGGACGGTCGTGCTGCCTTTCAAAGAATTCAAGGACTTTCTACATGCCTCATCAAGCGATAAATGGCTCGATGTGGGAGTCCTCACCGTTTTCGTCATGTTAGTGACCAAAAAATCATATATATCATGTGTATAGCACTCAAATATATATTCTAATGTGAAATGATGATTTTTCAGGATGATACAACGAAAATAGACTGTGGCTTGTGGGAAAGATAGGGTGAACTCCTGTGCATTCTTGGACCCCGCTTTTACTAGTGGTACGATGGTGCAACATCAGGAGGAAGATACTGTCCAGTACATGTGTTCAGCGATGCATAAGGCTCTTTCGGAGAATAAGAAATTTATTCTCGTGCCATACCACCAGAGGGGCCACTGGTGTTTGATTGTGATTGTGCCACTTGAGAATTTGGTTTTCCTCATGGATTCTTCACATCCCGGACCGGGCGTCACTCCTCCGCAATCCAAAATGATCTGCATTCCAATAAGAAAGTAAGTAATAGTAATTCACTTGGTTTGATTTTTTCCCAATTACATATAACAAATTGTGGAATTGCTAATTACATTCACTCAATTTTGTAAGGGCTTTTCTGCAATATCTTAAAGATGGAGGAATGCAAAGCACGATTCCGAAGCGTAAAAATAAGTTGTGTTTCAGGTGGCAGCCGGTGAGCACATGCACTATAATTTTTATAATTTCATATTTTTTGTTCAAAAATTAATTGTCATTCTAACATAGGCCGCTAAATGAAAATTTCAGTGCCCGCAACAGTTTCAGGGTTGGGAATGCGGTTATTACACGATGATTTTTATGTATCACTTTGTTGAACGCTTACAATTCGATTGGCCAAAATATCCGGTATGTAATTCATATGTTTGCCTTGACTTGTCCATATAATTAATATTGATTTCCTCTAATATTTTATTCTACTAAATTTGTTTTATTAGTTGCATTGTTATAATTACAATATTTATTTTTATAAAGTAAAACAGAGATGCAGTTGTTATATTGTATTTTTCTAATAACCTACATATTTTGAATTTTTGGCAGCATAAATCGAACGAGAAGGCAGGGCATTACAGCAATGAAGATATAGATTATTTTAGATGTATGTGGGCAAAGTGGTTTCAAAATGAATTTTGTAAACCAGAATATGGATTTGTATAATTTTGTGTGCATGAATTTTTGATATATTTAGTGTACATGAATTTTGTTTAGGGGTTGTATTCTGATATATTGGAAATTCTTTGTTTGGAATTGATTTTTAATGGCTAGCAAACTGGAGGCTAGCCAAAACAAAAAAAAAAAATTGAAAAAAAAATATAACCATTCTACACGGATGTTTCACATAAGTCCGTGTGGAAAGCCAAATAAAGAGCAAATAAAAATATAAGATAGCTACACGGCTGCTTATGTAATGATCCGTGTAGAAACATGATCGTACACGGCCTTTTAGTTAAATATCCGTGTATAGATCTCCACTAATGTACACGGTTGTTTATGTAATGAGCCGTGCAGAATAACTATGTCGACACGGATATTAACCTAAAAGTCCGTGTAGAAAGAGACATCGTACACGGTTGTTTATGTAGTGATCCGTGTAGCTCGGCTTTGGAGAGCGCCACTTGGCAAGGAATTGGACACGGTTGTTTATGTAATGATCCGTGTAGCTCGGCTTTGGAGAGCGCCACTTGGCAAGGAATTGGACACGGTTGTTTATGTAGTGATCCGTGTAGCTCGGCTTTGGAGAGCGCCACTTGGCAAGGAATTGGACACGGTTGTTTATGTAGTGATCCGTGTAGCTCGGCTTTGGAGAGCGCCACTTGGCAAGGAATTGGACACGGTTAATTATGTAGTGATCCGTGTAGCTCGGGTTTGGAGAACGCCACTTGGCAAGGAATTGACCACGGTTGTTTATGTAATGATCCGTGTAGCTCTCAGGAATTGCACACGGTTAAATATCCGTGTATAATTTATTCAGGGGATTATACACCCTCGCACTCCACACGGCAGGAAATCCGTGTAGCTCCCCTGTTTATGTCCGTGTACAATGACCATTTCTGTAGTAGTGAGGGAAACAAAATTTTACTCAGCACTAGAATGAAATTAGTGGCTGACATGATTGCTCATGTGCTAAACGTGAAGCTTGAAAAAGCACGAGTCTGAGGTGAAATAACAAAATTAGTTATTAAAACAGTTTATTGTTTTATATTCATTTGTATTTGATTACTTGTAAAGAGAAAGATAAAGAAGAAATGGTATTTGAATCTTTGTATTTGTATGTTGTTTGAAGAGAGGATTACATGCCTTTTAAATAGGCCGATCAATTACATTCTTTGCTGTACTATAAGTTAAAATAAACTAATGAGCTGTTAATAAAACAAAGCAACCAATACTAGTAAATCTCAGAATTGGCAGGAATAGAATCATCATATTGTTGTAGATGTTCTCAAGTTCTTCATGAAATGGAGAAGTCCAGTACTTGTGTTATTACGCCACCCTCAAGCCGAAGTGACATCTATCACTGTGAGCTTGGATTTGAGAAATTGGAAGCGAGGAGTAGGCAACGGTTTCATCATAATATCAACTAGTTGATCTTTGGAACGAAGGAAGCAAACACTTAGTTTTTGGAGGCAATCCTTTCTCAAACGAAATGGTAATCTATCTCAACATGCTTGGTGCGAGCATGAAACATGGGGTTTGAGGCAAGAAAAGTGGCACCAAAGTTGTCGCACCATAATGTTGGAGGAGAGGCGAGGTTTATGTGAAGTTCTTGTAGTAAGAATTGAAGCCAAAGGAGCTCGGCACATGTGATTGCGAGGCCGCAAATGTATCGCAAGATCCATTTGACGGCGGACCAATGGTTTGAGGTAGGGGCATGCATTTATTGAGACACGTTGTTTACGGCAAATGAGAGAGTGGGTCAGATAATTGTGCCGTATTGAAGGGCACCAACAATGCTTCGGTAGAGGGGAGGGTTGTCACAAGGGTCACTATCCTCGTGAGAGAGTGTGGAACCGGTGGACATGGGAGTGGGAGATGGTTTGGTTGTGTGCGTGTTGGTTCGGGTTAGGAGGTCTTGAAGGTATTTGGTTTGAGTGAGGTGTAGTCCAAGATGGTTTGTTTGAACCTCAATGCCTAAAAAGTAACTTAATGGGCCAAGGTCTTTGAGTGAGAAGGCATTTTGAAGATGAGAGATGCATTGGCTGATATGGGATGAGTTGCTACCCTTGATCAAAATATTCGATTAAAATCATGGTGGTGTGATCACGAGAATGAGAGGTGAAGAGAGAGGGGTCATAGTTTGAGGCTACAAACCCAAGGGTAAGAAGTACCGAACTAAGTTTGGTGAACCAAGCCCGAGATGATTGTTTTAGGCCGTAGAGTGCTTTGGACAAGAGGCATACATGGTCGGGGTGATCGGGGTCAATGAAGTCAGGTGGTTGGGTCATAAAGACTTGTTCGGTTAGGACACCATTAAGAAAGGTATTGTGTACGTCAAGTTGACAAACGGGCCAGTTGGAGGAAACTGCAATGCAAAGCACTAGGCGAATGGTTGTTGGTCCAACCACGGGACTAAAGGTGTCAAAATAGTCAATACCTTCGATCTGGTGATAGTCTTTAGCGACCAAGTGAGCCTTGTAGCGCTCCATGGAACCATTGGCATACTTTTGATCCTATAGACCCATTTGCAACCGACGCGTTGATGATTTGGCGGTAGGGGAACCAAAGTCCAAGTCTTGTTGAGAGCAAGTGCATTCATTTCGGCGGCCATGGCATGACGCCACTCGGGTTTTGAATTGGCTTCAAGAAAGGTGGATGGTTCGGTTTCAAGGGATGTGGAGAGGGCGATGTGGTCTGGAAAGGTTCGGATACAACAGGTGTTGTCCCTGGTTCGGGTTGTCATGGGGTTAACAAGAAAAATCATCTCCACAAGTTTAGTCATGCAAGAACTGAAAATTCACTTTTTTTTTAAAAAAAATTTTTTTGATTAAAAATGCAGTGTTTCTAATTCATTATGTAGCAAGTAGTATAATCGGAATTAGATGCATATGATGTCAAGTATTATGTGTTTTGCTTCATGATTAAATGCAATCCGCACGATGCAACCGATTGTAACTACAAATTATTTTTTTGCCTGACGAATACAGTTATTTTTTTTTTAATCGTATTTCACAATTTATGTTACATATCTTGTTCTCTAGCAAAGAAAAAAAAATGGTGGGGGTTATTATTATCATAGAAAAAGATGTGGTTTCTCATTTGGGTCCCTGAGTTTATTTAATTATAGACACAACATATTATAATAAAGGCAAATTCTTCTATGGACATAAGGACGTATTTGTAAAATGAACATATTTTCATTTTCAAAGTTCAAACAGTCGATCCGACCGTTCAACATTATCTCCATATTAAAATGTACTTGGAGGTCAAATTTTACATTTTTTTGAATTTTTTTACTATTTATTAAATATTTTACAAAATTCAATGGTCTGAATTGGACTAGTTTTTGTAAAATACTTAATAAATAGTAAAAAAATTCAAAAAAATGTAAAATTTGACCTCCAAGTACATTTTAATATGGAGATAATTTTGAATGGTCGGATCGACTGTTTGAACTTTGAAAATGAAAATATGTTCATTTTACAAATACGTCCTTATGTCCATCGAAGCATCACTCTATAATAAATGAATGTTTTGATATTTGTGATATGTCTATTCATGGGAGTTCCGATTTTTGTATTTTAATCCATTTTTTTTATTGTAGGCATCTATTGTAGGAAACACATGCATACTCTGTTTTACTAATTGTATGCATATATATCAAGGTTCTAAATAGCGTTTATAGCGTCGTAGCGGGAAGGTTAAAAAAAAACTATAGCGAATAGCGTCGCTATAGCGGAAGCTATTCCAAATAGCGTTTTTTTTTTACATTTCGTATATTCAATATTTGTACTAAATATCAACATTATCTAAAGTCTCATAGAACAATAAATAACACCAAAGTAATTAAGAAATTATAATATTCATATTGAACCTGTACAAAGTCCAAATTGCAGTTCAAAATATCCATAGTAATATCATAAACTATCGATTTTTCCTATTAAAAATATCTTAAGCATCATGATTCATGACATAATCTATTTTTTTTTCTATTCAAATTTTAATTTCGGTTTGGACTTTTTTTCTATTCAAATTTCAATTTCTATTCCCAATTTCAAATTGATTTATCTGTAGCAAGTAGCAACAAATTCAATTTCTGTTTGAGATTTTTTTTATCTTTATTTAAAACCCATATAAATTGCTTTAAAAAAAAAACCCATATTGTATAGCACAAATAGCGCAAATAGCGGACCGCTATAGCGCTGTAGCAGCCGCTATAGCGGCCGTAGCGCAAATAGCGCATTTTGATGTCATAGCGTAGCGTTTGGGGTCCAAAAACGGTATAGCGCCACTATAGCGCGCTATTTAGAACACTGATATATATGCATGGATGCAGTTTTTTATTTTACGGGAATACATTTGTCGTGAAAATAAATTTGATGAACAGTTTGCATTTATTATTTAAATTTTAAGTTTTGAAATATAAATTAAAAATAAAATTGTAAATAGACATAAGAGAGTTTATATATTGGGAATATTTGTACTACATTGTATCCTTTTTTTTTCTTTTTTCTTTTTTAATAAAAGTGGGTGTAAGCCCACCGATTTCCTTGGAAACCATACACTAGTGGAGAACCAGACATCAAGAATGGTAAAAAATATACATCAGGAACGGATCTACGCGCGATACTAACTCAGGCATTACTGATAGTACCACTAATCAGGAACGGACATATAATCGATCGTGATTGTATTATCAAGAACGGTAGTTAGTATTTAGCTATTACTAATTCAGACAATCAAGAACGGTCGTTTATTTTTAGCCGTTACTGATTCAGACAATCAAGAATGGTCATTTAGTAAATAGCCGATCCTGATTATAGAATCAAGATCAGTCATTTAGTAAATAGCCGATCCTGAATTGTTTTTTATTTTAAAAAAAATGTTTTTTATATTTGGTCAGCTACCATATATTTTTGCTGGCCTATATGAAACAAGCAACAATATATGAAACAAGCAACATTATACAAAATATGAAATGGAACAATCTGAAATATAAATCAACACATACTTAAAATTAAACATGTTCAAGTTCACCAAATTACATAAATCCTAAATTATTAAAAAATAACACTAATCCTAAATTGTTTTACTTTTCTTACCAAAATCATGATGTTTTCAATTTCAAATTTTGCCAGGCAACACAAATCATAGGTGCAAAATGGCCTCCTTGACTTTCCTTGATATCCTTTCATGAATAGGCCCCTGAAATTACAAAATAATTGACAAAACAAATTTTTGTGTATTTATCCAGAAACAAATTCCTGTGATAAAAAATTAAAAACAACAAATAAGTAATATGTAAGTTTATCAGACTGGAATTACCTTATAAACATTTTTAGGTTCAAGGCCAGATTTAAATCTTTCTTCATATGAGTTTGCAAAACCTGAAATACAATTAACAGGTATAATAAAAAAATTATCAGAAGAAAAGAAAGCAGATATATTCCCTGTTTCAGAGAGAGAGAGAGAGAAAGCCGTACTTTATCTTCATATGGGTTGCAATTGTTCTTAAACCATAGCCTTAGAAACTCCTGTGATAAAAAATTAAAAACAACAAATAAGTAATATGTTCAAGTTCAACATTTTTAGGTTCAAGGCCAGATTTAAATCTTTCTTCATATGAGTTTGCAATCCAATATCGGCTTGAATCAGGCGTATGTACCTGATTAGAAAAAATAAAATAAAGTAAAAACAAAACCATCACACAACACATAGGACTCTTAAGCACAAAATCACGCAGAATAATAATTAAAGCTCAACTCATCGATCAACATTATATTCCCATCATTTGCTTTCCTGAATTCATATTTTGTGTCAACAAGTAGTAATCCATGCTCCAACGCCACTTCCTGTATATTGGAAGAATATTTTTATGAGAAATACATGCACTTTAGACTATATTTAAAACACGCTCAAAACTAACACATAACTTAATTAATGATAGAAATATTTAAAAGCTGCCACCTAATTAGCATGCCATTTTGACCATGTTGAGTCCATGACCTGGAACAATGTATAAGAAAGTTGTAGAGCTTGTTGTGAGCTTGCTATAGAAATTTGAATGACATCAATTGAAGCTCGATCGTATGAAGAAGTTATGGCCAAAATACAGAAGCGTGTCATTTAGTGACGGTTTTGTCACTCAGTGGTGGTTTTGAAAAATTTAACTGCCACTGCCAGAACTTGTCCATTTTTTTACCAATCTTGGGTGGTATCAAAATCACGTACTATTGAATGATCTAGAATTTTTATACCATGTGAATCTACCTATCTATAAAAAAAAAACAGTTAAAAATAGTAAAATTTGTAAAATTTGATTTACAAACACATTTTTATATGTAGATCATGTTGAATGATTCAGAGTGATTATTTGAACTTTGAAATGGAAATATTAATTGATAGTACGGACTAATCTGCGCTATGGCACGTAACACCAGATATAGCCTCACTCTTAATTAAAATATAATTAAAGTCTTCATCATGGGTTGCATCTTCTGTTTAGTGCATTAAGACCTCGAAATCAGTATTTAATTTCATACAGCTTATGAGAAAGTAACATGCATACCTTGAAAATTGTATATATGCTTTTATTGGTTGACTGCCGGACATTACTTGATTATATACAGTTAATGGAAATTTATCTATACGGTGTATTGGTGTGTGGACAATCAATTCATGAGATGTTTTTGGTACCACCAATCATGCCTTAATTTCGTTATTAGAATCTTTCTTGTTCATATTGGATTATATCACGGGATATAAGTTGGTCAGATGCACAGACAATAACAAAAGATGCTTTCGAGAAATCATCAATACTACATAACTGTTGTCTATTAACGGGTAAAAACGCGATATGCTAACAAATTTTTTACCGCTAGAGACCAACACGAAAGAAGAAACAAAAATATATACTTTTAATGGTTCCAAATCAATAGTAGATTGACTTTGTCCTATCTGCAACAGAAAACATTACTGATAGGAGAATTAATTTTTCTCCATCAGTAATACATTATGTACTGAAAGAAGGAATGTGATACTCCTATCGGTATTGTATCATGTACCGATACAAGATTAGTCTTTTTTTTATATTTCATTTACAAAATTAGCCAGCCGCTCAATTTGCTAGCCATATTAATCATAAACAAACAAAGATACATAAAACAACATAGAGCATCAACATTCAACAATTAAATTTTACTATTTTACTATCATAAAACATACACATGCATCTTCATAAACAAATGTAGAAGATATGTAAATATTCATGAACAAAATAAGAAGACATACACATCTTCGCAAATTGAGGGTCTGGCTAATTTTATAAATGAAATTCACAATAAATATTATATCATTTGCATTGATACATGATACAGTACCGATAGGAGGATCACATTTCTTCTATCAGTACATAATGTACTACCGATAGAGGTTAATATGTTTCTCCTATCGGTAATGTGTTTTGTACCGATAGAATTTAGTTAATTAACTACTATGGGTGTGGAACTGCTAGATTAATTCTTGTACCTCCTATCATGTTGGTCTCTATCAATGATAGGCAATTTGTTATTACTTTCAGTTTTAATCCGATAAAAGACCGCAATTTTGTAGTAGTGCAAGCGTCCGTAAGAGTGTTATTTTAATTAGCTATATTTTATGTAAATCTGATAATTTTATAATAAATGAAAACGTGCCATCAAAATCGTTTTTATGGAAAAAATCTTGGGTCACATATTGAAAGTAACATAAAATATGTAGTACCCAAGTTGATTTCATATATAAAAATATTTTTTGAATGCGCATTCATGGAGTAGGTATTCAATCTAAACTCATTTTCAAAACAAATCAGATATTATCCGTTTGAATTTGGATATGTATCTAAAAATTAGATACGGATGTCCAATATCCGAATATCAATACGGATACAGATACATATATAGTTTTAAATTTTATTATCTATTTAAATAATAGATATATACCATATAGTTTAATATATATTATGAAAAAATTTAAGTAATTCTCATTATATAATTAGATAAAAATTATGATCTTTGGTATTTTTTATAATATTAATAATATTTTTTAGTAAATAATATAATTTAAAAACATAAATTTGATTCATATCCATTTAATATTTGATTCGTACATGCATCCATCTATTATCCGATCTGTTTGCACCCCTTGGCAAAATAATGTTCTTTCATCCTACTGTAGACTAAAATCAACAATAAAAAAATTAAAGGAAGAGTGTTTAAAAGAGTATAATATGAAACTACTTTTTTTTTAATTATGAATTGCCAAAATGGTAGTAGAGATAAACAAAGTAGTAATTTTTTAATCCTAGTCTTTATTCATTGCTCTTCTACTATTCTTTGAATGCTAGGTTGTGTAATGTCAGTTCTTCATACAGAAAAAAAAAATTCAACTCATTCTCAAAACAAGGCATAATTAAGGATATAATTAAGGCGAATACAAAAAAGCAATTTGTTTTGTCATATGGAGGTTGATCGATGTTTAAGAATTTTCAGAAAGAAAGTTAATTAATACGACCCAATTGATCATGAAAGAATTTAAAAATGAAATAACAAACTGGTATATGGATTTATGTAAACAAGATCAACAACGAAGGGACTAGTACTTCAGCGTTGAAAAATCTTCAATTATTTTTGAATTATATGTAACATTTTTTGTTTATTATATTCTTGAAATTTTTGTGTACTTCAAGAGACGAATAACTTTTGTATTTTGATGTCTATATGAATGAAACCTAAAGGTTTAACCTCCATAAACAAATTAAAGTCTTCATCAACTTTTGTTATTGAGCCCATCAGGAAATGTCAGTTAATCATTTTCTTTTCTGAAATAATACAAATTAAGATAGGCATCATCTTCTGTTAAGTGCCTTGAAACCGCCGGCTATTATGCATTAACCTCGAAATCAGTATTGAGTTACAAACAGCTAATGAGAAAGTAACATGCATCACATGGAAATTTGTACTACATGCATGGTAAATTGTATTGAAAATATAAACTAACATAGAAAGTAACATGCATCACATGCTAGCTGCCGGGAATTATTATTTGATTAATACAGTTTATGAGAAAGTAACATGCACCACCTGGATTTGGAGGAGAGAGAAGGTAGTAGGTTATAGGTGATTTTATGTGAACAATTCTGTGCAGTCTTTTGTGTGTCTGCATTGTATTATTTAAATAATTATGTATTTAAGCATGATCACAAAATTATTTTTGTAAATAAAAATTCTAATATACTGGAATTTTTAATATAAATTGTTGGAGGTTTGTGTCATCACAAAAAAAACAAAGAATTCATGTAGTTTTAATTATTTAATTTTAAAATAAAGTGTAGACCTATAAAACGTCTTTAATGAAAAGGAAAATGTTCTTACGTTGTTTATTTTAATAATTTTGAGAATAAGTTCTACATATTTTGAGCTTAAAAAAAAAGGTAATTTATTCATCTTTTGTAATCTATAATTTTAATTTTATTGTGTGTTATTCAATATGTATGTTGAAATTTTTACTAATATAAAACATGATTATTTTATTATTTGTACTCATATCTCATAAATATAAGTGGTTAAAAAATCAGATGAGTTGACTAGTGAACTGTTGATCTGGAACTTTACCGGGCCGACGTCTGGTCCGGTGCTGATAACATTTTATTGTAGTTATGTCCAGAATTAAATGATAACATGTACTATGCATGCAATTTTTTTTTTACAAAAAAGTTAATATTTTTTGGTCGGGATATTTTTCTTATATTTATTTTGTGCTCTAATAATTATTTGCTTATATTTTGCGCTTATTTTCTTAAATTGTTCTAATATTAATAGAAAATTCAAGAAATATTTGCCAACAAAGGCAATTTTTTCAATTAAAGAAAATATGTTTAGTTTCACATATAAAGTGTTTAGTTTCAATTCCTGATCGCTTCACCACCCAGAACTACTCCTATATTTTCTTATGCAAGAAAACTGAACATCTCTGCCTTTAGATATTAACCACATAAAACATTAATGACACAATTCATATATTGTTCATGTATGATCAATTCAATACTATATTCTCTAATATGTATTGGTGAGATTAGATCAATGCTCCTATCATTTCATCTGTGAAACCTGATCAACATTTAATCCTCATGTTAATCTTTGTTGTAATTAGTGTTCCTTGCTAATTATTTAGATTAAAATATTTAGAGTTTGTTACTATTTAATTATAGTGTTCCACAATTCAAGTCCTCAACTACCAATGAACTACAAGTAAATAAAAATTCAAGGAACAAGTCCATCAAAATCAACCATTATATGAAACAAAAACAAGAAACAACTACTTGCTCTAGGGCATAACACTATCACATAATTGGGTGATATGTGGAAATTTTAATCTATAATACATAGAAAATATAGGTCAGTATCTAGCTTTGATGTGAGACTTACTACACATTTCAATAGATTTGTTAATGATAACCAATTAATTGATAGAGTTAAATTTTAATACTAGAAAATATGCATGATCCAATGGGAGTCAATTTGCATCTTTAGATAGATTGCTCTATAGAAATCATTACCTGAGAAATGTATTTATGTATTTGTAAATTAGATGAATGATAATAAATATGTATCTAGCGACTTCTCATACTACTTTTTCGAAACCTATCAGATATGCTTCAAATGACGAATCAAATTCTTAAAACTAATCTACTTCATGAGTGATACATTATTTTTCTATGTAAAATTTATAAATTTTTGAACTTATTTAGTATATAAACTCAAGCATAGTGTATACATTAATTTTCTAGGATGGTTTATGTACCCTAGAATTATTTATTATGAAATTTTATTTGTACAAATGTAAATTTTGAAATGAGGTGGTAGCACAGTTGGTTGGAAAAAAAAATGTTATAGGACTGTTGTTATTCAAATGTCGAGAGTTCGAGTCCCATTCACGACTGCACAGTGGATTTAAAAAAAATGCAAATCGTCAATTGTCCTGAAAATATAATGAGGGATTAAAGCACAATTCTATATTATCGGACGGTTGTAGAATTATCAATAATTTTCCAACACAAGTTTTTCAAATAATGAGGGTTTTTGTGTAAAATAAAATTAATTTGGACTAAGTGCTTTAAGGCATTCTAACTTCAAAAAAAAAAAACAGGGAAAAGTATGCAATTCAGAGGGTAACTACTCCAATTTCATTCCGGAGGAGTTGGCTACAAGGGAATAGGGACAAAATACCCCAACTTTTTTTTTTTAATATCAACTGTGCATCTTTTATTTTTTTAGTATACACTATGCTTCTAGGAAAGCACAATTTGTGTATCTGTGACTCACACTGACTTTTAGTTTCCATTTGTTTTTTGACGAAAACATTAAGATACCGTGTAATGGGTCGCTGACGCTGTACTTTACTTTTTCTGAAGCTGGATAGGCTTATTAATAATTGCTTCCTATGATGTTTAGCTTGTACATGCCACAGAGAATCTGATCGCCAACAACGTTGATTGAACTGTAACTTCATTGCTTGTTCATCTCTTTTCGCTACCTTTACTGTTTTTCACTCTGTTTCTCAGATCTCAATCTCTCTTTCTCTCTCATATACAATCAGTCTTTTGGTAATTCACTTCCTTTGTTAGCCGATCTCTGTTCTCTTCGAATCTCAATTTCTCTATTCATCTTTCATTCAACAATCTACTACGAATTGTTAGTGTTTTTTCTTATTCTGTAAACAATCGTTGTTAGTTAAAAAAAAAAAAAAAAAAACTTGGGTTGCATTACACCCTCACATCCCATAAACTTCATCTCTTTTGCTATCATTACTGTCTTCACTCTGTTTTTCAGATCTCAATCTCTCTTTCTCTCTCTCATACAATCATTCTTTTGGTCATTGAGTTCCTTTGCTACTTAGAAAAAAGAAAAAAAAAACAGAGAGATAGCAAGTTAGAAGAAGAAAATCTCGATGGAGTTATCTCTTTCAACCATTGGTGAATGGTTCGGGTCTGCAATCATTAGCAAACTACTCGACACGGCTTCTTCCTACATGGGCGAGCGTATGCTGCCAGCTGATTCTAAATCCGAGCTACGTAGGGTGAAAGCAGCTCTTCCCAAGATTGCAGCTGTCATGGGTGTTGGCGAGGCACTAAAATTGAAGCACCCGAATTCGGGGGTGAATGCTTGGCTAGAGCAATTCAAAGAAGCTTTCTTAGCAGCTGAAGATGTGGTTGACGAACTCAAGTACTGGGAGCTGGAGGCCATGGTGAAAAATCGAGATCAGGTGAGTGGATCTTCCTCTTCAATAATTGGTTCGTTGAAGAGAAAATTTACTGGTTCTAACATTAGTGAAGATACATTGAAGAGGTTAAGGGAGGCTATAGAAATGTTAGATCTAGCTGCCGCAGATGTTGGCTATTTCTTCCAATTTGCTATTGCATTAGATGTTCATGGCCATGCAAAACCAAATAATGAGCCAGTTTACACTTCTAATCGAGAAACTACTTCCCTTTCAACCGGAATCAAAGTGTTCGGCCGTGAGACAGAGAAGGCCATGATAATTGAATGGTTAAAGAAACCAGCATCTCAGGGAAATATCTCTGCCTTTTGTATTGTGGGGGCGGGTGGATTAGGGAAGACCACTCTTGCACAGTTAATCTTTGAAGAAATCAGCAGAGAGAATCTTTTTGAAAAAACAATTTGGGTTTGTGTTTCAACAAGCTTCAATGTTGAAGATATAACAAGAAAAATTCTCCAAGAACTTGGGGAAAAAGGCCATGGTAATGAATCATTAAATCGCCTTCACATAAACTTGAAGGAAAAGGTACTTTCAAAGAAAGTTCTTTTTATTCTCGATGATGTGTGGAATGACGAGAAAATGTGTGATTGGGAGAAATTGATTGCTCCCCTGAAATTTGTACAACAAGGAAGCAAAATTTTACTCACCACTAGAATGAAATCAGTGGCTCACATGCTTGCTCGTGTGTTAAATGTGGAACAAAGAAATCTAATATTAGAAGGCTTGAAAGAGCAAGAGTTGTTAGAGTTGTTCAATAACTATGCATTTCATGGTTATGACGCTGACAATCATAGAGATTTGCAAAAGATCAGAAATGATATTGTAAAGAAGCTCCGAGGTAGCCCCCTAGCAACAAAGGTGATTGGAAGCTTGCTGAACTCATACATGGATTTCCATTATTGGAAAAGAATTTTGAACCTTGATTCGCTGATCAACTTAGAGAAAGCTAAGGATGTTGTAGATGTGCTGAAATTGAGCTATTACCATCTACCAGCACATTTGCAAGAATGCTTTAGATTTTGCTGCATATTTCCTCAAGATTATCAGTTCGACAAAGATGAGTTGATCAAAATGTGGATGGCATCTGGATTCATCCGCCAAGAGTTGCACGGAGGAGCAAGGCCAGAAGATATTGGAGAAGAGTACTTCAATCACCTTTTTAGGAAATCTTTTTTTGAACCACATTCATGGAAAATAAATGTTTATGTTATGCATGATTTGATGCATGATCTAGCTCAGAATGTATCGAAAGGAGAATGTTGCAGAGTAGAACCAAATGGTGAATCTGATAATATACCTTTAACTGCACAACATGTCGCTGTTCCAGAAAGTAAAATTGAAGGGATATTCAATCTTAGAAATTTACGCACCTTGGTAATAACCTTGATTGGAGATCGATTTGTTCCCCCAAATGGTTCACTGAAGAAAACTTTGCGATTATTGGTCATACAAGGAAAAGGTAGATGTGAACTGCCAGAGGAGATTGGTAGTTTGTTGCATCTTCGCTTTCTTAAGGTCAACCTATGTAGGTATCAACAATCATATAGATATTTTCTTCCTAATTCAATTTATAAGCTTTACCATCTACAAGTGCTAACAATAACCAATAGCTATCGAGATAATTATTATGAGGGTGTTGGAATTACCAATCTTGTTAGTTTACGCTATATGAACCTTCCCAACATGGTAATGCAAAAAATTCACGGAGTGCACAAGTTGACCTCTCTACAAGAGTTACATTTTTTTGTTGGACGGGACAGTGGTCACCATATAGATGAACTAGAGATGCTAAACAATCTCCGATACCTTTCTATTGAGAAAATTGAGAATGTAGGGGATCCACTTGAAGCTACAAATGCAAACCTATCCAAAAAGGAAAGTCTTATATCACTATCCCTGAAATGGACTCAAGGGAGCAATTATCATGACCCTGAGCAAGTCATTGATAACCTCCGACCCAATCCAAATCTCAAGAAATTGACCATTCAGCATTATACAGGCCACAGGTCTCCAATTTGGACAAGTGATTGTGCTTTTCCATCTTTGGAAGGGCTATATTGCCACCACATGCCAAAATGGGAATCCTGGGCAGGACCACATATTTGTTATGGCTTTCCAAATCTAAAAGAACTTGTAATCAAAGACTGCCCAAACCTGGCCAATATACCGACCATTCCTTTTTCTCTTTTCAAATTTGAAGTAGATAGTGTGGGGCTTAATTCCCTTCCAGATATGCACCACAGTTCTAGCATTACAGATGAAGCACCATCATGTATGAAATCATCGCTTAGAAGAGTAGAGATTACCAAATGTCCCAAATTAATATCATTGAATGGATTTCTGCAGCAAAAAAACCTAGATTTACAATCTGTTGAGGTACTAACCATCAGAGACTGTGAGAATTTGGTTCAGTTACCAACTGGTGCATTTGGGAACTTTGTGTCACTAAAACACTTACTTCTAAATGGAAGCCCAAAGCTGGTAACAGTTGATAACCAAAGCATCTTGCTACCTGCGAAACTAAAATATCTTCATATGGGAAACTGTGGTGAACTTGATGTGTCATTGCTAGAGTCAGCATCACACCACTCTACACTTGCTACTCTTTCTATTGTAAACAGTGTAAATATTACTTGTATCCCTTCCTCTGAAAAGGCATTTACATCGCTCAGACAACTGGCAATCAAAGGATGCGACAAGCTCATTAAAATTTCATCTATGCCACAAGCACATACTGTCAACCAAGAAAACAACTTGGTCTCTTTAAAGATCAGCACATTGGACATTGATCACCTCTGTCTCCTTCTTATTGAGCCACTTAGATGCCTAAGATTTGTTAGTTCTCTGATAGTTGAAAAGTGTTCAGGGATGGAGGCCCTGCCAGAGCAATGGTTGTTACAAAACAGTAGTACCCTCAAGGAGTTGACCATCTGGGATGCAAGCTCGCTGCGGTCATTGCCTGGTACAATGGTGATGCTCACTGCCCTTCAACATCTTGACATTCGCAAAGCTACTTTGCTGGAAGAAATCCCAGAGTTGCCTACTTCGCTGACTATTAAGAGAATTGAAAGGCACTAAGGTCTCTGACTCTATTTCAACCCACGTAAGTGTTATTATGATTATATTTCCTGCCTAGTTTTTGTTTGTTCCATGCTCTATGTTATTTCAAGTTTTGAATCCTCTCAATGGCTCTTGCAATTGATTAAGTTCTCATTTGCAACCGTTGATCTTTGTGTAACTTCTTGTAGATGACTCATGCAAGCACAAACATTGACCCCACCGACAAGTACGTGCCACATTGCTGTTGTATAGGTGTGATCAATGTCCAAAGAAGTAGATGATGAAATTATGCAAGCTCCACTTCATGAAGGTATTTATCTCTCCTTGTTCCCAATTTATTAATTTCTGTTACATTTATTTTTAAATTGAAATTTCAGAGATAATAACACATTTTCAAATTAACTCCACCTATATCTAAATGATGTAACCGGTCCCAAACCAAGACAAGAGGAGTGTTATTAAATTTTTTTGAAATGTTTTGACTTGAATAAAAACAATTGGATATTTCATATGCTTATATAAGACCTATTGAGAAAAATTCAATAACGCAACATCTAGTTGCTCTTTTTATTCAATTTAGATAGCATTTGAGTTGAGTTTCATGCAAATAAAAAATAGTAGTTGCAATTTCAACGGGCCAATGAAAAAAAAAATAATCTGAAGTCGAGGGCCTCAGGTTTAATTCAAGCACCACTCTAACTGACATAAGTTTGTGCAATTGTTTTGTTCAATTGCTGATTTCCATAGTGGTACATGTGGGTGTACAAGTTTGAGTTACCGTACCCTGGTTTAATAATTTTGTTGGTAAATTTGTTTGGTGAATAGAACAACAATAAATTCTAATGCATTTTGCCCCAAAACTACAGTAATTAACTCTTTAATTAGGCGTCTTCTATTAGAAATCACTTGATTAAGGTTTGTAGTTTTTTTTTTTTAGGTAGTCTTTTCCTATGACAGATTTTTCCTTCAATGCACTTTAAGTTTGGCAACTTAAATTAATTAGCAGCTCAGTGCTAATTTATCTAACAATGGTTCCACATCTTTTTTCCTAATTTTTTATTTTCTAATATTTTCATTATGAGCAAATCTTGAAGAACTAGATTAAATCTCTCAAGCTGTTGTAGTTCAAAACTAAAAAATTGCATTGTCGACAATGAGATAATTGTTGCTCTTTCCATATATTGCTTGCATTAAATTTTCAGCATTTGGGACCTGAATAAAATTTGCTCAATCAAAAACCCTCTACTGGTCTAGGTTACCTTCCAGTTTTGTGTGAAAACTCATCCAATCTTTGAGGCTGTTAACGAAATATATTTAGTTCGAATTTAGCTTAATTTCTTGATGTTGTATAACTTAACAGAATTGATGTTAAATTATCTGTTTCAGCTAAATTTAGTAGACTAATATATGTTTCAGCTAAATTATCTGGCACCTGATTAAGGATATCTTAGACGGTTAAACCATATTACCAGAATTGATGTGCTATATCATTTTTCAGTTGTTCAGACAAATTTATTCAGTGACATGACAATTTATTTAGGTTTAAGTGTTGAATATCATGAAGCCAAAAGAAATGAGCTTCAGACCATTAGCCTTTTCACCGAAATAACATTTTCGAATAGAAAATCAAATCGGAGAGAGCAAAAGATAGAAGCCGTGTCTCTATTAGAAGAAAAAAAGCCTCTTCTTCAAGCTTTCTCAAGGGTTTGCTCAAATTAGTGTATGATATTATAAGAGAGTGTGAGAGAGTGTTATTGGTTTGATTGTCTTTTTGTATTGTAAAGACTCGTTGATTTAGTGATTTTGTGTTGTGCTCCCGTGGTTTTTTCCCGTAAGGGTTTCCACGTAAAATCTTGTCTCTCTTTTATTTTTTCTGCTTGATTGCTTGTTGTGGTTGGCTTCTTGTGTGTGTTCCAATTTTCTGCATTTGGTCGGATATTGGTGTATGTTCACAAGGTGTTCGACGAAATTATTCTTCCAACGCTCCTGCTATTGTTCCCAACATTGAGAGATATAAATTTTTAGTCATTTTGACGTTGTACCAGTCATTGCATTTTGAAGTTTGAGTCATTTATAAGGACATCTTAAGTGATTCTTAATTAAATTTCTTCTGACAGTACCCCAGATTTAACATACCATGCATGCCATTTTTTTTTTGAATTTTACTGGGTACCAATCTGTATTTCAACTGGACCTATATCTTCTTCATTAATAAATATAATATGATAGGATCAAGTAAAAGAACAAAAAGTTTAAGTCAGATGCCTTTACCGAATTCAAAGGATACAATTAAGTGCAAAATTGCCAAAGTGGGGATGCACTACAAATTCTGATAAGCTTCTTAATGAATATATTTTATTTTTATTAGATCGATGTGTTATATTCTCAAACTGATTGCTTCTCAGTCATGTGGTTTTTTACTGCTATTATTCTGGTGGCAGTGCATCTCAAGTCAACTCAAACAAATTACAACAAAATCAAGTTTCCAGGCCTAATTATGACCTTACACAATGAACCTCTAGTGATAATCCACCAAATTTTTTTGGAACTTTTGATGCATGTGGAGATATTTTCGAATTGGGCTAGTAAGAGAAAACAGAAATGACTGAAAACAATAAAATTTGAAAAATAAAATAAATAAAACACAATACTTATATACTTTTTTTAAAAACGATTGCTCCTCTAGTTTTAGATATATTAATCCAGAACAATTGGAACAGCATATAACTGATGTGGTGACTAGATTGCTATCATATAGGTAAGATTATCTCTTACAGAGAGGCAACATAGCTCCACTCAAATTAATACTAGCTTTCTTGTACAAACTTTTTTTAATTGGTTATCTTAGCGTATAACTAATTTTCTAAGATCACATTTCTTTCCTCTATCATTATAGTGAACTCATCAATCCCTATATTCCAAATCCAACAATTTTTATTTCAGTAGGCCGAAAATAGTTGTTTTCACTCCAAACAACATTTATTTTCTGGCCCAAATTTTAGTAGCAAATGAGCCATCCTAAAACAAAACTAAAAATGACCACCCACCCACCAATTGGATAAACCAATGCAGAACGCTACTGCTCCTACGAGTGCATCACCTCGGTCTTGCTTTTCTTCTTCTTGGACAGCTTCTTTGTGGAGGATGTCGGTTTTTGTTGTAATTAAAAGTTTCAAAAATTTCGAAGTTGATGTTGCGTCAATTATATTGGTGTCGTCATATAGATTTTCCTGAAGCTCTGATTCGGATAACACAAAAAATTTCAGAGCATCAAAATCAAAATTTCAAAATAACACACTCAGCTTAAACAAAATTTTCAAATTTCTCAATTGTGAATTACTTAATATAACGCAACAATATCATCAAGGAGTGCACAGGCTCCGGCTCCAGCAGCACCCTGCTTTGGTAAAGATATTGACAGAGCTAATTTGACTTCATGTAGCGCATCGGTTTTATACTTCTTCATTTTATCTCTATTCATTGTGCGTTTCGTTGAGCTATACTAGCTCTGTTAATATCTTTGCCCCTTGTTTTTTTTCTCTCTTTTTTATTAATGGTGCTTTTGTTTTCTTGAACGGCTTCTTTAAGGAGCGTACGGGGCCCGGAGTTGATCACTGTTGTGGTATTTTAGCGTTGGGTTAGACAGTTAGGAATCCTCTGTTTGAACTAACAAAGATGATTGCATCCTGGATCACTGAGCAGCGGGTCCCATAGTAGGAAACCTCTTATTTGCATGCAGGTCCATTGTTTGGTAACCAAATTATAAATTTATAATTAAACACCTGTATATTTGCTGCTATTTCTAACAAATTAAAATCGGATTTCCTTTTGATATAGTTGCACCGTTCTCTGCGATACATCTATTTGTCTTCTTTGAAGATCACAAAAAGTTCAAATTTTTAATTTTTAGCTTTCAAATTACTTATATAACAAACAAATTTACTAAAACATGTCTTATTAGATCAAGCCCATAAATTTTTTAGCATTTGCTGTATGTCCAAAATTAGTTCAAATGCACACTACAATGACCGAACTATATAGAAAAACCAATATTGAAAGAATTAAAGAGATCTATCAGAACTGCTAAGATAATTAGAGTTTTGAAGATTCTTTTGTTACTTCATTTTTCCGGAACTATATTCATTAAATATGTTATAACTTTTGAATTAGAGTTCAATTTATGCATCAATTATAATGCTTAATGCGCATTTTTTTCATGCATCAATTATAAGCATTTTGTAGTAAAGATAATTAATGTAACATTACCAGCATATGTAACTTTTGATATATATAGCTAGTATACCGGTCGATCAAAATTATACCGTCTATATCGACACACTATTTATACTGACGAGTTGATTTTTGATCAAATAGAATCATAAAAATTTAATAGATTTTAATAGGACTCCTCATAGTTATGCCATGCTTGTGTTGAATTTATTGATACGACTTACCTTTTATGCTAGCTGGAGAAAGATTTATTTTTTATTATCTTTTGTGAGACCAATCTATCATTTTTTCAGTTCTTGAGACCAATTTATCATTCTTCAAAATTCGGATCCGAATTTTTTTAAATCATTCTACCACATAAAAAATAAAGCCACTCATTCTATTTCCCTTTATTGTTTAATATTAATCTATATAAATAAAATAAAAAAGTTCTGCAATTTAGCCTTTGTGAAATTTTACTGGAAGTAGTATTCTATATGTGCAATCGTCGCCTTTGACCAAACGTAGACTACCCTACAAAAAATACCAACAGCACAAATTAACTTCTCAATGTCACATAATTCGAAATTTTATAAGTATTTTTTTTCTATTTTCAATCTGTATTTCAAAAAAAGCTTTGCAGTTTGCATGCGGCTTTACCATGCAAAAAAAGGGAAATAAAAAAAAAAAAGACCAAAAAAAGAATTTTTTATTTTCGTAACTATTGACACAGATGGTTTGAATAATTAAAATATAATATAAATTTTTTAACTACCAAGTAAAATTTAAGAATATCCATTATTATAGAACAAAATTTGATAAAAGAAGCTCTTTTGCAATAGAAACAAAGATGGGGAAGGGGTTACCTCCTTCTAAGGCATATACAATCTAACATATATGAAACAATCAATACAGTTTTTTAATTTCATTTGCAACTCTGTAGGTTTATTCCTTTTTTTTTTGTGTGTGTGTGTGTATCTGTGTATGGTTTTTTTGTTAGTCCTTTTGAAGGAGTTCTCATCCGGCGATTGATCGCTCTTTTAGAAGTGAGGCAAACTCCGAGAAGAAACAAGGCGACTGGTATGATCCATTATGCAACACTGCTTGGTCGGCTGGTGTTTGCACCATCACTGCTTTGTCTGTTGTTGGTATGCAATAACGGATCAAACTTGTCCCCTTGTTTCTTCTGCAAGTTATCAAATGAGTTTCAACAGAATGCCATTACAAGAAAGAAGAACAAATTTTTCCAAGGGTAGCTAAAAGATCATACAGGTTATAATCAGGCACTTTCCTTCCTGTGAGTCTTAATTTACTGGTATCCAACTCAATTTATGGTAACAACAACCAAGGTCCAAGGTTACAAGTTAGAAGTTAGAACACAAGACAAGACTGAAAGCAGTATCCTGTTAATTAGTAATTACACCTACAAATCATGTGGCTCTTACTGACATAAGTTTGTTCAATTAATCTGTTCAAGAGCCTATTTTCATTAAATTAAGTGCTTTCAATCCGATCTTTCCTGTTTATTTTGTGTTCAGTAGTGGTACATGTGGGTGTACCAGCTTCAGTTAATGTACTCTGTTTTACTAATTATGGTACATGTGGTTAATTGTTTTAATGGTGAATGGAGCTATGAAAGATTCTAAAGCATTTGGTTCCAACACTACAGAACTCTTTAAGCATCTCCTATTAAAAAGAATTTCAGGTTTGTAGTTTTTTTTTTTTTGTAGTAATCTTTTCCTATTACAGATTTTTTTCTATATTAGATATCTCTGCCATATATATGTCTATTTGATTTGCATGAGAACTACAAAACTGATCGATTTTATGTTCCGCAACTTAAATCAGCCGTTTAGTGCTAAATAAACTAAGAATGGTTCCGCATAGATTTTCCTCATTTTTTTTCATATTATAATATATTAATTATGTCCAAATCTTCAAGAACTAGATTAAATCTCCCAAGCTGTTGTAGTTCAGAACTAAAAATATTGCACTGTTAACAATGATGTAATGCTCTCTCAATATATTACTTGCATTATCTCTTTAGCATTTGGGGAACAGCGGGCTTAGTGTAGTGGCACAACCTCTCGTCTCTCTTCCAAGAGGACACAGGTTCAATTCTCGATAATAGCATCTAAAAGATGTTGGGGTGTGGAAAAAGTAAAAGTGACGCAAGACTCCCAGAAAGCTCCCTCCCTCCCAGATTTTATTAATGATGAATTTCTATTTGTTACAAGCTACAGCAGTGATATATGTCCCTTTTAATATAGGGAGTAGCAAATACAATTAAGGTAAGTGCTCAAGAAAAGAAACAAATAAAGCTGCTAATCTCCTAAAGATAGAAAACAATCATAGTGAAATATCGCCAGATAATATTCTAGAAATGCTTCTGCCAGCCTGTAGCCTATATGTTGTGCAACACTCCCCCTCAAGTTGACCCGTAGAGATCATCGGAGGTCAACTTGCTCTTCAATGCGTTGAAAATTCCCTTAGGCAATGCTTTTGTGAAAATGTCCGCTATTTGATCAGCACTTCGAATGTATGCAGTTTCAATGACTTTGTTCAAGATTTTCTCTCTCACAAAATGGCAATCCACCTCAATGTGTTTAGTCCTTTCGTGAAAAACTGGATTCGTTGCAATGTGTATTGCAGCTTGATTGTCACAGAATAGTGTAGTAGGACTATTATCCGAATTGTGCCCCAACTCTTTAAGCAATAGCCTTAACCAGATGATCTCGCTTGCTGCCGCTGCCATAGCCCTATATTCAGCCTCTGCACTAGATCTAGCCACTACTGCTTGTTTCTTACTTTTCCAAGTAACTGCATTTCCTCCTACAAACATGCAAAAGCCTGTAGTGGACTTTCTGTCAAGTGGACTTCCGGCCCAGTCAGCATCAGTATAACCCACTATATTAACATGACCATGTTTTCTCATTAAAATACCTCTTCCAGGCGCAGATTTTAAATACCTTAATATTTGATTAATAAGTTCCAAGTGTCCCTTCATAGGTTTTTGCATAAACTGACTCACGTAGCTTACTGCATACGCTATATCGGGTCTGGTAATAGTAAGGTATATTAATTTGCCCACAAGTCTTTGAAACATGCCAATATTTTCAAGAGGTTCATTATCAGTGGTACTTTTCTGACTAAAGTCCATGGGAATATTAGCTGGTTTGATTCCTAACTTACCTGTTTCTCTAAGTAGGTCCAAAACATATTTTCTTTGAGAAAGAAACAAACCTTTGTGAGAGCGAGCAATCTCAATACCCAGAAAGTACTTTAGATTACCTAAGTCCTTAATGTCGAATTCAAGGCTCAGGTGACGTTTCAGGGTTTCTATTCCACTTAGATCACTTCCTGTAATCACCAAATCATCTACATAGATTAAGATAACAATGATACCTTTGTTTGAAGTCTTAGTGAACATGGAAGAATCTGCCTCACCCTTTTTAAAACCGACCTTAACAAGAGCTGAACTCAGTTTACCGTACCAGGCCCTTGGTGATTGCTTCAAGCCGTAAATTGCCTTTTTTAACCTGCAGATCAGACCACTCTCTCTCGGCACAGGTAAACCAGGTGGCAAGTCCATGTAAACTTCCTCTTCGAGATCCCCTTGGAGAAAAGCATTTCTCACATCCATTTGAAATAGTGGCCAGTCGTAATTCGTTGCGACCGACATGAGAGTGCGGACAGTATTCATCTTGGCCACAGGAGCAAAAGTTTCCTTGTAATCTACTCCGTAAGTCTGAGTATACCCTTTGGCAACTAATCTGGCCTTATACCGTTCTAATGTTCCATCACTTTTGTACTTGATTTTGTAAATCCAACGACACCCAACAGTTTGTTTTCCATGGGGTAGTTTGACAAGATCCCAGGTTTGGTTTCGTTTTAACGCATCAAGTTCATCTTTCATGGCATTAACCCAATTGTTATCCAGTTTGGCCTCTTCAAAGTTGTTTGGTTCAGAACCCTTTTCAATTTGGGATAAGAAAGAATAGAACTTTGGTGAAACTTTATCATACCTGACAACTTCCTGTATTGGGTATGGCGTGGTGTGGTAAGTCACAAAGTCTTGGAACTTGGCAGGTTGTCTTGTTACACGGGTCGATCTTCGCACAGGTGATGTTCCTGCATGCACTTGATCTTCTTCATTTTCGAGCCTGTTAGAATCTGCCATAGGGCTTCCACCTGATTCGGGCCTAGATGGAGTGTTCTCATGAGTTGGGCTTGGATCGTCATAGGTTGAATTCGTTCCACCAGCAGTACTTGGGTGATTTTCAATTAGGCTCGGCCCATATTGGTGTTCCACTGGAATTGGTGCGATATGAAAATCTTTATATGCAGTTATCTCCCCCTGATTTTCTGTCGCATAAAACATCTCATTTTCATCAAACCGTACATCTCTAGAGACGAAAGCACGTTTCTGTTTTGGGTCATAACACCTATATCCTTTTTGTGTTGAAGAGTAACCAACAAAGATACATTTTCGTGCATGTGGATCTAATTTCCCTGCATTTTGTGAATGGACATAACAAACGCAACCAAAAACACGCAGGTGAGACAAATTGAATTTCCTGTTGTATAGAATTTCCATTGGGCTTTGAAAATCAAGAATCCGACTAGGAAGTCGATTTATCAAATAGCATCCTGTGAGAACGGCATCAGCCCAGTAGGTTTTAGGTAAATGGGCCGAAAAAAGCAAGGAACGGGTTATTTCAAGTAGGTGCCGATTTTTCCTTTCAGACACACCATTTTGTTGGGGAGTACCAACGCAGGAAGTTTGATGTATTATACCGTTATTACGTAGAAAGGTTTGAAATGCATGATTCAGGTATTCAGTTCCGTTATCGGTTCTAAGAGTTTTAACTTTTTTATCAAACTGATTTTCAATCATTTTGCAAAAAAACTGAAATTTCTCACATACCTCCTTTTTGGATTTGAGCAAATATAACCAAGTTGCACGAGATTTATCATCAATAAATGTGACAAAATATTTAAAACCCTCTTTAGATTCCACAGGTGCATTTCCCCACACATCAGAGTGAACAAGATCAAACACATCATTCGATTTATTAGAATGCTCAGGAAAAGGTAGTTTATGAAGTTTAGCAAATTGACAAGGTTCACAGTTATTGAAATCATGAGTTAAAGACAAGTTTAAATGTTTCAAGACTCTGTCAGACGGGTGACCTAATCTCTTGTGCCAGAGTTGAGAAGAGGCTGCATTTACTGTAGAGAGTGCCAACTGATCCAACTCTAATACATATAATCCATTGACCAGGCTACCTTCACCAATCGTCTTCCCTGAACTTCTGTCCTGAAAGACTACTTTCTGAGGAGTAAAAAGGACATTGCAACCCAGTTGATTAGTACATTTGCTGATGGATAGCAAATTTGCCTTTAAATCCGGTACCACAGTAACACCTATATCTTTTGAAAAAATGCGAGCTGTTCCTGTTCCTTTTGTAGGTATTACCAGACCATTTGCTACAGTAACATGTGGGTAACTTGTTCCGGGTTGAAATTTTGTTAACAATTCACTGGAGGTGAACATATTATCTGTGGCTCCTGAGTCTATAATGATTTGTGAAAAGGAAGTAGAAAGTGCAAAAGCATTACCAGTATGTTGAGCAACATGAGACTCTCCACTTGGACCAGCATGAGCTGATTCACTGTCAGTGGTGCACTTCTTCATCAGAAAGTCGATCTGTTTGGTGATATGTTCCAATTTATGTTGAATACCATCATTCTCAGAATTTGCTGCCATATTTGCTTCATTAGACCGATTGCGTGAAGGTTTGAGATGAGGATGCAACACCCAGCACCTCTCTTTGGAGTGCCCACTTCGATTACAATGGTCACAAAAAAATCGAGCACCCTTCTTATCCTTTCCCTTGGTCCATTTGTTACTGTCACCAGTTTTAGAGCTAGAAAAATGAGCATAGTTTTCTGAATTTTGAGGAGGAGTAGTTACCTTTTTTCCCATTACTCTCTTGCGGGTCTCCTCACTTTGGATGATGGCACACACAGAGTTGAGTGTTGGCAATTCTGGTCGCATCAGAATCTCTCTTCTTACTTCTTCATAATCGGAGGTGAGACTAGCCAGAAGGTAAAAGATTTGGTCCTGTTGCTCTCGCTTGATGTATTCCATCACTGTTGCAGCGACAGGTCGATACTGACGAAGCTCTTCCCACTTCTGCTTAAAGGCTCCAAAGTGCTGCAGAAAGGACTGATCTTGTTCTTGTTTAAGGGCTGAGATACTTTGCTGTATTTCAAAAACTCTAGAGGAATTGTTAGCATTTCCATACATTTCAAAAATGGAATCCCACAGTTCTTTAGAATTATTTGTATAGGCAAAAATACCATAGAGTTTCGGTTCTATGGAATTTAGAATCTGTGACATAACTCGCAGATCATTCACTTCCCACTCAATGTCTTTACCCTCTTTCTCTGCCTTTGTTTTTGGATCTGTCTCCGTTGCTGGTGTTTCACCTACAGTCTTAGTTCTGCCAAGAATATGCTCGAGCTTAGACTGCCCTCCAAGTGCCAGTTTGATGGCTCGGGCCCAGTTTAGGTAGTTATCACCATTCAATAGAAAATTGACAAGAGATTTATTAGACTTTTCTTGGTTTTCGTCAGCCATGAGATCAATTGATAAAAACGCAAAAAAAGGGGTGAATGTAAAAATAACTCTGACAATACCAGAGAGGATTAGCAGGTCAGGTACAACAAGGAATTTCTGCTCGTTTGCAGTAAAAAAAAAAAAAAAAACCTGATATATTGTCAAGAGGAGGGGCAAAGCAACTTTGTCAAACAGTGAAACGAAGCAAGAACGGAATAAATGGAGTATCTAGATCACCTTCGGCATAGCCATCAGCAATCAGTACAACCAATCAATTCCCGCTCTGATACCATGTGGAAAAAGTAAAAGTGACGCAAGACTCCCAGAAAGCTCCCTCCCTCCCAGATTTTATTAATGATGAATTTCTATTTGTTACAAGCTACAGCAGTGATATATGTCCCTTTTAATATAGGGAGTAGCAAATACAATTAAGGTAAGTGCTCAAGAAAAGAAACAAATAAAGCTGCTAATCTCCTAAAGATAGAAAACAATCATAGTGAAATATCGCCAGATAATATTCTAGAAATGCTTCTGCCAGCCTGTAGCCTATATGTTGTGCAACATGGGGTGTACCAGGGCCCTTTAATTTAAAAAAAAAAATTTCTTTATCATTTTGATCCCTAACAAAATTTGCTCAACCAAAAATAAGAATGAACCTTACATTAGTTTTAAGTTAAAGTAGGAATGAACTTTTGCTATTAGAAGTATTGTACATGTTCTAGGAGCTTGACAGGATTCCTACTGGTACAAATGTTGTACCAGCTTAATCACAAAATAAACTGCAGCTTGATTGACCCTCTACTAGTATAGGTGAGGTGCCAGTTTTGAGACTGTTAATGAAATGTAATTAGTTTGAATTTATCTTAGTTTCTGGGTAGTTCGATTTCTGGCCCACTTTATAGGCTTTGTAGGGCTTTGTGTCGGATAAGTTCACTGGGCTTTATTATCAATTGCTTTTGGTCAAATAGACCAATTTATGTTCCCACTTGATTGAAATTGCCTCTTTTTTATCTTTTTTTTTTTTTTGGCAAGTAGATCAGACACATAGTAAGCCATATGTAGGTTACTCGAGTCTGCCGCATAAAACCATGGACTGGAATTGAAAGGCTAGAAAATCTCGGCTGTAGGGATCAAAAGTCTCCTGGTAGGTCTATCAACTTTATTTTCCTCATTGAGCATGTGCTAAATTTATCAGAATCGGATACTTGGTCAGATGATATATAACAGTCAATTTTTTTTCTGAAAAAAAAAAATACAACAGATATTTCTGATGAAGCGTCCGTCTTGTGGGACCCCTTGTGTCACCCAATTAACGCAAATCGAGTGGGACCCACATTGCAGTAGCCACAACAGCTGCCAGATTACGAAACGTTAAAGCCCCATTTTATGGCATGTAAATGTAGGCATGCGACAGAAAATCCATAGAAAAGTCTACTCTTTCAGTTTGATTGTTTTATGATTATATATAAGAGAGATACAATTGTATAGAAAGCAATTCAAGACAGGTGAGATAAGAGAGGAAGAGTAATGGAGACAACAGAACTCAAGGAGAGGCCAAGAGACTTGGGGGGCTCTATGAAGACGCCAAACGTGCAAGCACTCGCAGCTGATGAGAAGAAATTGACGGTTGAGATCATAGAGAGGCACATCCGGCCGGAGATGAACAGTGATGATATGTTTTCAGGTGACAGCTCTAAAGAGATACCAGTAATAGATATGAGTAGACTGTTGGATGAGATGTCCAGAGAAGAAGAGGCCTCCAAGCTCAAACATGCTTGTGAAGAATGGGGTTTCTTTCAGGTCAACTACTGAAACTCTTTTATAATTTATTCATTTTTAAAAACGCCGGCCAGTCGTTCATGGAAATTTTTTTTAGTTTCTTCAAGAGGGTAAGAAGTTATAGTCACAACACTGTATTGGCTGATTGATTCCCGTATTGTTCAGGTTACTATCAGCGCCCACCATACCAAATCACTATGGTACAGTACCAGCTTTGTGTCAATATAGTTAATTTGTTCTTTTTACCAGGACGCTTACGAGTTCGTCGGCATTAACTCAAAATTTGAGTTGATACGGAATGAATCTGGACCGTCTGTCGTCCGATCCGTGTTGGCACGAATATTAATCTCGTGTATTTCATCTCAAATCAGATTTGTCCAGATTCTGATTGGACGGCCGAAATATATTAACTCAAATTTTGAGTTAATGCAGAGAATACGTGTTCGACGATGGCACAACATTTGATAGTCATTCCATTTAAACTTCTTGGCCATATCTACATTTCTAAAACTGTAAATTTTAAACGTCGATACACTATTTTTAAACTTTAAACTTCTTGGCCATATCTTTTGGTCGGAAACTCACATCATCGTATGACCTCTAATTCAGAAAACTCGTGAAGAGATATACAACATGTTGTCCGTGGCATAGCCCGAAAGCTGTTTGGTAAAAAGAAAAAAAAAAGGTCATTTAGTGTCTCAAAACTTCAATTAAACTTTTTTGAAACTTTAAACAGACATAATTTTTTATAAAAAATTCCGATTTCAACATTTGACCACTTTGGAAAAGCTCGTAAGGACATTTACAATTCATTCTTAGGTTTACCTAGAATGAGAAAGTTTCAATGCAAAAAAATGTTGTTTAGTGTCACAAATTTGAGTTGATTTTTTTTTAATTCTCAGCAGTCATTTATTTTTATTTTATTTCAAACAAAAATGATCCGTTTAATGGAAATTAATTTGATAATAACTAGCATTCTAAAATTGAATACTAATATTTACTTATATTTCAAAAAATAAATTCATATGTCCACATAGACATTATTTGCGCACCCCCTCATGTGTACAAAAAATGGTGCACATACATTGTTTGAGTGCCTGGTAACTTTAAAAAAATTTCCAAAGCGATGTTAATTCCAAAATTTTAATATTTTTAAATAGGGACTGACTAACTATCCCCCAGCTCTCATCCCCCATTCATCCCCCAGTCAATAACTGTTTTTGTTGACTGCTAATTAAGAGGAGACCACAAATTTCAGTGCTAAAAGACAAAACAAAACATGTTATTATCGCGGCGAGTGCAAGTATTCATATATAAGACATCAAGTATTCATATATAATACATCAAGTATTCATATCTAACATATCAAGTATTCAAAAAAAAACTGGACACATTACTCACCCATCTTTACACGTTTTTAGAGGTGGATTTTTTTCTCCGTTCACTCTAATCAATATTTCTGACAATCTGGTAGGAATTTTGTAAATATAAAACCACGAACGTTTTCTACACAATTTTCTCTTTCAAATGAGATCCATGATGACATACTTTCGAGTTGTCCGTTGCACAAGTATTCATACCTTGTCATTCAAGTATTCATATATCATCGAACAAGTATTCATACCTAATTATTATTTCACAAATAAAAAATTGGACACATAATTCACTCATTTTTTACCAATTGAAATTTCGTTACCGCTCAATTACTGGAAGTGTCCAGTACACTCTATCTTAGGTATGAATACTTGTTCGACGATGTATGAATACTTGCTTGACGTGGTATGAATACTTGCATGACGAGATATAAATAATTTTACGAGGTATGAATACTTGCGCGACGGATAACTCAAAAGTATTTCATCATGGATCTCATTTGAAAGAGAAAATTGCGTAGAAGACGTTTGTGATTTTAGATTCGCAAAATTCTTCACAAATTGTAAGAAATATTAGTTAGAGTGAACGGAGAAAAAAAAATCACCTCTAAAAACGTGTAAAAGATGGGTGAGTGATGTATCCAGTTTTTTTTTAAATACTTGATATCTTAGATATGAATACTTAGTGTATTATATATGAATACTTGATGTGTTATATATGAATACTTGATGTATTAATGATTGATACACGTTTTTTTTTTGTCTTTTTGTACTTGAAGTTGTGGTCCCCTACATAATTAATGATTGGGGGATGAATGGGGGATAGGAGCCGGGGGAAAAAAATCTTTATCCTTTTAAATATTACATAAAAAATCGATGAACTAAATAATAAACACGGGTCAAATATTATCCGATTTTATATCAGGTCCGGATAATTTCTAATGAATAAGTATACATTTGTTATTTAATATAAACCGGTTAAATGGGCCTTATAGCTGGTCCATTTTTTAATATTAAACCGGTTTTAGGTTGCTGTCTGGGCCAGCTATATGGGCCAAGTTAATTGACAAACTATGATTTGAAGAAAATGTTCTAGTATATAAATGCATGTCTTCTTTACATTTTCCTTTTGGGCCTAATACTCTCGTCTCTTGGGCTCCAGATCACCATTTTTCTTTTTCTTCTACATTACTAGTAAATAAAACTCATACTGTGATATTCCGCTGGTGCATTTCTCCCAAGAACTAAATAGCCATCATTTTCTTCCCTTATTTCACTGAGTAATAATTGTATTCATATTCGCTTCTTCTAAATACTAATGCCCCTTTAATTATCCAAATTTGTAATAATTGTAATAATTGTATTATATTGAAGAACTATATTTAGATGTTATCAGTGTAATAAATTATATTTTATCAGAATGAACATCAATAATTTATTTTTAATTATCCAAATTATATTAGTAGATCAGGCCAATTTTGGCTCTTGGATAAAAAGTTACAAACAATGTTTATATAATTAATTTAGTCTCTGCCCTGTATGAATCAAACAGCTAGTGAATCATGGGGTAGCAGAGAAGGTGATAGAGGAAATGAAGGATAACATAAAGGGATTCTTTAGTCTTCCCTTACAAGAGAGGGAAGAAGTGGCTCAGCTTCCAGGAGATTTAGAAGGCTATGGCCAAGCATTCGTTCACTCTGAGGAACAGAAGCTAGACTGGGCAGACATGCTATTTCTTTTCACTCAGCCCCCTCATTTTCGCAATTTTAAACACTGGCCGGCTCTATCTCAGGCCATTTTAAAAAACCTTAATTTCCATCCATATTTTGGTACTGTTTTAAGTTCAATTTTACATAATTAATTTTCTAATCTAATACTTTGCTTGAATTATTATTTTATAGACTCTATCTCAGGCCTTTGCTGTTGCAAGAGAGCACTTTGCAAGATCTCTTCTCAAGTAAGTTTAGAGACATCTGGGTCAAAGATTTTTTTACTGGTACTTTCCTTCCGTTTCCTTTCTTTTGCTATCATGTGGAGTGGTTGGAGTCCAGATTAAATTCCTCCCGCTTTTCCTTAAATACTATATGTAAATTTTGGGTTCTTGTCAAGTTTCATTCCTAGGAATTTTTTTAGACAAATTTGTCAACTTTACAATTGAAGAATTAAATATCATATCTGTTCCCAAGTAATATTTGTTATCCTTGTGAATTCCATAGATGTTGTGTTGCAATTCAATTGGTGCGTTGGAAATATTGTTTTTATTTATTTGATTATATTGTCCATGGTGTATTTTAATTCTCTTTTGGTTCAAAGATCCAATTGGGCCGAAATTGAACAAGTTGATCTAACTTGTGGTAAATTCGGACTCAATCATCCGTTAAAACAATGAGTGAACATAGTTTTTGTATACTTCCTCAGATTATCTATCAATTATGTCGTGGTAATTTTATGGTTGTATATATCTCTGAAATATTCTAATACCTGCTCATTGAGCTGACCAGTTATATATGTTTTGTAATTCATTTGATAATATTATGGGCTTCAGTTGTTATTTGTTCCTAAACAAGAGGCGCTCCAGGATAAAAAAAAAAATGATGCTAGTGAATACTAGCTATTTTTATTCATCAGTGGGTTGAGGGCTTAAGCCGAATTTTTTTAGTTACCACAGTAAAAAATAGAAATTAAATTATTACCACCCGGTCCAAGCTATTTCCAATCCTACCACCCACGCGGACCCAGTTCGCGCATCAAATTGGGGTGGTGCGCGGACTGGGTTGGCGCACCAAAATTGGTGCTCAGACGGGGTGAAATGCACTAATGGTAAAAATTTCAGAACAGTTGGTGCAAAACCCAGTCTGCGCACCAGTTGGTGCGCCAACTCAGTCCGCGCACCAACCCATTTTGGTGCACGAACTAGGTCTGCGTGGGTGGTAGGATTGGAAAAAGCTTGGACCGGGTGGTAATCATTTAATTTTGATTTTATGCTGTGGTAACTAAATAAATTTCGGGGGCTTAAGGCACTAAAGTTACATGGAAGAAATAGTGAAAAAATTTCAGACTTCTGCAAATTCAAAATTTTGAAACATTGCAACACCCCCACATGGAAGAAATAATAGAAACTTCGAAAATGATTTTATTTTTTGTTGAAAAAGAAACCCTACAAATGTCGAAATCACAATGTTTTGTGTGTCTATTTAATTTTTAAGAATGAATGATTGGCTAGATTTTAGTTAGAACTACGCCGTCAGAATCTTCTATTGTAATACTATTTTTGTATAAGAATTGAAAAATGGTGAGCAAGCCGTTTTGATTTTTTTTTTATTATATTGAGATGTATGGAATTCGATTATTCTAAGCTGCTTCAATCAAGAATTTAAAATATTAACATATATTGGTTTTATATTCTTCGTATAGATTATGATGGGGACAGAATAGTGCAATGTGCAGTATCACTAGTTGTCTTTTTATATGATTGCAATTACAAAGGAAGAGTAAAAAGAGTAAACCAATAAAATCAACGAATGAAGGGAATAATTTAAGAAATAAACAACTTTATTCAAGCATGATTTTAAAGTTGATCGATCGGTACAATGATCCCATCAAGAAACACAAGTCTACAACTAAAGGGGGTCACCAAAACCTAATACTTAATTTATTTTTATGTAATAATGTAGATAAAATATGGTGATGCTTAAGAAAAATCCCACTTCCCAGAGGTAAATTCCAATGTAACCCATTAGGTTGTTTATGAAGGAGAGAATTGAAGCTCACAAGTCACATCCCATGCACTTCCCAGACAGGATGCATAAAGATTTTATAATAGGAATCAGGTACGCTAGCTGTTCCGAATTTCTCTTTCAAGTAACAGCATCAGTGGCCTAGCAAGCTTTTGGGAAACTTCGTACCTTATCCACGCGGAGACTCTTTTGTTGACCTTGACCTCCACCTCCAGGTACCAACTGCACAAATTCTGTGAAAAACTAACTAACTAGTGTTTTTTGTCATCTCATTAAGCAAATCATGCAGCAATGGGTCCCACTCGTCAGCAGACTCCTTAATTCTCAATTACCTAGTCAATTCATTTTCTATATATAAAAATCGGAATTGAATTTTGTCCAAAGGATTTTGGACTTAAACAGTCCGATCTGTACATATTTAAATTTGTGCGAATAAATAAAACTTAATAAATTTAAATAACTCTGTGAATCTAAACTGTCTGTACAAATTTTAATGTGAATTAGACATTTTAGGTTCCACTTTAAGTTAGACTTTATTCAAAACTCTTTAAAGAAAACCCCACCCATAGAAATCTGGCACAGATTCATAATATTATAAATATTTTACATAGATAATGTTCTATAATTAATATGTTATTTTCTTGAAGTAACCAAGAAGTTGCTTGGTTTCTTGCCCCGGAAGATGTATATCTATCGCACCCTATATATATATAAGATCCTTGTAACATGCATGCATATGTATACCTCCAAACAAACCACACTCAATGGGAGCATCCAACAAACATAAAAGAGATAATCACACACAAGTATGGGAAGAAGCAAATCTAATATTCTCACTAGCACTCCCTGAACAAAACAATAAAATCAAAAGAAGAAGGAAGACAAAAATTCCACGAGTATTTGAATGCAAAACATGCGATCGCCAATTTCCGTCATTCCAAGCCCTCGGGGGACACATGACGAGCCACCTCAGGCCGAAAGTTCGGTTTGATGGGCTCGGCATGGTAATCACAACGAAATTTAAGGAGCGAAAGAGGCATCTATGTAACTTGTGTGGAAAGGAGTTCATGTTAGGTCAGGCATTGGGCGGACACAAACGTCTGCACCGAACTCCTGCGGTAGTAACCGAGCAGTTGTTGCATGACCAGTGCCGTGAGGCTAGTATTGATTTAAATATGCCTCCTTTGGACATGAACACCTAAATGACATAGTGGGTTGTACTTTTATAGGTACTTTTATTTGTATATATTTGCTGCATTTATACTACATGTTATATATATGTATGATATGAGTTCTGATAGCGTTTTAAGCTGTATGTAAAGTATGATAAGAGTATGAAAATCATATTAACCTTAATTAACTCATGATTGTGAAAAGGCTCCTCAATTTGAAGGCCCAATCAAACTGATTTTTATTGCATGCTGTTTTCATATGGCAATGTTATCAAATAAATTTAATAACTCCATTTAAAGTCTTTTTTGAAGAGTATGCAATTTGCCTCGTACAATAATTCATTAACAAAAAGAAGGGTTAATTAATTACATCAAGATGGGGAAAGAAAAATAAAACCAAATGAAAATAAATATACAAGCACATGAACCAAATAATTAAGGTCTAAAATTACAAAAGAAAAAGAAGAAGTAGAGCCTTGCCAATTGAAAGTCTTGAACCTGAACTTTGAATTTAACAGTTAGAGAAGATATAATGAACTTCATGGCCAAATCAACAGAGTAAAATAAGTGGGATCTAAATCAAGTAAAACAATACTCTAATAAGATTTGGTCGTCTAACTTTTAAATATTTATAAAATTAAGATCTTTCAATCGGATTTCGTATTTGCGATTTTCCATACTCTAATAAGATTTGGTCGTCTAAGTTTTAAATATTTATAAAATTAAGATCTTTCAATTGGATTTCGTATTTGCGATTTTCCATACTCTAAGAAGAGTACATCATTTGCATAAAACAATAAGAGTTATCACTAAATATTTTATTTTCTCTTCAAATTCATCATTATATTTTTTTTTGTAAACTTTGGAAGAAAGAGAAAGAAGTGCCAAAAAAATCTGAAATAGTTGAAAATGCTGTGTATATATATAGTAAGATGGCTGCAGTTATCAATCCTTCCGCTCTTCAATAGTAATTTACAGTAATCTAAATTTGATAATGAATATTATATTATATGTTTAAAAAATTGAAAGATTTGATACCAAAGTGTTCTGGAACCAATTTTGACTGACCAAATAATTAATACACGTATTTTAAAGTTCAGCTAATTAATAGAGTTATCATTCAATTAAATTAATGTCTGAAGTATTCGGCTGATTTAAATGATTTATTATGGATCTATTTAGTTCAACAGTAACAATGATGATATCAACAGAGGTACGTAGTATACAATCTATTTGGACATTGCAAATTAAGTTTTCTATGTTAATTTGCCTCAAAGTAAATTGTGTATACAAATTTCTACTACTCCTTGAATATCATCAATATATATATGAGGAGGAATCGGATTACACCCTTTTTTTTGACACACTTTGACACCTATCATTTTCAAAGTCCAAATAGTCGATCCAAACCGTTCAACATGATGGATATATTAAAATGTGCTTGGAGATCAAATTTTACATTTTTTGAATTTTTTGACTATTTATTAAGATGGTTACAAAATCGTTGTTTTCAGACCATTGCAAAACAGCGATTTTGTAACCATCTTAATAAATAGTAAAAAAATTCAAAAAAATGTAAAATTTGATCTCCAAGCACATTTTATTATGGTGATCATGCTGAACGGTTCGGATCGACTGTTTGTATTTTGAAATCGCAAAATTGGCCTATAAAAAAAACAATGCCAAGATGTGTCAAAAAAAATGGTGTAATTGGATCCCTCCTCTATAATATATATATATATATATATATTCCCTAACAGGATAACTTGGTGACTACGGCACTTCATTAGTGCATCTGATCAATCTGTCTCTATCAAATTTTCTTGGTTAATTAGGTAAGCAACATAGGTTATCTCTTTTTTATCAAGCTTCACAGAATTAGTGCTTTCGTTGTCATTTGAAGCGGCCTCGGTGTTTAGTGTTTACACAATCAATGACATGTAGGCTGTAGGTTAAAACAAATTCTAATTCTTCTATCATTTAATGTGAACAACTTGACTCAGAAAGACGGAATATATAATAATATTCTCCTCATATACAGAATCACAGGAAATTAAAGAAAGATCCCTACAGGAGCTACACCCTGGATTTGAACTAGATACATAATATAGGATCTGCCTGATTTCCAATGAAATCGATCTAGCTGAAATATAGAGGAAATATATAGGTATATATATATGAGTCCGACTTAGCTAGGCCATGGAGTAAAACGCTTTATACTCCACACCATATTTTCATTTTGAAAATCCAAACTACCGATCCGAACCGCTCAAGTTGTTCTCCATATTGAAATGTGCTTGGAGACCAAATTTTACATTTTTTTGGAATTTTTTTACTATTTATTAAGCCACTTTGAAAATCGCTGATCCGGATGAACAGTAGCAAAACAGTAAAAAATTCTGGACCAATGGATCAGCGATTTTCAAAGTGGCTTAATAAATAGTAAAAAAATTCCAAAAAATGTAAAATTTGGTCTCCAAGCACATTTCAATATGGAGAACAACTTGAGCGGTTCGGATCGGTAGTTTGGATTTTCAAAATGAAAATAATGAGACGTGGAGCACCAAGTCGTTTTACTCCATAGCTTAGCTAAGTCCAACTCTATATATATATATATATAGGATCTGTCTGTTTAGAGGTACGTACTAGATATTTGGAATTGTCGACTTTGGTAAGAATGGTTTGTTATGAAATTGGTGGGGTTTCCCCGGCCACTTTTATAAAATAAAGAAGATTGAATTCCTGTACTAAAAAAACATTTGACAGCATATGCCGAACAAGCAACGAGAGTACGGAAAATAAATTGTTAAACTATAATAAAACAAGAGAAAGAGAACGGGCCGGTTTTATTACAGTGACGCTTGTTCGACGTAAAGTTATATATATATATCAGTTTAATTATAACTTATTGTTCTTAATTTGAATAATTAAACTTATAACTATATTGTTTTTTCTTCTTTTGAGACAGAAATTAATATTGACGACTTTAAATATTACAAAGATATTTAAAAAAATGTTACTCGGATTTCAATCACGGAGCTAGTAGTGAATTAATAATAGAGGATCATATGAATTGTATTGGAGATGGGTGTAAATTGTAGGAGTTGATTAACAATATAGTGGTCGTAGGTAGGAAGATGTAAGAAAGATTATTTTCTGGAATAGCAGTAGGAATAGAGAGAGATAAACTAGAATAGAAAGAAATAGAAGCTTATTTCTGAAATAATGATTTTTTTTATAAGCAAACATATATTGAGAATAGGAACATAATTACTAGAATAGACGTAGCCTAATTCCAGCGCTACCTAAGCTCTGATACTATAAAGGATTTTATAAAAGAGAGAATTTATTGTGTGTTTGATTACATTGACATGACGTCTATTTATAAGCTTGACTATGATTAATCCTAAATAACGTCCCCTTCTCTCATATTTTTTTTCATTTCATTCTTTTCATCCCTTTTAGTTCTCACATCCGGCATAGTGATACCCCATCTCTCTCGTCTCTATCTCCTCGTGCGGAAAGGAGAATGAGAGAGAGGGGAGGGAGCCGATCGAAGCCAAGAGTGCGGTATCGTCGGAGCTTGAAGCGTAGAGTCTTTACCATCATCTCGATCGAAGCGTGGCCGTGAGCAAATCTGGCCATTAGAGCGCGACGGCTATCAGACGAAGCGGATCTGATCATGGAGAGAGATGAGAAAAGAAGTAATATGAAGTATAAGAGTGTAAATAAGTAGAATTAGTTTATTGTAGTAGTTTATGTGTTTGTATGAGAATAAATGAGTTTAGATCTAGGTATAAGAGTCATTTCACTTGTTGTAATATATTTTTTTATCAATGAAATCGTTAGTAGACATTTAAAACTACTAACTTTCAAAAAAATATCATAAATAACTCCACTAAGCATCTCCTACCTACCACCACTATATTGTTAATTAACTCCTACAATTTACGTCCACTATTATCTCCAATACAATTCATATGATCATCTATTAATTAATGATCTCAGTCAATAGTAAATTAATAATCCAATTTAAATAAAATGAAGTAGGCAACTCAAAATCCAATATAACTTATTTTTTTAGAGAAAAAATATTTATCCTATAATATATTTGAATTGTTAACATAGCCGACTAATTAAGTAGCTCTTGCATGTAATACTGTGGCGGCCTAATCTTTAATCCTGAATTCAGTAAATTAATTTGTGGAAAATTTAGGAGCTTCCTCTATATTGAAGTTGCTTCGCCAAGTCATCACCGAAAAAAGACACGTCAATACATCCTATAAATAAAAACCAAAATTATTGGAAAATTATTGGGACATTTTCCGAATTATCCACAATTTTTTCTTTTCTTTTGTACCTCAGAATCTTAATGTATATATATATATTAATATGCATTAAAAACAAACTGTTTCTTAATTTTATTTATATATCTGAATCATTGAACGAGCCCTTTAAATTATTTCAAATTTATGAACTTATAAGATAATATTCTTCTCTAAATTAATTCCAAAATTTTATGAAAAAAAATAATGCTGGTAATTAGGAGTCATGGAACAGAACATCAGCTACACTTATTAAGCTTTGACGAAGAATGTACGTATGATAGAGTGAGACAAAATGTTTAAGGGGGAACATAACTTTATAATATTTTTAAACGCAATATATTTTTTATTATTTAAAAAAACAATAAAAGAAGTATATTTTTTACATTATTTTGAGTCAGGCAGCTGGTGTCCACTCTAATGGCTCCGTCATTGAATATTAATTATTGTACAAAGAATCATGTTTAATATAATTAGTTAAGAAAATACTTTCTGTAGAAAAATTACAGACTAAAAAATCATTAAATTCAGATTTAAAATTCGGATAAAAAATCACTTGTTGATATTAAAACAGGTAAATGGCTTGACCTCCAATTTTACTAAAAAAAAATAAAAATAATAAACATTAAGCTGCGAACCTGCGGTAGTTCATGAAAAAGGACCGAAACTAGGGGTGAAAACGGAGCGAATACGGAGCGGATAGTGGTAAAACCATATTCATATCTCTTTTTAATTTTCCGGATACAGATACGGATCGGATCGGATATTTATTAAAATAATATTAAAAAATATCAAAGTTTATAATATTTATCTAATTTTAATGGTGAATAACAATATTTTTTCATAATATATATTAAAATATATGATATATATCTACTATTCAGATACGGATAATTAAAACATAAAATTATATCAGTATCCATCTCTACACGGATATTCGGATATCGAATATCCATCTAATTTTTCAAATACGGATCGAATACGGATCAGATATTATACATACCGTTTCACCCCTAACTGAAACCCTTTCTTTGCTCAAATAAAGAATATAAAATAAAAATGAATCATTTTATGGAGATATGAATTCAGATTCAGTGAAGTAACTTAATGTTTGGGTTTTGAATCGGAACTGTCCGATTTGAATCCCGAGTGACGGATTCGAATTCTGGAACAATTCTGAGCGACGGATTCGAATCGGACGGTTCCGATCCAAAATCCAAACATTGGGTTAGTTTAGGGGATCTGGACCCTGGAGATATCGTTCTCTCGCTTTAGGCGGTAACTAGCATAGTGACAAGGTTCGCGTATAATATCCGAATAATTCGTTTTTTTGGTGATGCCGAACCGAACGCCGAATTATTCGGTTGACCGAACTTTGACCGAATTATACCCGAATAATTTGCGAATTTTACGAACTTTTCCCGAATTTTACGAATTATTCGCGAATTTTTCCCGAATTTTTCCCAGAAATTTTTTTTTTTGGTTTTTTTTTTTTTTTTTGCTTCCTTGTAGGACTGAGATCTCTGATCCGGATTATTCCGAATCATTCCCGAATTATACCCGAATTATTCCCGAATCACGAATTTTTGACCTCACCGAACCTTTCCCGAACAATTAATTTGTCACTATGGTAACTAGGATGCTTTCATGGTAGGATGGCCCCACGAAACTACCTTCTTTATTGTCCGATCGATAAAATATAATCTCCTGTGATTTCTGTAGTTCGCCTCTAAATGTAACAAGTCATATAGTGCCGTTTCTACACTTCGTTACATATTTGACTGCACAGGAACCGTTACAAAAACACCTTAAAACAAGCGAACCTTCTTCCCAGCCCGGTCAACACTCGCTTAACTTGACCAACACGGAGAGCACCGGTGACAGGTTACGTGTTCAATTAGTCAACCGTGTCGCATTCTATTACCAACAACTGTTCTTGCTTGCCTACAGCCGGGCAAATGTTACAAAAAAACAACAAAAAGGCTGTTTATTGCTGAAAGACAAATTAACACGCTCTCACACAGTCCACAGAGACTTGCTCGCCAAGTAATTTCCTTCTTGCACTCGATACCATCCTTCACACCTAGACATAGATATACTATAAATAGCATGCATGTGTTGCTTCTACGGTTCTAATATATTATCTCAGATACCTTTCCTTCGTATATTCAAGCTTAATTAATTATCTGAGCAGATGGGAGTACCAACAAGCCAAGCAAAGAGAGAAAACATAACAGCAACAAATCTCTTGTTGTCTCTTTCAGTTTCAAACAAGATAAATAGGAAGAGCAACAACAGATCTAGAAGGAAGAAGAAGAACAATGGGGTGTTTGAATGCAAGACATGCAGCCGCGAGTTTACGTCGTTCCAGGCTCTAGGAGGACACTGTACCAGCCACCTTCGGCTGAAGCTACGACGCATCAATGGTGTAAAAATTGGTGAGAAATATAAGGAACCAATGAAGCATATGTGCGGCTTTTGCGGTAAGGAGTTTCCGATGGGTCAAGCTTTAGGCGGCCATATGCAGTTGCATAGAGTTTCACCGGTTACATCTGCACAGCTGGGTCAAATCCGACAGGAGGAAGAGTTTGATTTGAGTATGCTTCCAACAATGAAATATGAAAAATCAGGTTTCTATATTGATGGAGATGTGATTAGTGAAGGTTTTGAAGGCCGTTTGCTCAACCTGTTTGTGTAAGATATATATGATCACATCTTTATGTAGAGAAATAGGTAGCTGTGCAGATTTAGCAAGTCCTGTTCATATTTGGACTAACTTTTAGGTACTGGATAGGAAATATATATGAGCTTTGTTCTTTTTAATTTGAAGTATTTTTTTATAAAATTTGGAGTTTTTATGAATATTAGCTTTCTTCGTTTTAATGTTGAGTGTTTGTTTCTGTGGATACAACAATGTAAAATATGGTCAAGAACAAGTCCTTTGCAATTGATGTAATAAATCCGGATGGAGGCTTGCAACCTTACTATAACAAAAATTAAAAAATTTGACAAACAATACAAAATAAATTTTTAATAAAGATTGGAGTTCAAGCAAACTAATTATTTAATATTAATAAAAATTATCTCATCCAAATTTCGAACCTGTCAATAATACAAAGTTTTTTTTTTGAATGTTTAAACGCCCGTAGGCAAAAGTTACATGATATCCACGCTCTTACATCAGATGACTAAAATAAAAGAGCTTCTATCCATTGAAAAGAAAACCAGCCCTGTCCCTTAAACAACCATATCAGTATTACCAAAAATAGGGAACGTATGACCTGTAACATCCCAACCTTCTATTCGTCCCTTTTTTGCCAAAAAATCCGCCAACTCAATGTGGCTTCTATCAACAAAAAGGCAAACAAAACCTGGATTTCTTTTGAACAGCAGCCACAATTCCCGGATCTCTTTGAAGACTCTCCACTCAGTATCAACAGGGGGATGCGATTGGGCAATTAGAGTTTGCAGTTCCTTGCTGTCAGTGCGAAAGGTGCAAAGAGACACACCCATGTTTAGGACTATTTGTATCGCTTCTCGTAAAGCCAGGGCCTCCGATTGCAACGGGCAACATGAAAGGACAGCCTTTGACCTGTACACTATAAGGGTGTCATTTTTGGTAATAACAACCCCAATTCCTCCTTGCCATGCCGTGTTCCAGGAACCATCAGAGTCGCAATTATATTCAGTCAGTTGGGACATTTCTGTCCGAGGCGGTCCTATGTGACTCAGTTGCTTGGAGGCTGCAATTAGAGTCTCAGTTGTTACCAGATCGAGGTACCTAAAAAAAGCTTGAAGGTCTGGGGTCTTGCCACCGTATGCACGATCGTTTCGACAACGCCAAATGGACCATGTAATATTTGCAAAGGTAGTCCATTGCTCATCCGTTAGGTCATTTATCAGAAATTGAGGGCCTTCTTGCAAAATAACCCATAACAGATCAGATTTTAAAGAAAGGGGACTTGCAAACCAGCAGCTGCGAGAGAAGGGACAGGTAAACATTAGGTGTGGTACATCTTCAGTATCCTCCCCACAAACCGAACACCTAGTGTCAGATGACCTCACTCGAGACGCAATGACTGCCGACAAAGGAAGTGCCCCATTAGCAAGCTTCCAAAAGAACAATCTGATGCGCGGCAATAGATCACCCTTCTTCCAAATTAGCTTCCAAAAGCAAGACTGATCCTGAGGCACCCGCTGGTCTGTACCAGTAATAGCGGCATACATCGATTTAACCGAGTAAGAACCGTTAGCAGTGAGACTAAAAGTTAGTCTGTCTGCTCCAGCTTCTTGTGAAGGTGGGGGTATCATTGAAACTATATTCAGGCACATGGTATGCCCAAAACGGTTTATCAACTTGGCCACATCCCACATGCCTGTCTCAGCTACGACCAAATCAGCCACCTTGTCTGTACCTCTTAGAGTGTTATCTGGCTGTGACTCCATGATCCCCACGCACCAAGGCTCACCAATAGCATGACACGTGAGCCCATCACCCACCACCCATCTGACCCTTGGCAAAAACATTTCCCTCAAAGCCATGAGACCTTTCCAGAACAAGCTACAGTTGTAGGTGCGCTTTGACCTCCATAGAGCACTTCGAGGCAAGTACTTAGCTCTAACCAAATTAGCCCATAGGGAGTCAGAGTTGGATGCCAATCTCCACAAGAACTTGAGTAACATGGATTGATTCATAGCTTTGAGATCTTTGAAACCCAAGCCCCCGGCTTCTTTAGGCCTTCACAGCCGGTCCCCTCCCACATACGCCAAGTATCTGGTCTTATCCATTTTACCCCAAAAAAACCTCTTAATTAGGCTGTTGAGCTTATCTAGCACTGCAGTGGGAATCATTGCAGTTGCCATATAGTATATTGGCAAGGATTGAAGTACTGATTGGATTAGAACAACTCGACCAGCTTGAGAGAGAAGCCTGCTCTTCCATGCTTGCAGCTTGCAAGTGAATTTCTCAATTAAGAAATCATATGAAGCTGATGTAGTGCCAATTGGAGCCCCCAGATATGTAGCAGAAGTTGGGTTTTGTGGAATTTGAAAAATTCTTTCTATTTCTCCCCTAACCAGGTTTGAGGTTACAGTGCTGAACCATATGAAACTTTTACTTGGGCCCACTTGCTGACCCGATACCGCTGAGAAAGTTTGGAGGACGTCAGCAAAGGTTTCAGCTTCGCTAACAGAGGCTTCCCCCATAAGAAGAAGGTCATCTGCATAGAGACAATTGGTGAGAGGTTGCGCTGACCTTGAGACCCGAAGCCCTCTGATGTGTCCCTTATCAACCATGAACTGTAGCTGCCTTGACAGAAGATCCATGCCAATTATAAACAGATAAGGGGATAGAGCGCAACCTTGACGAAGGCCGCAACTTGGTTTGAAGAAGCCATCCCCTCTACCATTGAAAATGACCGTGAACTCCGCTGATTTGACGCAAGCCATAATCCACCTAATTAGGGTCCTTGGGAAACCATAAATGGGCAGCAGCTCCTCCAGATAGGCCCAACTCATTCTGTCGAAAGCTTTCGACAGATCTGCTTTGAGACAGAACTGTGGCCTGTGATAGCTTTTCATACGAAAACAATGTAGAATCTCTCTCAGCAGCACCACATTCTCAGAAATCTCCCTACCCGGAATGAATGCGCTTTGTGCCTTAGATATACAGCATTGAATGAAAGGCCTAATCCTGGAAGCAATGAGCTTAGATATGACCTTGTATATGATATTGCACACCGAGATAGGGCGGAAGTCGGTTACCCGCACTGCCTCCTGAGATTTTGGGATGAGGATAATGTTTGACCGTGCTATGTGAGAGGGCATTATACCTGTTTCAAAGAAATAATGAATTTCTGTTAGAATGGCTGGTCCAAAGTAATCCCAATTAGTCTGTACTAGGCGTGCATTGAAGCCGTCAGGTCCAGGGGCCTTGTCCGGGCCTAGTGACATGATTGCCCTGTGTATCTCTGTATCAGTTGGCAAGGCTTCAAGGAATGGAACTGCATGAGCCGGAATGGAAGGAATGCTGCCCCGAACTTCCTGACAGAACATCTCAGCAATAGGCTGAACCCTCTGAGCTTGGTAAATCCCCCTGAAATGATTCAAAAAAGCCATCCTGATCTCTCTCTCCTCCGATATCCACCCCCCCTGATGATCTCGGATGGCCTTAATTGTATTCCTTCTCTTCCTTGTTGTGGCCGTAGCATGGAAGAATTTGGAGTTTGAGTCACCAAATAGCGCCCACTTCAGCTTTGCTCTTTGATACCAATACGCCTCTTGCATCATAAGATACCTGTCATGTTCAGCCTGCAGACCGCGCTCTAGGGATCTATCCTGGAGGTCCGATCGCTGTGAGTTTAGAGCTTGCATTTTCCCTTCCACCTCTGATAGCAAACGATCCGGAGTCTTGTTACAGTTCATCCATCCCTTTACCTCCTTTTTGAAAAACTTTTTTGTAATCTCCCAGTCCCCATGACCTTGCTGTGCCGCTCTTTGACAAACCTCCTGAAAACCTTCCCGCAGCATCCACCAGTTCTCGGATTTGAACTGCCTCCTCTCCTTGTGCACTACTGGACTGATTCTTAGGAGAATTGGTGAATGATCAGAACTGAAGCGTGGTAGGTGGAACACTTTTGCATTCCTATATTGCATAGTCCAAGATATAGAGCCCAAAGCCCGATCCAAACATTGCGCAACATTTCCCAAGCCCGCCTGCTTATTACACCAAGTATAGGCCGGCCCAGCATGACCCAAATCCACAAGTCCAACACTGCTTATCCAATTTCTGAAAGCCACATTCCCCGCAGAAAATTGCGAGTTCCCCCCCCACTTCTCAACTGATGTGGCAACAGCATTGAAATCCCCAATGAGACACATCTGCCTATCCTGGTCATGCATGAAAAATTCTAAGTGACTCCAGATCCTTGGATTTGAGGTTCTTTCAGGGTCCCCATACACCCCGATTAGTAGCCATGGCACCGAACCATTTTGGGCCACTTCGGCAACAATCCAGTTTTGACACGTATCCAAAACAGTGACCTTGAACTCGTCACTCCATAACAACCATAACCCACCCGATAACCCTTCAGACGGGACAATAACATAGTTACACAAAGGCAATTTATTAATTCTAGCTTGAGCTTTCCCAACCCCGCACTTGGTTTCCGAAACGAAAGCAAAATCCGCCTTTGTGCAATGGAGGTATCTTTTTAATGTGGCAATTGTCGTGCCCCCACTACCCCGACAATTCCACGAGATAATACTCATATATCCCTTGCCGGCGAATTTCGGCCCGCCGGCCTAGGCCTTTTAGTTGGATTAACCTTGGTAGAAAGATCCGCTTGCAGTGATACATTTGGGAGAGTAATTTGGGAAGAGAGTGTGTTCCTGGCAGGTACAAAACTTATGTCAGCTGGCTCAGAGCAAGACCTCTTAGACGCGGAGGATCCCGAACCAGAGTCACCCCTTGGCACTAAGGCCGAGTTAATCAGCCAACTTCCCATTTGAGGAGATAAGAGACGGCTCAGGTTTGGGTAGGCATCACTGGCTCGCAACTGAACCAGCCTGGAAAGTCTGAGGTGGTCACTACATGTTGGCATCTCATGGCCTAGCCGTGCACAGAAAAAGCACAATCTCGTTACCTTCTCGTAGGTGCAATAGACAGTTGCCTCGCCAAGAGATGGGTGCGTGATTCGAACCCGATCCAAGAGTGGTTCACGGATGTCAACCGCAATTTTGACCTTAACAAACCTCCTCCCACCCACAAAACCTTCAATCGGGCTAATAATACAAAGTAACTAGACCAAAAAGCAATGATTCTCATACTAACAATACAAAATAAGTGAATGCATGATGTGTTATCAGCAAACGGAGGAAACGCCACATGGTTTCTATATATGTTAATTATTATTCTGCTGTATATTTCTTTTCTGCTTTTTTTTTTTGAGAAAGAAATCAGGTGGACACGTTTTACGCTCATTCTTATGAATGCATGTGGCTAGCAAAATCTGTTCGACTATGAACTTCTCAAATGGCATTAGTCAACATACTTTATTCCCATTAATTAAGTTTAGAAAATTGTGTACTACACAGTTATTTTATAAAAAATACACTAATATTAAAAAGTGAGTATTTTTTAGGGTACACCAACAGAAACGTGCTATTTTTTAGTGTATCGGTATTACCAACAGGAGTATCTGCGAAGATACCGTCGGCAAAAAATACTTTTACCCTCGCGGATAGTGACAAACTTTTATAGTGAATTTGTACCTTTTATATGTATTTCGGACGAATTATACTTGTTTTCCAAAACGTTTATATCTGATGGAATATATAATTTAAAAAATATATTAGCAAAAGTTGAACATCCAAAAATTCCAATAAATCTAACTTTTATCATATGTACTAATTAACTTGCTACAATCCATTACAAAAAAGTTTATATCAACTATAAAATATGTAAACAATTTTGTTATCTATTATGAACATATTAAAGAAATCAAATGTACATGGTTTCTATATATGTCAATTATTATTCTACTGTATATTTCTTTTCTGCTTTTTTTTTTTTGAGAAAGAAATCAGGATCTGATATAAAATGACAATCTAAATAAAAATAATTTTAAAATTGTTCTTTTGATGATTTATATAGTAATTTAAAAAAAAAACAACTGGTGTACACCAATCTAATTTAGAGAAAAAATATAAATATTATAATTTGGATTATTTTTGTAATGAATTTTGTTAAAATTAAGTTCTATGCACATGACATTATTGTACTTAACATTGCAACAAGATAAGAGATAAGAATTCAATATCATACACAACTGTTTTATAAAACTAGCGGTTGAACCGATTGATCCACCGGTCCGACCAGTAAACCATTGGCCCGAAGTTTTACTGAGTCAATGTCCGATCCAGTTCTGATAACATTGGTAATTTGTATATATGCGATCCGGTTAATTCCACATCTGAATGAAGAAATTAAAATTTGGAACCAAATCTTCGTCTACATGTGGGCAAGAAAATTATGGTTTATTCATCCATCCATTCATAATTTGGATAGTTATAATTATAGTATGGAGAATATTTGAATTTTGAGAATACACAACTCATATCATGAATAGATGAATGGATCGTGTTGGCAGAAAATTTGATTCCATTAAATTTACTCCTAAAATGGATTTTTAATGCTTGCGCTATGCTATAAAGAACAATTAACATCATTTCCTTGGAGTGCGCTTCCTCTGAGATATCTCAAATTTTGTGTGACCGACGTGTCCAGTGTCTATTCAGGGTCGTGGTGTAGGGGTCAGTATTATTTAAGCGTTAAGATTCATGCAGACGTATTTGAACGGTTGAGATTTTTCAAAATGTCACGCAAAATATGAGATATCTCAGAGGATGATGCAAATTCATTCCGTAGAGATATGATTCTACAAATTGAGCTAGCTGATCCTTTTTAGGGATTTAGATAATTAGATGTGTTCCGTTAATTTGATTTTATCCTAATTGAATTTATTTTTTATTGTTTGACACCGATCAACGAAATAGTAATAGATTTTATAAAAATATTTATATAATTTAGTTTTCTATTAGATATTGATATATTTAATCGACAATTTAAATCTCACAACTCAAGATTGGAAGCCATAATACACGATCATCCATCCCATGCTATGCTTAGTATCACAGACTCATTCAATTAATCTTTGCATTTTAATATTATTTTTTTGTGGGTATATAGTTAATTAGGTGGAAATTAAAACAGGTGGACAAATGTTTTACGCCCATTCTTATGAATCTGTTCGACTATGAATTTTTTCAAAAAAAATTAAATATGATTAGTTTATCATTCAGCGCTATTACTATATATATGAGATTCATAAAAAATGACAATGGCGTTTCCCATTTATATTCTAGTTTTAGATATCTTCCAATAAAAATTTAAAAATTCGCCCATTTAAATAACGGTTTTTTATAAAATATCCACAATTTTCAACTTAATTAATTTCAAGTTAGATTAATATTAATTTAAAAAGAATGCCAAAATTGTCCTTCTCTTCAAATTGCAAAAATTAAATGCATACGAAAAAAGGAATCCGCATCCTCTGCATTACTGTACCATTTGTGTTAATTTTCGGACCGTACGATCAGAATTCGAGCCAATCCAGCCTATGCCTGTAATGCATGGGTCCTTTAATATTTGTGCGGATTTTAATTGGACGGTTCAAATCTTAACTCAAAATTTGAGTTAACTCAGAGGATACAAACTAAAAAACAAAAAGGAGAGTCGTGTCTGGAAACACATTATTCTCATGCCTTTAATACCTCATTTGTGCATAACATTCTTATTTCCGTTATTAAAGTCCAAAAAGTCAATCTGAATCGCTCAACACATCTTTATTTAAAAGGTGCTTGGAGACCAAATTTATAATTTTTACTATTTTTTAGATAGGTAGAAAATCACCATTTTTCAGAAAATTATGACCATCCAAAAAATGGTGATTTTGTACCTATCTAATAAAATAGTAAAAAAATTCAAAATAAATATAAAATTTAGTCTCCAATCACATTTTAATATGGAGATCATATTGATCAGTTCAGATCGATTGTTTGGACTTTCAAAACGGAGATTAAGATGTGACGCACGAATGAAACATAAAAGACATGAGACATTTGAAGTTTTGAACCCTACTCTTGACTAAATTTGACAATGATATTTTTGTTTTTTTTCTGGAAAGGGATTCACTGGAAAACTACTCAAGTAAACTTCAAAAGGCAGCACATTGTATTTTAGGCTTCTTGGCTACAAACTTGGGCATAAACCGGGAGAAAATATCCGAACTATTGTTTGGATCTCAAACTGTATGAATGAGTTATTATCCACCTTGCTTGGATGCTCATGATAAGGTGGTGGGTCTTTCGCCACACTCAGATGCTTTTGGATTGACTCTTATCTTACAAGCAAGTCCAGTTGCAGAACTGCAAATCAGAAGGAACGATAAATGGTTTCCTGTAATGCCACGTCCGGGTGCTCTTGTTGTCAACATCGGTGATGCTCTAGAGGTAATTATGATGCTATGATGTCAGATTTGAGATTAGTTAATTCCACCTTGTAATTGCTTGTACCAAGAAGACATCCATATTGCTTATTAATGATCGGTGATGCTCTGATGGACATATATTGGTCCTTAAAATAATTTTCTAAATCACCCTGTTTTTCTTTTATATAGATTTTAACAAATGGAAGATATAAAAGCATAGAGCACAGGGTTGTTATAAATGCAAAAGAGGAGAGGATATCTGTAGCTGCTTTTCATAGTCCCATTTTCAGGAAAACAGTGGGACCACTTGCAGAGATTGTAGACAAAGAACCGCCGCTATTCAAATCACTGAGTATGCAAAAATATGCGAAGCTCGTTTTCTCCCAAAAGCTGAATGGAAAGAACATGATTGAACTTATGAAATTAAACCCATGATATCGATAGAGTGCGCCATAAACAGTAAATTAAGAAAATAATGGTATTACTTTTTCATTTGAATGTAACTTCTGCTTTGGCGTAATTTAGATCAGACACAAAATATTGTAACAATTAAAGGATCGTTCTCTTATGAAGTTCTGCTTGTCAGCCAATTATTAATTTCTGATTATTCCTTCTAGGCTTGATTTGTAATACATCTCTCACTTAATAAATTTTATGATTTTTTTTTAATTTCCTATAGAAATATTTTCCAATACTAGATGGTAACCTTAAATATCATCACATAATAAACATACAATGTAAATATGATAATCACATAACACAAATCAACCTGTCATTCTATATTCCCCAATCTCAAATAAAACATCAACCTTTTGCTATCATCATATTTATCTGAGGCCGTGCATCACAATGTACATGACATCTAATTTAGCGCCCAAGGGCCTAAAGAGTTAAAATAAATTATCTAATTCAAAATATTCATTTCCACTTGGATAAAGAGCGCACAATAATCAACGAACAAATTAATGCCTTATAATGTAATTCACAACATAGATAAGGTCTTTTTTGCAACATACGTCTTCATCAATCAGCACGCATCTAGGAGTTCATACCTTAGTTTAATTGAGCCAAAACTGAAAATAAAATGTCATACAAATAAACTAAGTTTTTCTACCAAGAAATTAGCAGTAATAAAAAGAATTAAATTTATAGCTAGTTCCTTCAAACAGTTATTACAGTATTACAGAGATTCAGTCGCAGGGCTTCAGAACTTCAGATTTTATATGAATCATGAGCGAGTTTATATATATTATTCTTTATACTAATTAATCATTAATTCAGGATATCAAGTTTACATTAATCTTAGACGTATTATTAAAAAAAAAAAAGAACATTGATTCAGGATATAAAATTTTCTGGATAAAGATACTGGCAGTGCAGTTTTTGCATCATGCAGTACAAGAGTTATATAAAACACTGTTTTGACTCTATTGTTTATGCAGTGTATGAAGCAAAAATCACGCTGTTAATATTTTTACCCAAGTTTTCTGGCTCACCCTGAATTCATTAATTCGAGACTAATTCTTGCCCAATGCCCCCATTCATTTGTACTAATTATACTTTTTGGAAACACATAATGCATCATTCTTTTTGCTTAGCACTAATTGATGTAACTACTTCGGAGCAAGATAGGATGTTGTTTCCATCTCCTTTTTCTTTTTTTTCTTTTTTCATTTTGACTTTGAACATAAAATGGGATCCGTAGAGATGAACAGTTTGACACTTTGACGAGAAGAAACCAAAATACCAAATAGTTGAACACTTCACAACCAAGTTTCAGTCTTGGAGACTCCCACTTGAATCGTTAATTGCCTAAGAACAGAATGGAGACTCCCCATCTTCTGTGGTCATTGGACATGCAACATAAGTATATAATTAATCAATTCATTTGGTTCTCTTTTTCTTGAAACTTTTTTTATTTATATCAAATATTTTAAAATAATAGAGGGGAAGACAAAGAATACCTGGAAAGTTTTATGTATAGATCGACCGGAAAAAAATTTCGGCAATAAATTTTGAACTGAAAAAAATTCTTCCGATTCATAGAATTTTTTTTTATTTTCCAGTTACTTTGGATTATATGTGGTCTCCACTCTGTGAATGAGGCGACCTATGTCCGTACTTTTTGGTACCCATAGTGACAAATGAATTATTCGAATTCGGTTCGGCGATGTCAAAATTTTGTGATTCGGGAATAATTCGGGTATAATTCGGGAATGATTCGGAATTATCCGAACCAGAGATCTCAGTCCTACAAGGGAGAAAAAAAAAACAGTTCTGGAAACCAAAATAAAAAAAAGAGTATAACTTGTGAACCGGTTAGCCCTTACAACCAACTGACAGTCATACAATGGGATCCGTTAAGACGAACAGTTTGACACTTCGACGAGAAGAAACCAAAATACCAAATAGTTGGACACTTGACAACGAAGTTTCAGTCTTGGAGCCTCCCAGTTGAATCGTTAATTGCCTAAGAACAGAATGGAGAGTCCAGATCTTCTGTGGTCATTGGACATGCAACATAAGTATATAATTAATCAATTCATTTGGTTCTCTTTTTCTTGAATTTTTTTTTATTTATATCAAATATTATAAAATAACAGAGCGGAAGACAATGAATACCTGGAAAGTTTTATGCATAGATCGACCTCAAAACAATTGCAGCAATAAATTTTGAACTAAAAAAAAAATTCTTCGGATCCATAGAATTTTATTTTTAATTTCCAGTTACTTTGGATTATATGTGGTCTCCACCCTGTGAATGAGGCGACCTATGTCCGTACTTTGTGGTACCCATAGTGACAAATGAATTATGTCCGTTCTTAAGCTCACCAAGTCTCTTTATGAGCTTAACTCAATAACCTATCGGATTGACTTCAAACGACACATCCAAACCGTTGAAACCATTCTACTTCACGAGTGATGCATTTACACGTCAAATTTATAATTTTTCGAACTAGTTTAGTATAAAATCAAGCGGTCAAAAAATGTTGAAAAATGAACTCATTAAAATTAACTTATAAATCATCTCTTTTTGACCGCTTGACTTCATACTAAATTAGTTCAAAAATTTAAAAATTTGACATGTAAACTCATCACTCATGAAGTAGATCGGTTTCAACGGTTTGGATGTGTTGCTTGAAGTCAATCTGATAGGTTTTTGAGTTCAGCTCACAAAGAGGCTTGGTGAGCTTAAGAACGTTTGCACCAAGGCCTTGGTGCAAACGATTCGGTTCTCTGATTTTCAAAGTTCAAACAGTCGATCCAAACCGTTAGATATTTAATCTATATTAAAATGTGCTTGGAGATCAAATTTTACATTTTTTGGAATTTTTTTACTATTTATTAAGCCACTTTCAAAATTGCTAATCCGGGTGAACAGTAAAAACAGTGCAACCAAATTCTGAACCATGTGATCAGCAATTTTCAAAGTAACTTAATAAATAGTAAAGAAATTCCAAAAAATGTAAAATTTGGTCTCCAAGCACATTTTAATATAGATTAAATATCTAACGGTTTGAATCGACCGTTTGGACTTTGAAAATCTGAAAATCATTTGTTTGCACCAAGATGTTAGTGCAAACATTTGTAGCTTAGTCATAATATTTATGTTTTTGAAGAGGACAAATAGGTGGTCAAGGCATCAGTCAAAGACCAGACGCCAGTTGCAGACTTCCAGTACTAATTACCCTTTTAACTTTTATCTCAGAAGATGACAGCAAAGGGAAAAGACATAATTAATATATTTTTAATACTCATAAATAGACTGTTTTTAATGATGTGTAATTAAAGAAGAGTAACTTTTTATTTATATTTTAAAATAGTAATTTCAAAAAATATAAAGTTTAATATGAAGATTATGTAGATGGTTTGAATTAATTGTTTCAACTTTAAAAACAAAAATAAAAATATGAAGTAAAATTGGAACAAAAAAATAATAGAAAATTTTGATCCACTCTTACCTTTTTAACCTTTACCTCATAAAAAGACAACTAAAGACAATGACGCAATTAATATATTTTTTAATACTCATAAATAGAGTAAAATATTATGGTATTATAAAATTGACCTGTTCTCGTAAGAAATTTTATATGATAGACACTTAATGTGTATTTGACCTTCATAGTTGAAAACACTGATTCGGAAATAATTCAGCATAACATACATAGAGCTATAACTATCAATCGGGATTTTCTAGTAGTACTAAATTTCGAAATGTTAATAAAATTGTTAAGATAAACAAAATTTTCAACAATTAAAATTTATAAATTTGTTATTAATTTTATAGATCATTTATATACATTAAAGCTAGTGTATTCTTTAATTTATTAAAGATATTGATGTACATATAACAAATGAATAATCAATCATCGGAAACTAATTCAAAACCAATTCATTTATAAAAAAAAAAAAGTGCTGGCTTGACTTAAAAGATGCAGCTTTATCGCTTCGAAACTAATTCATATAAATTGTCTGAAATATCTATCAGAATCATATAAAACTGAGTCTGGCTAGTATGACATCGGTGTTATATGACACCAACTACAAAATTGATTGGATAGACTTCAAACAACTAATCTGAACCGTTCAAACCGAGTGATGCGTTTACATGCAATTTTTTTATATTTTCTAGTTATTTTAGTATCAAATCAAGCAGTAAAAAAATGTTGAAAAATGAATGCATTAAAATTAACTTAAAAACTCACATATTTGACCGCTTGATTTGATACTAAATAAATTCAAAAAATTATAAATTTGCATGTATACGCACAACTAATGAAATAGATCGGTTTGAACAGTTTAGATTCACCATTTGAAATTGATTCGATAGGTTTTGGAGTTGGTGTTATATAGACTGAAATGACACTGATGTTATACTAGAGCCGGACTCTATAAAACTGCCGGCTTGATTGAAAGTCTCATTTATGTTTCTAAAAGTAAAGCTTGCCACCATCAATACTCAGCCGTCAAGTGAATTAGTATTGATGATAATTGACTTTGGTGAACTAATAACAGAGTGGATATCCTTTACAGTAACGCAATCAGTGAGTTTTGAATTAAGCCGTTCGATTTGAATCGAAACTAATTCGGATCTATTTGGAAATTCACAGGGTACTTTAAGATTTGTGCTAAGAATTCAAACGGTGAGATATACCTTAGGTGATAAGAATTCCTAATAATTACAGCAGGTACTAATTCATAATAAATTAGGTGATATTGTTTTGCATATAATTGTACAAAACAATATAAGCAAACATAAAATATTTGGGTCAAATATTTGGTTGCAGTTTAAGTGCAGAAATAAAATGATTTATTTTTAAATTGATCTGTCAAAAAAAAAAACTTATGGTAACTTAAGATGGAGTAAGAATTTAAGTTATTACAGAACAAATTAAACTACTACAAGTGGATTAACTTATTTCGCCTATAAAGTCTGTTGTAAGAGAGAAATGTTTTTTTTGTTTCCCTCCTTTATAAATGATCAAAATCATAATTTATGTAACAAGTTTTAACCATGTAAAAATAATTTACGCCATCTTAACTTAAAAGTAAGCAACTTTTAACTCTTTTTAATTTAAATAATAATCAAACTTAGATCTTAAAAATAAATAATGAAGGAGAAGTAACAAAAATTTCATTTTGACAATTACTCACCATTTAACTTGTAGTATGAGGCTACGGTACTATGCATAATACGGTTTGGTCCGTGCTACGGCCCAATATTTGAGTTTTCAAAATCCTAACAGTTGATCTAAACCGTTCAACATGATTATAAAATGAATATGTACTTGCAAACCAAATTTTACATTTTTTCGAATTTTTCTACTATTTTTTTAGATAGGTAGAAAATCACTTGATCTGAAAATTCTGGACCATCCAAAAACAGTGATTTTCTACCTATCTAAAAAAATTGTAAAAAAATTCGAAAAAATGTAAAATTTGGTTTGCAAGTACATATTTATTTTATAATCATGTTGAACGGTTCAGATCGACCGGTAGAATTTATAAAACTCAAATGTTGAACCGAAACACGAACCAATCCGTGCTATGCATAGTACCGTAGCCTCACTCCTACATATTCACCCCTAGTTTCACCAATTGATGGATTCAATGTATTGCCTCAGGACAAGATGATAAATAGCGTAATGCTGGATGCATCTCCTCAAGTCTCAATCATAGTACTCTTCTTGTCAATGCACAGTACCGTTCCCATTAATTACAGCCTGCCAGCCTGTGTCGTGCTAGCTAAAAAACAAAACAAAAAGGAAAGACAGCAGCTCAGCCCGGCCCCGGAGTCTGTAAAATTTTAATTTCTACCATGTGCACCTGAATCAGAGATTTGAATTGATTCCGGAGGAGTTGGCTACAAGGGAATAGGGACAAAATACCCCAACTTTTTTCTTTAATATCAACTGTGCATCTTTTATTTTTTCAGTATACACTATGCTTCTAGGAAAGCACAATTTGTGTATCCGTGACTCACACTGACTTCTAGTTTCCATTTGTTTTTTGACGAAAACATTAAGACACCGTGTAATGGGTCGCTGACGCTATACTTCACTTTTTCTGAAGGTGGATAGGCTTATTAATTAATTGCTACCTATGATGTTTAGTTTGTGCATGCCACAGAGAATCTGATCGCCAATAATGTTGATTGAACTGTAACTTCATTGCATGTTCATCTCTTTCGCTACCTTTACTGTTTTTCACTCTGTTTCTCAGATCTCAATCTCTCTTTCTCTCTCTCTCATACAATCTGTCTATTGGTAATTCACTTCCTTTGTTAGCCGATCTCTGTTTTCTTCGAATCTCAATTTCTCTATTCATCTTTCATTCAACAATCTACTACAAATTGTTAGTGTTTTTTCTTATTCTGTAAACAATCGTTGTTAGTTAAAAAAAAAAAAAAAAACTTGCGTTGCATTACACCCACACATCCCATAAACTTCATCTCTTTTGCTATCTTTACTGTCTTCACTCTGTTTCTCAGATCTCAATCTCTCTCTCTCTCTCTCTCTCTCTCATACAATCATTCTTTTGGTCATTGAGTTCCTTTGTTAATTAGCCCATATTTTTCCTCTTGAAATCTCAATTTCTCTATTCATCTTTCATTCAACAATCTACCACAAATTGTTAGTGTATTTTTTTCTGGTTCTGTACACAACAACCCTGCTACTTAGAAAAAAAACAAAAAGAAAAGAAAAAAAAACAGAGAGATAGTAAGTTATAAGAAGAAAATCTCGATGGAGTTAGCTCTTTCAACCGTTGGTGAATGGTTCGGGTCTGCAATCATTAGCAAACTACTCGACACGGCTTCGTCCTACTTGGACGAGCGTATGCTGCCGGCTGATACTAAATCCGAGGTACACAGGGTGAAAGCAGCTCTTCCCAAGATTGCAGCTGTCATGGGTGTTGGCGAGACACTAAAATTGAAGCACCCGAATTCGGGGGTGAATGCTTGGCTAGAGCAATTCAAAGAAGCTTTCTTAGCAGCTGAAGATGTGGTTGACGAACTCAAGTACTGGGAGCTGGAGGCCATGGTGAAAAATCGAGATCAGGTGAGTGGAATTTTCTATTCGATAGTTGGTTCGCTGAAGAGAAAATTTACTGTGTCTACCATTAGTGAAGATACATTGAAGAGGTTGAGGGGGGCTGTGAAAATGTTAGATCTAGCTGCCGCAGATGTTGGCTATTTTCTTCCAATTTGCTATTGCATTAGATGTTCATGGCCATGCAAAACCAAATAATGAGCCAGTTTACACTTCTAATCGAGAAACTACTTCCCTTTCAACCGGAATCAAAGTGTTCGGCCGTGAGACAGAGAAGGCCATGATAATTGAATGGTTAAAGAAACCAGCATCTCAGGGAAATATCTCTGCCTTTTGTATTGTGGGGGCGGGTGGATTAGGGAAAACCACTCTTGCACAATTAATCTTTGAGGAGATTAGCAAAGAGAACCATTTTGAAAAAACAATTTGGGTTTGTGTTTCAACAAGCTTCAATGTTGAAGATATAACAAGAAAAATTCTCCAAGAACTTGGGGAAAAATGCCGTGGTAATGAATCATTAAATCGCCTTCAGATAAACTTGAAGGAAATGGTACTTTCAAAGAAAGTTCTTTTTATTCTAGATGATGTGTGGAATGACGAGAAAATGTGTGATTGGGAGAAATTGATTGCTCCCCTGAAATTTGTACAACAAGGAAGCAAAATTTTACTCACCACTAGAATGAAATCAGTGGCTGACATGCTTGCTCGTGTGTTAAATGTGGAACAAAGAAATCTAATGTTAGAAGGCTTGGAAGAGCCAGAGTTGTTAGAGCAGTTCAATAAGTATGCATTTTCCGGTTATAACCCTGACGATCATAGAGATTTGCAAAAGATCGGAAATGATATTGTAAATAAACTCCGAGGTAGCCCCCTAGCAGCAAAGGTAATTGGAAGCTTGCTTAATTCATACATGGATATCCATTACTGGAAAATAATTTTGAACCATGATTCACTCATCAACTCAGAGAAAGCTAAGGATGTGGCAGATGTGCTGAAATTGAGCTATTACCATCTACCAGCACATTTGCAAGAATGCTTTAGATTTTGCTGCATATTTCCTCAAGATTATCAGTTCGACAAAGATGAGTTGATCAAAATGTGGATGGCATCTGGATTCATCCGCCAAGAGTTGCACGGAGGAGCAAGGCCAGAAGATATTGGAGGAGACTACTTCAATCACCTTTTTAGGAAATCTTTTTTTGAAGAATATTCATGGAAAAATAATGTTTATGTTATGCATGATTTGATGCATGATCTGGCTCAGAATGTATCGAAAGGAGAATGTTGCAGAGTAGAACCAAATGGTGAATCTGATAATATACCTTTAACTGCACAACATGTCGCTGTTCCAGAAAGTAAAATTGAAGGGATATTCAATCTTAGAAATTTACGCACCTTGGTAATAACCATAGAAGACAAAATCAGCCGTTCTGGAGATCGATTTGTTCCCCCAAATGGTTCACTTAAGAAAACTTTGCGTTTATTGGTCATACAAGGAGGAGGTAGATGTGAACTGCCGGAGGAGACTGGTAGTTTGTTGCACCTTCGCTGTCTAAAGGTCAACCTATATACGTATCAACAATCATATAGATATTTGCTTCATAATTCACTTTATAAGCTTTACCATCTTCAAGTGCTAGAAATGACCAATCTTGTATATCGTTCAGATTATGAGGGTGTTGATACAACTGGAATAACCAATCTTGTTAGTTTACGCTATATGAACCTTCCCAACGAGGTAATGCAAAAAATTCACGGAGTGCACAAGTTGACATCTCTACAAGAGTTACATTTTTTTGTTGAACGGGAGAGTGGTCACCATATAGATGAACTAGAGATGCTAAACAATCTCCGATACCTTTCTATTGAGAAAATTGAGAATGTAGGGGATCCACTTGAAGCTACAAATGCAAACCTATCCAAAAAGGAAAGTCTTATATCACTATCCCTGAAATGGACTCAAGGGAGCAATTATCATGACCCTGAGCAAGTCATTGATAACCTCCGACCCAATCCAAATCTCAAGAATTTGACCATTTGGTATTATCCAGGCAACAGGTCTCCAATTTGGACAAGTGATTGTGTTTTTCCATCTTTGGAACGGCTATATTGCTTCCACATGCCAAAATGGGAATCCTGGGCAGGACCACATATTTGTTTTGGCTTTCCAAATCTAAAAGAACTTATAATCACAGACTGCCCAAACCTGGCCAATATACCGACCATTCCTTTTTCTCTTTTCAAATTTGAAGTACGTAGAGTGGGGCTTAATTCCCTTCCAGATATGCACCACAGTTCTAGCATTACAGATGAAGCACCATCATGTATGAAATCATCGCTTAGAAGAGTATGGATTACCGAATGTCCCAAATTAATATCATTGAATGGATTTCTGCAGCAAGAAAACCTAGATTTACAATCTGTTGAGGAACTAACCATCGAAGACTGTGAGAATTTGGTTCAGTTACCAACTGGTGCATTTGGGAACTTTGTGTCACTAAAAGAGTTAGTTATAAAGGGAAGCCCAAAGCTGGTAACAGTTGATAACCAAAGCATATTGCTACCTGCGAAACTAGAATATCTTGAAATGGGAAACTGTGGTGAACTTGATGTGTCATTGCTAGAGTCAGCATCACACCTCTCTACACTTGCTTCTCTTTCTATTGCAAACAGTGCAAATATTACTTGTATCCCTTCCTCTGAAAAGGCATTTACATCGCTCAGAAAACTGGAAATCGATGGATGCGACAAGCTCATTGAAATTTCATCTATGCCACAAGCACATACTGTTAACCAAGGAAACAACTTGGTCTCTTTAAAGATCAGTTCTCTAGAAATTGATCACCTCTGTCTCCTTCGTATTGAACCACTTAGATGTCTAAGATTTGTTAGTTACCTGGATGTTGGCAAGTGTTCAGGGATGGAGGCCCTGCCAGAGCAATGGTTGTTACAAAACAGTAGTACCCTCAAGAGATTGACCATCTGGGATGCAAGCTCGCTGCGGTCATTGCCTGGTACAATGGTGATGCTCACTGCCCTTAAAGCACTTCACATTTTCAAAGCTACTTTGCTGGAAGAAATCCCAGAGTTGCCTACTTCGCTGACTTATAAGTACATTTAAATGGACTAATTAAGCTCTCTGACTCTATTTCAACCCTCCTCGTAAGTGTTATTATGATTATATTTCCTGCCTAGTTTTTGTTTGTTCCATGCTCTATGTTATTTCAAGTTTTGAATCCTCTCAATGGCTCTTGCAATTGATTAAGTTCTCATTTGCAACCGTTGGTCTTTGTGTAACTTCTTGTAGATGACTCATGCACAAACATTGACCCCACCAACAAGTACGTGCCACATTTCTGTTACATTTATTTCTCAATGCACAAACATTGACCCCACCAACATTGACCCCACCAACAAGTACGTGCCAACAAGTAGGTGTGATCAATGTCCAAAGAAGTAGATGATGAAATTATGCAAGCTCCACTTCATGAAGGTATTTATCTCTCCTTGTTCCCAATTTATTAATTTCTGTTACATTTATTTTTAAATTGAAATTTCAGATATAATAACACATTTTCAAATTGACTCCAGCTATATCAAAATGATGTAACCGGTCCCAAACCAAGACAAGAGGAGTGTTAATAATTTTTTTTGAAATGTTTTGACTTGAATAAAAACAATTGGATGCTCAAATGTGAAACCAAAAGGTTATCACAACATAGTTAAATACAGTCACAATATTTAAGTTGCAAATGGAAAATTTGAAGTTTCTTCTGGGTACAACTCAATAACGCAACATCTAGTTGCTCTTTTTATTCAATTTAGATAGCATTTGAGTTGAGTTTCTTGCAAATAAAAAATAGTTCTTCCAATTTCAAAGGGCCAATGAGAAAATATTCGAAAGTGGAGGGCCTCACGTTTAATTCAAGCACCACTCTAACTGGCATAAGTTTGTGCAATTGGTTTGTTCAATTGAGGGTTTTCGTTAAATTAAGTGCTTTTGATCGGGTCTTTCTTGTTTTTTTTTTTTGTTCAGTAATCAGTAGTGGTACATGTTTGTGTACAAGCTTGAGGTACCATATACCCTGGTTTATTAATTTTGGATTTTGGTAAAAAAATTTGGTAGATATAGGTGAGCTATCAGTTTTTTGTGCTGACTCCTCCAATCTTTGATGCTGTTAACCAAATGTATTTAATTCGAATTTAGCTTAATTTTTTGGTGTTGTATAAGTTTACTGCGCTTTTTTTTTAATTTTTTATTGAGTAGACCAATTTATGTTTCAGCAAAATTATCTAGCACTTGATTAAGGATATCTAAGATGGTTAAATCATATTACATGAATTGATGTGCTCTATCATTTTTCAATTGCTCAGAACAAATTTATTCAGTGACATGACAATTTATTCAGGTTTCAGTGTTGAATATCGTGATGCCAAAAGAAATGGGCTTCAGACCATTAGCTTTTTCATGGAAATAACATTTTTGAATAGAAAAGGAAATTGAAGAGAAGAGGGTGGAAGCCATGTCTCTCTGTTAGAAGAAAGAAGCCTCTTTTGCAAGTTTTTTCAAGGGTTTGCTCTCTTGTTTTAATCCCACCAAAATACACAAGGCAATCTCAAATTATTGTATGATATTGTAAGATAGTGTGAGAGAGTGTGATTGGCTATATTATCTTGTTGTATTGTAAAGACTCCATGATATAGTGATTTTGTGCCGTGCTCCCGTGGTTTTCTCCCGCAAGGGTTTCCACGTAAAATCTTGTGTCTCTCTTTGTGCTTGATTGCTTGATTTTTTTTATGATGTATGTCCACAAAGTGTTCGACAAAATTATTTCCAATTTATGATTTTTTTTATGATGTATCTCCAATTGAATAGATATTGGTGTATGTCCACAAAGTGTTCGACAAAATTATTTCTTGAACACTTCTACAATTGTCTGCAACATTCAGACCTTTCAATTTTTAGTCATTTTGACGTTGTACCGGTCGTTGCATTTTGAATTTTTAGTAATTTATAAAGACATCTTCAGTGATTCTTAATTAAATTTATTTTGACAATACCCCAGATTTTAGCATACAGTCAACCGTACAATTTTTTAAATTTCACTGAGTTCCAAGTTGTATTTCAACTGGACTGATATCTGTTTCATTCATGAATATATTAAGATAGGATCAAGTAAAAGAAATAGGATAGTTTCTTCATACAATCCAGCTACAACAACACAACACACATTGTTAGGTTCAAGATCTAATTTCTCTGAGCAATTCGCAAATTGTACGAAAAGCTCAAGAATCAAATAAATTTTTTTATTAATCAGGAATGCAGATACAACAATAGCGAAACGTCAAGTCTGAGGTGAAACAACAAAATTAGTTAATAATTGACTAAATTGAATCCATACATGTATTCCCTATATGCTGACGAAACTAGAGAAACAACAATCATTCAGAATGGTTATCTAAATCTTGCAAATCACTAGCGACACGACAGATCAGCAGCCAAATCAGTGGAATACGCGCCAGATGCTCTCCAGTTGCTCCCTGCGTACCTTCTCCTGTCCTGGAGATGAGGGGGAGGGGCCATTCCACGGTCACGGGTAGGTTATTAAACGCGGACCCCAGTCGCAGGGCTTCAGATTTTATATGAATCATAACCGAGCGCCTGACCGCCCTGCCCTGGACCTCTTCAAATTCTCCTTCGCTAAACGGTGATTCATCTTGTCTCTGCTGCATTTCTCTCTCTGTTTCTGACCTCAGGTCCCACTTCATTGCACCTGACAAGTGGCGAATCATCCTCTTCATTATTTCTCATATTAACTCAGCCCAATGGCAACTTCCTTTCCTTCTTCCTGTTATGTTCCTTTGACCAGGTCAATCCTCTCCCCAGTAGATACTCCTAAATCATTAATTCAGGATATCAACTTTACATTAATCTTACACGTATTATCCGGAAAAATGAATATTGATTCAGGATATCAATTTTTTTGGATAAAGATACTGACAGAGCAATTTTTACTTCATGCAGCGCAGGAGTCATGTGCAGTTCATTTTGACTTCTTTGTATGTGCGCTGCATAAAGCCAAAACTACATTGTCAATATCTTTACCCAAGATTTCTCACTCAGTTCGACTTCATTAATTCAGGATATATTAATTTAATTCTTGCCCATTTGCTTTCTACTAATTATCATTTTTGGAAACTAATTAATGTAACTAACCAATTTAATCCCTATCAATTGATATAGGCAGAACAATTGGGACAAACACATAGTGGACATCTCCAGTGTTGCAGGATAGATTAAAAAAATTAAATAGAGAAAGAAAAATTCAATTGATGCTCACAAAATTGTTAAGATAATTAGAGTTTTAAAGATTCTTTTACTTCATTTTTTCCGGAACTATATATGTTCATTTAATATTTTCTTCACTTTTTAATTAACCTGCAATTAATGCATCAATTGAAATATTTAATGCATAAATTATGAGCATGTTTCTGTAAAACTCATTTATGTGATATCACCCAGCATATGAAACTTTTTATATGGCATACCGGTCCATCAAAATTATATGGTCCAGATCGGCACTATTTTATATCAAGGAGAATTTTTTTAAAAAATTGGAACCATAAAATTTAAATAAGATTTAAATCTTAATTATAACTATAACATTCTTGTGATGAATTAATGCATGCCAATTTACATTTTAAGTATTTTTCCGGGTATGATTCATTATCAGCACAGATCATGATCGGTACAGCACCAAATTTCTTTCATTTCTTCCAATACCCACGCTAGAAGATAAATTATAAATAATGAATATTGTACATAAATAAAATATAGGCCTACATGCAAATGCATCAGAAATGGGCCTGGCTCCAATATAAAACATGGGCCTAACTGTTTTTGTCTTTTGATAATATAGGACCAGAATTGATGGACAAACTCATTACATCAAAATAAATAGGGACCAACAACTCAGTGAGTTCAAGAGTTGTCCAAGTCACATTTCAAGCTCTTGTCAGTTTCAAATACACCCAAAATTTTAGTACTAATTTAGTAATCTTCCAGTCTTCAATTAATTTGAGTGCTTGATTTTGATACACATACAAATTGTTTGTGCCAGGTAATGTCTAACAATGAGACCTCAAATTAAAAATTATTGATTATATATTGAATATGGTCTTTTCATGCACTTGCTAGACAACCTATAATGTTGATTTCATTTTCTTTCATTTAATTTAATAAATATATATGCACGTGTGATGCGTTAGATCATGCATCTTCCTCTTGATCAAAAAAAAAAAAAAAAATGAGATTCATTATACTGTATTGGTAGAAGGGGGTAAGAGTAAGAGTGCCAACTCTCATGCATGAACAACTAACAGTTAGAAGTCTAAAACAAAAATGATAGTGAACGAATAAGTTTCACACAAATTAAGCAGCTCCTCATACTCTCCTCATGTTAGAGAGCTAAAACTTCATGACTTTTTTCATATAAATAAAAATATATATCCATTAACCACTATTAAATTAAATTTAGAAGTAGGGTTTCTATCTTCTTTATAGAAGATATAGTTTGTGAGATCTCAACAAATTAAAATTAGAAATAGAGTTTCTACGTACCTTTATAAAAAAGTTTAGATTGATATTGATAGTATTATTTTATGATATTGGAGAATAACTAATAATACGACAATTAAATATTAAATAATAAATAAAATTAATACGCCAAAATCATAAATTGGTATTGATCCAATACACAAAAGCACTCATTAACAATGACCTAGTACTAGTCTTTAAATTATTTGCTGAAGAGTTTTAACAATTTTGTTTAATTAAACTCTTGTGATTTTGTTAGAAAGGTCATGCTTTGAGAATTCCTTTTTTTTTAGAATTCAAATTTTTTATATTTTTTTCAAAATAATATTACACCATGGAAAAAAAATTGAAATATTTCTTGGTGTTAAATTACTTTTTTTTTTAAATTTAATTAAGGATTCAATAGTAGTTAATGTTATTTTTATAAACTTCTTAATATAAATTGTTACATGATAAATACAATTGTATCATTTATTGTCAATATACTTATTTTTTTATTGAAATAATTATAAAAAAAATGACAGATAACATTGATGTGTTGCTTTGAACCCAATAAAAAAAAATATGTATAAATTAGAACTAAAATAATAATGAGGCGTTGCTTTGAATTGCAAATTTAACTCCTTTTAATGTGCTTATATTAAAATTGGTCATGAGTAGTGACCCACAACTCAGTAGTTTAAGGGTTGTACAAATCATATTTAAAGATCTTGCTAATTCTACATGAACCCAAAAATTTAGTACTTATTTATTAAGAATAATTATTTGAGTACCCTCACTCCAGTACCCTCAAAATCTCCGCACTCTATTTAGAAAAATTATGTACTATGGTGCCCACTAATTATATGGTCTCCACTAATTATTATTTTAAAATTTCTACAACACTATTCTTTTATGGTCCCCACTAATTTATGGTTTCCACTAATTATATGGTCCTCCTTTTCCCAGTATCCGCACTCGTCCCCGCGTCAATCGTCATAGATATAAATACTTGGAAGATAAGATAGTAGCACTTGAAAAATAAGATATTAATACTTTGATGCGTAACTTGTTATGATCTTTCCTTTTCGAATTCCTCAATCGTCCCTGTGACAAATAAGGATGATGCTTGATCCCTCAATCCCTCAATCATCCCCTTGCTAAATAAGAATGATGCTTGATTCGCTATCAACACGCTACTCAACAAGAGAAGTTCCAAAATTAAATAAGGTCAAAATGCCAAAGAGTTATTACTAGCTTCAATTTCTTTTTGCTTACTAGCTTGATTTTGGTTTGGGAATTTCGTCGAACAATATAAATGCATGCATCAATGCAACAAAATTTACTCAAACTTGCAAAGGGAAAATTGAGTAATAGCATAGAAGTTAGGAACCTGTGATCAGAGAAACTTTGAAAGAATTGCTGATTTGAGGCTTCAACATTTAAACCATCCTCACTGGAGAGAATGTTTTTCAAGCAATTGTAATCCCTCCCTGTCAAATTATCTTCACACAAGCATTACAGCACCGAAATCTTTTTGTCCTAATATACATAGAAAACACTCCCTTATATTTAATCATTCCTAGAAGTTCAGTAAAAGCATACAAGATCAAAATAGTAGACACGTGTCAGATTATAAACCAGGTTGGTCTAAATTTTCTCGAAGAAGGGATTATAACTAAAAGGGATGGAGATGGACAATTCATCAGGATTGCAAAAACAAAAATTAAAAAGGAGGATGGCGCAATTGCGAACCGTATTCTTCAATTTCAAACTAAATTCTTCAATTTGAAACCGTATCCATACATCAAGTTCAGTAACAACAACTTCTGATGGGAGCTCTCTACTTGATCTATTTAGGCTTACATCCAAAAATTGACACTTACAAAGATCTCAGTTTAGTAAGTCTTCCAAGTTCAAGGCTACTGCGATAGTGGAGGAGATTGCCTGAGGTGACTTTTGAGTGAGACCACAACAGCCTCTGTCGAGTTATTAACAAAAAAAAGAATGAGGGGAGAGGGGGTTCTATACGGAGAAGAGCCAGACGGAGGTGAAAATTTTAGGAGGAAGGTGAAATTTTGAGGAGGGAAAGTGAAATAATGGAGGAGACAAATTTTTCCAAAGAGAACGGAGGAGGAATGAGCATGGAATTAGAATTGACAATTGCATATGAATTATTACTGGTAAAATAAATTTCTGGCGGCAACAGAAAAATTGTGGAGGAAAGTTCACAAAAATTTGGTGGGAATCTAAAACATTGATACTTCAAGGTTTTTTTCCTTGCTGTTGTATTTTTACAAGTTATAATATATTTACAAGTTAACGAGGACTCCTTAAGGAGTATAAGCTCAAAATGCCAAAGAGTTATTCTTAAGGAGTGAAAATTTTGAAAGTCAAAATAATTTTATAAAGTCAATTTTTTAAAGTCAAAATAAAATCAGAAGTGAAACAAAATAATTTTTATGAATTACATGTGTATAGGTAAATCGAATATTGGAGAGTGAATATTATTAAAGTATTTTTTTCATGAATAAATAATATGATAATTTAATTTATGCGCAATGCTAAACAAAATAAAAATATGTTAAATAGAAACTTAGTATTTTGTAAATTTAAATTGTAGATAAATTTCATGTTAGTCTTGAGAGGAATCAGGAAAGTCAAATTAATTTTACTTGTATATTTAAAAGTAAGTTGTTAAGGATGTATAACTATTTGAGAATAAAATTCATGCATTGTGTATATTTTGTAAAATATTTAATAATTGAGCTTATTTTAAATTTTGAATTTAGTTGTTAAGAACGAATGTGACCTATTTACAATTATAACTTGTATTTGGAAAATAATAATTTAGTAAAATATTCACTGTTAAATTTGTAAATTATATATTTTTTCATTTATATTGAAAATAATTAAATGAATGACAACAAGATGAAAATTTATTGTAAAATAAATTGAGTTGAGTGGCCTTTAATAAGATACAGATTCGATAAAATGTATACAACAAATAACTCATATCTTCTATGCATGAAAATGAAACATAAACTCTTGTTTCGTGAGTTAATGAAGATCCACGGGAATCTGTCGTCCGTTGGTCGATCGGAACCATTTAAACTAAGGAGCACTGCATTTATTGTCCAGCACCCAAGTTTGATTAAAATTTGTTTTTATTTACCCATCCATTTAGTTGATCGAAAATTGAAGCATCGTATGGCCATAAACACTTTGCGTTGGATCGAAGCTCGTACATAATAAAACTTTCGAACTTTTATGTTGGTTACATTCAATGTTCTCCCTTGATCGTTTTAAAATATATTTGGAATTATTTCATTGCAAATCAACCGTTGATTTCCCGCCTGAAAATGAACGGTCCGAAAATGTTTTCTAAATTTGAAGAGACATATAATGATGAAAGTTTATAAAAATAACATGTATAAGTATTGGCCATATAAGATGTAAAAAAAATAAAAATATTTTTTTGTGAATTTTTTTCGTATGTACTGTTGTACATGTATTAGGTGATTAGTAAATATCAAGCTCTGCTGACCGTCTGATAAGCAAAGAACGGTTCTGATGTCTTCATTTAGGAGATTGTGGGTAGAGAGTCCATATTCTTTGAGGTAACATAATATTTCTGTTTAGATCTGGTCGCACAAGATCCTTCAATATTCGTGCATAATAATGATTAGACGGTTGGATATAAATGCAGATATTATGTTACCTTTGAGTATATGAAAGCCCCTTCTATCTCTCCTCTGTGCATAGTATTTGATTCCCTGGGTCTGCATCCACCCATTGATGGATTCAATTAATGTATTGGTTTAAGACACGACCATAAATTATGTATGCTGGATGCTTCTCCTCTGGTCATAGTACTCTTCTTTTTTGTTTTTTTGTTCTTGATTTTTCAATGCATAGCACTGAGGGTCATTTCATTGGGATTAATTACAAGGCCCACCCTGAAGCATGTCAAATTTCAATTTACCCCTTGTGTTCCTGTATCATTGGGTTTGAGAGAAATACGTGGAATTCCTCATAATAAAAAAATTCTTGTGTTTTTTGTGGTGTAGTTTTAAGTAGGCAGTAAATTTCGTCAATTTAATTATTTTAATTTTTACATGTGCCAAATATCATCCTATCAGCATTAATTTATTAAAAATAAAGTGATATTTGTAAGTGCACATTAAGTGTCTGAAGGTTTCTCTATTTCAACATCTGGTACTAGCTAGCTAGAGTTCTAGTAATAATTTAAAAATTACTATTAATGCCTCTGATAATATATATGAAAAATCAAACTGAGACCCAATAATACAAAATTATTTGTTACCTAATAATACAACATTATTCACCATGCTTCTAAATGTTGAAATGTTGAACAACCAACTAATATCATTTGTAAACACAATAAGTTATTGAAATAATGAGAATTTCATTTAGAAGTAACGATTGCATTGGAGTTGGCCACAACTTATAAGGGACAAAAAACACAAGTCAGTGGTCACCCACAATTATTAATTTTTAATATAAACAGTGTTTCTACTAAAGCACAATTTGTATATCAAATTAATTTACAGTGAATCGGGTCACTGACCCTGTACATTAGTTTTTCTAATTTCTGAAGGTGGATAGGTTTATAATCATTTGCTACCTATAATGCTTAGTTTGTGCATGCCACAGAGAATCTCATCGGCAATAATGTTGTTTCAACTCAAAATGTGTGGAGAATTTACTTGCGTTGCATGACTTCATCTCTTTTGTTATCTTCACTCTGTTTCTCAGATCTTAATCTCTCTCTCTCTCTCTCTCTCTCTCATACAATCTCTCTTTTGATAATTGACTTCCTTTGATTTCGAACTTGTTTTATCTTGGAATCTCAATTTCTCAATTCATCTTTCATTCAACAATCTACTACAAATTGTTAGTGTTTTTTCTTATTCTGTAAACAACCGTTGTTAGTTAAAAAAAAGAAAAAAAAACTTGCGTTGCATTACACCCACACATCCCATAAACTTCATCTCTTTTGCTATCTTTACTGTCTTCACTCTGTTTCTCAGATCTCAATCTCTCTTTCTCTCTCTCATACAATCATTCTTTTGGTCATTGAGTTCCTTTGTTAATTAGCCCATATTTTTCCTCTTGAAATCTCAATTTCTCTATTCATCTTTCATTCAACAATCTACCACAAATTGTTAGTGTATTTTTTTCTGGTTCTGTACACAACAACCCTGCTACTTAGAAAAAAAAAAAAAGCCCAAAAAGAAAAGAAAAAAAAACAGAGAGATAGTAAGTTAGAAGAAGAAAATCTCGATGGAGTTAGCTCTTTTCTTCCTACTTGGGCGAGCGTATGCTGCCAGCTGATACTAAATCCGAGCTACGTAGGGTGAAAGCAGCTCTTCCCAAGTTTGCAGCTGTCATGGGTGTTGGCGAGGTACTAAAATTGAAGCACCCGAATTCGGGGGTGAAAGATTGGCTAGAGCAATTCAAAGAAGCTTTCCTAGCAGCTGAAGATGTGGTTGACGAACTCAAGTACTGGGAGCTGGAAGACATGGTGAAAAATCGAGATCAGGTTAGTGGATCTTCCTCTTCAATAATTGGTTCGCTGAAGAGAAAATTTACTGGTTCTACCATTAGTGAAGATACATTGAAGAGGTTAAGGGAGGCTGTAGAAATGTTAGATCTAGCTGCCGCAGATGTTGGCTATTTCTTCCAATTTGCTATTGCATTAGATGTTCATGGCCATGCAAAACCAAATAATGAGCCAGTTTACACTTCTAATCGAGAAACTACTTCCCTTTCAACCGGAATCAAAGTGTTCGGCCGTGAGACAGAGAAGGCCATGATAATTGAATGGTTAAAGAAACCAGCATCTTACTGAAATATCTCTGCCTTTTGTATTGTGGGGGTGGGAGGATTAGGGAAAACCACTCTTGCACAGTTAATCTTTGAGGAAATTAGCAGAGAGAACCATTTTGACAAAACAATTTGGGTTTGTATTTCAACAAGCTTTAGTGTACAAGATATAACAAGAAAAATCCTCGAAGACCTTGGTGAGAAAACCCATAATGGTGAGTCATTAAATGGCCTATTGAAAAGCTTGAAGGAGAGGATTCTTTCAAAGAAAGTTTTTCTCATTCTAGATGATGCTTGGAATGACGATAACATGTGTGATTGGGAAAAATTGATTGCACCCTTAAAATTTGTACAACAAGGAAGTAAAATTTTACTCACCACTAGAATGAAATCAGTGGCTGACATGTTTGCTCTTGTGCTAAATGGTGAACGAGAAAATCTAGTGTTAGAAGGCTTGGAAGAGCAAGAGTTGTTAGAGCTGTTGAATAAGTATGCATTTTACGGTTATAACCCTGACTATCATAAAGATTTGCAAAAGATTGGAAAAGATATTGTAAAGAAACTCCGAGGTAGCCCCCTTGCAGCAAAGGTGATTGGATGCTTGCTGAATTCAAACATTAATTTCCAATACTGGAAAAGAATTTTGAACCATGATTTGCTGATCAACTTAGAACAAGCCAAGGATATGGCAGATGTGCTGAAATTGAGCTATTACCATCTACCAGCATATTTGCAAGAATGCTTTAGATTTTGCTGCATATTTCCTCAAGATTATGTGTTCGACAAAGATGAGTTGATCAAAATTTGGATGGCCTCTGGATTCATACGCCAAGAGTTGCATGGAGGAGCAAAGCCAGAAGATATCGGAGAAGAGTATTTCAATAACCTTTTTAGGAAATCTTTCCTTGAAAGAGATTCTAAGGATGAAAACTACTTTGTTATACATGATTTGATGCATGATATGGCACAAAATGTAACAAAAGGAGAATGTTGTAGAGTAGAATCCAATGACAAATCTGATTTTATACCTAGCACTACACAACATGTCTCTGTTCATGAAAGTAAAACTGAATGGATATTCAATCTCAAGAATTTACGTACCTTGGTTATAAACTTGTCTGAAGATGACCATAATCGAGATCGAGTTGTTCTCCCAAATGGTTTACTTAAGGAAACTTTACGTGTGTTGGTCATACAGGGAGATGCTCGTAGAATTGAAATACCGGAGGAGATTGGTAGTTTGATACACCTTAGGTTTCTAAAGGTAGACACAAGATTTGAGGGACAATCATTTAGATATTTGGTTTCTAATTCAATTTGTAATCTTTACCATTTGCAAGTGTTAAATATATCTAACGGAATTCCTAATTCAGACTATGAGGGTGTTACGATTGGAATAAGCAATCTTGTTAGCTTACGGTATATGAACCTTCCCAACCAGGTGAGACCAAACATTCATGGATTACACAAGTTGACCTCTCTCCAAAAGTTGTATTTTGTTGTTGGGCGAGGGAGTGGTTGCCGTATAGATGTACTAGAGAAGCTAAACAATCTCCGAAGCCTTTCTATTAAGGAAATTGAGAATGTAGGGGATCCTATTGAAGCTACGAATGCCAACCTATCCAAAAAAAAAATGTCTTATTTCACTTTTCCTAAATTGGACTAAAGGGAGCAATTCTGATAACCCTGAGCAAGTCATTGATAACCTCCGACCCAATCCAAATCTCAAGGAATTGACAATTGAGTATTATACTGGCCACAGAACTCCAATTTGGATGCAGGATTCATCTCATCTGGACCTATCATCCCTCAGACTTGATCGTTGTCCTCTTTGGGAAGCACTACCGTTTCTTGGGCAAATACCACATTTGAAAACACTCTCTCTTAAAGGATTGGATGAAGTGAAAGAAGTGGACTATTCGTGTGATAGCACACATGATTGCGTTTTTCCATCTTTGGAATGGCTACATTGTGATGACATGCCAAAATGGAAATCTTGGGCAGGACAACACAGTTGTTATGGCTTTCCAAATCTAAAAGAACTTGTAATTTATGACTGTCCTAACCTGAACGAATTACCTTCCATTCCTTTTTCTCTTTCCATATTTAGAGTATGGAATGTTGGACTTAATTCTCTTCCAGAAATGCACCATGGTTCAAGCAATACAGCTCCTGCACCATCACGTATGAAATCATCTCTTAGAATAGTTACAATTGTCAGCTGTCCGAAATTAACATTCTTGAATGGATTTCTGCAGCAAGAAAACATAGATTTACAAGCTGTTGAGGAACTAACCATCCAAGACTGTGAGAATCTGGTTCAGCTACCAACTGGTGCATTTGGGAAATTTGTGTCACTAAAAGAATTATTTATACATGGATGTGACAAGCTCATTGAAATTTCATCTATGCAACAAGCACATACTGTCAACCCAGGAAACAACTTGGTCTCTTTAAAGATCAGTTCACTGTCCATTGATCACCTCAGTCTCCTTCTTATTGAACCACTTAGTTGCCTAAGATTTGTCAGTTATCTTCGAGTTGACGAGTGTTCAGGGATGGAGGCCCTGCCCGAGCAATGGTTGTTACAAAACAGTAGTACCCTCAAGATATTGTCCATCCGTGATGCAAGATCACTGCATTCATTGCCTGGTACAATGGTGATGCTCACTGCCCTTAAAAAACTTTACATTTACAATGCTACTTTGTTGGAAGAAATCCCAGAGTTGCCTACTTCGCTGATTGATAAGAGCATATATCCTAGAAGGTAGCAGAAGTTGTCCATGGGCTAATCTCTCTGACTCTATTTCGACCCACCTTGTAAGCATGATTATAATATTTTTCTCCCTAATTTCTGCTTTTTCGTGCTCTATGTTTTTCCAACCTCTGAATTCTCTAAATGGCTCTCACAATTGATTAGGTTCTCAATGGCTCACCGACAAGTGCCACATTGTTGTTGCATAGTTGTGAAAATCGAAAGGAGGAGAGGATGAAATTGTAATTATTAAAATACTATGTACGAGCTACAAATAGATGCCAGTGTGGTTTTTTCATGCAGGTATATATCTCTCCTTGTTTCCAATTTATTAGTTTCTCTGTACATTTTTTATAAATTTAAATTTCAGAGATACTAACACATTTGAAACATTTAACTCCGCCTATATCAAATGTTGTAGCCGGTCCCAAGCCCAGTTAAGTGTTATTGAAAATTTTGATAGCATTTAAGTTGAGTTTCTTGCAAATAAGAAATTGTAGTTGCAATTTCAAAGGGCCAATATTTCGTAAGATAAGTGCTTTTGATCGAGTCTTTCTTGTTTTTTTTTTCGGTAATCAGTAGCGTTACATGTGGGTGTACAAGCTTGAGTTAGCGTAACCTGGTTTAATAATTTTGGACTCCGATAAATTGTTATGGTGAATATAACAACTGCATTAACTCTTTAATTAGGCGTCTTCTATTAAAAAGCATATAATTAAGGTTAGTATTTTTTTTTTTTTTGTCTTTTCCTATGACAGATTTTTCCTTCAATGCACTTCTCTGTCATATATATATGAGTGGGGCTATGTGAATTGCGAAGTAAGAGGTTTGTTTTGCTTCACGCCTATTTTCTACATTTAAAAATTCAAGCAGCCAATCCGAATAACTCAACATGATCTCTATATTAAAATGTCATTGGAAACAAAATTTTCCATTTTTTGAAATTATTTACTATTTTTTTAGAATTTTTTAAATAATTTTTTTTTGTTATGGTCCATATGTCACTGTTTTTCTAGAATTTTTTTGAAAATTATTTACTATTTGTCTGTATCATTTTTCACTTGTTCACACAAATTTATTCAGTTTCAGCGTTGAATATCGTGAGGCCAAAAGAAATGAGCTTCGATAAGAAAAGGAAATCGGCGAGAGAAAAAGATAGAAGCCGGATCTCTTCTGTTAGAAGAGAGAAGCCTCTGTCCAAGTTTTTTCTAGAGATTGCTCTCTTGTTTCAATCTCACCAAAATAAACTAGTAATCTCAAATTTTTGTATGATATTGTAAGATAGTGTGATAGTATTATTGGCTTGATTATCTTCTTGTATTGTAAAGAATCTCTGATATAGTGATTTTGTGTCGTGCTCCCGTGGTTTTTTCCCGCAAGGGTTTCCACGTAAAATCTTGTCTCTCATTTATTTTCTGTGCATAATTACTTGTTGTAGTTGGCTTTTTGTGTGCGTTACATTTTTCTCCATTTGGTCAGATATTGGCTTTTTTGTGTGCATAATTACTCCTTGAATGCTTCTGCGACTGACCCCAACATTCAGACCAATCAATTTTTAGTCATTTTGACGTTGTACCAGTCATTGAATTTTGATGTTTGAGTCATTTCTAAGGACATCATCAGTGATTCTTAATTAAATTTCTTTGGACAGTACCCTAGATTTTAGCATATAACCAACTATACCAATTTTTTAATTTCTTTTTAATTTCACTCAGTACCAAAATTTGTATTGCAACTGGAGCAATATCTGATTCCTTTTCTCTCATTTGGTTTTTGACTGTTATTATTCAGGTGGCAGTGATTCTGAAGTCAAACAAATTACAACAAAATCAATTCTCTAGACCTAATTATGACCTTACTAGTGAACCTCTAACAATAAATATCCACTAAACATAGTGATTTTGTCATGTGATCCATTTCAATTTTGTGGCAATTTGAAAATTTTGTGGAACTTTTGGTGAATTTTTTATGATTTTCGAGTTAGTCCGGTAAATGACAATACAAAAGACTGAAAACAATAAATTTTGAAAAAAAGAGAGAGATAGTTTCTTGATTGAATCCAACGACAACCATAGTCACAAGATTCGTGAATAATTTATTTTTTTGGTGATGGCGAACAAAACGACGAATTATTCGCAAATAATTTGCAATTTTTTTTTTGCTCCTTATGGGACTGAGATCTCCAGCCCGGATAATACCGAATCATTCTCAAATTTATCCGAATTATTTCCGAATGATGAATTTTTGACTCCGCTGAACCGAACCGAATAATTCATTTGTCACGGTAACAACAACAACACAACATACATTTTTCCAGCGAGTTAACCTCTCAATTAGGTAGTTTCTCTTTCGTTCCCTTCTCCTTCTTTCTCTCCTTCGCTTATCATCCAATGTTGGAGCAGGCTTCTTATAGACTTGAGATCTGAGGGGGTGGGTCTCGTTACACGGTGATTCATCTTCCTTAAATCTCCTGTCCCCACTGTCTCCTTCGCAACAACACAATATACATGTCTTCAGCACTGGAGCAGGCTTCTTATGGACCCCACCGGCAATTATCTGTGTCGAGATCTGACAGGTTGGGTCCTGCCATACGGTAATTCATCTTCCTTCTCTTAAATCTCTTTTCTCTCTCTCTTCGACTTTTATGTCCCACTTCATTACACCTGACAATTGGAGTACTACTCGTCAGCGAAATATTGCATCCCCTTTGTTATTTCTCATTTTTACTCGGCCCAATAGCAACTGAACTAGTCCAACTTCCTTTCATTCTTCCTCTTTCGTTATTTTGACCAGGCAAAATCATTAATTAGTTTACATTAATTACTTATCTCGACCTATAATTATTTGTCATAAGATCAAAGTTCTTTTCAATCATTATAGTGGACTCATCAACTCCTAAATTCCAAATCCAACATTTTCTATTTCAGTAGGCCCAAAATAGTTTAACACCAAATAGTTTTTTCTTTGAGGCCCAATAAGCCCGCCAACAACAAATCTAGTCATGACCACCCTCCACTCACCAATTGGATCAAGGAATGCAGATTCAAACTGGGACAACATCCAATTTATCTCAATAACCACAGGGATGTATGTAGTTACACATTTTGGGTAAACTTGTTTTTATATGTTTGAATGGTATTAAAATGATCTTCTTTTTGCCAATTTGTCCATAGCCCCATATAGAGTGGGAAAAATTGCACGGCGGAGCCGGCTCCGTCACGGAACGGCATGGCATGCGTGTCAGTTATGTGCCGTGACTTGCGTGTCCTGTGCCGTGACCATTCGCGTACTGTGCCCATCTTTTGAAACTTTGGCACGGCACAGCACGACACGTGAAAGATTTAGTCAGGCACGGCATGGCACGTAGTCACGTGAGCCACGTGTAATTAGGATCATTAGATATTGATTTAATGGTGAATCTTGAATAAACTAACCTAAATTATGATTAAATGGTCACGCGTGTCACGCGAGTCACGTACTAACATGGCATGACCATTCGCGTGCCGTGACCACCACTTGATATTTTGGTCACAGCACGGCACGGCACATGAAAAATTAACTTGGTCACAGCACGGCACGACATGAGACCAAAGTCACGGCGTGTTAGTCACGGCACAGCATGTTTTTTCCACTCTAGCCCCATACATTTAATTAACATCAGAATTCCTAGTTTACTAAAATTGTGTCTGAAACAAAATCCGATTTGATCTAGATAAAAGATCAAATATGCATGTAACTTGAAAAAAAAAAAAAAAAAAAAAACCCAGACGATTATTCTTAAAAAAAAAAAGTGTACCGGCTCCCAGAAAAAAACCTTTTGTATGTTATTATGAAGAATAATTAATGCATGTTTTTTGGGTCCCTGATTTTTATTGTTTCATGTTATTCTATATAAAAGTATTAAAATTTACAACTGATTAACATAAAAATAGTAAGCAAGATATCGTGCATTAAATATATTTTTTAATTTCATAATTTGAGAACATGTCATTAAACCTACACGAGGCACTAGCTATATCACTATTCAATAAAATAGAACTGAACGAATATTATTTTAAATATAAGCATAGATTTTTACCCATTGACAAAATTTGTATATTTCACATTTTTGATAAAAAGTCAGGAAATGGTTGGGGAACCTCAATTAGTTAGGAATTAATTAGGAATCTGCATCCCCCGATATATCTCAACTTTTGAGTTGATACGTGTAAAAATCTGAACCGTTTAGCACGAATTTTGAAGCAACTCATTGTTTATCATCAGAACCCTACATCTAAATAGGCACCATTTTTAAATCTGGTCCGAGCACGTCTCAACACAAAAGTTGAGAGATCTGGGGGGATCCGATTCATTAGTTAGAAAAGGACAAAGAAAACGATTGTTAGTTTGTCACTTCTACCAAAACAAACCTTGTGTTTTTGTCAATATAATTTCAGTACCTAAATTTGCACATTAGCATTCAACATTTGGTTGATTAGAATGCCAAAAAATATTAAGCATAGTTAGACAACAAAAATGTATTTATTTGAAAAGAAACAGTAAATTAGTAGTTTCAGCTGATAATAAAAAAATAACAATAAGCTCAAATACAATATTTAAGTTTCAAGTTTTAATGAAGAAATTAGATATTAAGAAGTATTTGATAATATGTCAAAGTAAAACAATATTTAAGTGTTTTAATAGAAAATAGAGAATTTAAAAAATATCAAGGGTACACCACCAATTATCCTTTTATTGATTTGGAAATCTCAACTACTTAGAAAGGACAAACAATTTCTAATACAAATTGGTGTTTATTTCCAATTTCAAAATTGGCCAGTCGGTCTCAACTCAAGCATGCTCACTCACAGTTTTTCATTTTCCGTGCGCTTCTATGTATGAGAGCATGCTCCGAATTCTTTAGTCCTGATTTGAAATTTAGCAAGCAACAATGTCCGCATGTGTTTTGATAAAAAGTATACCACCAATTATCCTTCTATTGTTTTGATAAAAAGTCAGAAGGTGATTTGGAAATCTCAACTAGTTAGAAAGGAAACAAACAATTTTTAATACAACTTGGTGTTTATTTCCAATTTCAAAATTGGCCAGTCGGTCTCAACTCAAGCATGCTCACTCACAGTTTTTCATTTTCCGTGCGCTTCTATGTATGAGAGCATGTTCCGAATTCTTTAGTCCTGATTTGAAATTTAGCAAGCAACAATGTCCGCATGTGTTTTGATAAAAAGTATACCACCAATTATCCTTCTATTGTTTTGATAAAAAGTCAGAAGGTGATTTGGAAATCTCAACTAGTTAGAAAGGAAACAAACAATTTCTAATACAACTTGGTGTTTATTTCCAATTTCAAAATTGGCCAGTCGGTCTCAACTCAAGCATGCTCACTCACAGTTTTTCATTTTCTGTGCTCTTCTATGAGAGCAGGTTGCGAATTCTTTAGTCCTGATTTGAGATTTAGCAAGCAACAATGTCCGCCATCACTAATGCTGTCATATGTGGTTTTTTCCTTAAGATGTGGCTTTGACATTTGACTTTGTCACCTGTATGGTGGTTGCCAGTTGGGTAAGCTCCTTAATTAATTATTTCCTACATGGATAGATGTGCTTTCCGCCCGAAATTTTTATTAATAGAAAATAAAATATAAAAATATCGACATTGAAGAAGAGTTTTGGAGAAATTCCATATATAGCAATTTCGTGATTTTCTATAACGTCCAGAGGATGTTGTGGAAAATCACGGTCCGATTAGCTAATCGGGTTAACAATAGATTTACGAAAACCCCGGGATGTTGTGGAAAATCGCGGCCAGGGAATTGCGGAAAAAAATGAAAATACGGACCATTATGGTAGATCACGGCCAAGGAAGAGCGGAAAAAAAAAAGGAATTGACGGGCCTGTATTTTTTCGCTGTCCCTGGCCGTGATCTACCATAACAGCCTGTATTTTTTTTTCCGCAATTCTCTGGCCGCGATTTTCTATAACGGCCCAGGATTTTCTTAAATCAGTTGGCTAATCCGATTAGCTAATCGGGCCGTGATTTTCCACAACGTCCTTTGGACGTTATAGAATATCACGGAATTGCTATATATGGAATTTGCTCGAAACTCTTCTTCAATGTCGATATTTTTATAATTTATTTTCTATTAATAAAAATTTCGGGCTTTCCGCAAAGACAATTAATTTACATGGATAGATGTGCTTTGACTTTGAAGCTTGTGCCTTGTGTCGAAGCTTCTTGTTTCATCATCTCTCTTTTGTGGCTTGTGGCGAAATCGCTCTCTCGGCTTTCGCTATCTCAGTTTCTAATATGTAATATCCCAATCTCTCTATGACTCTATCAAACAATCTGTCTTTCTATATAATTGGGTCTCCAACTGTTCTCAAAATATAATCAAGGACGCTACAATTTTATCAATACATGGCTGTAAAACATATATATTCTAGTATTAATAATTTTTATTGCCATAAAAATAATGATCATTTGTAAACACGTCTGTAAAATAATAAGAATTTGGGGTAGAATCAAATAAATTAAGATTTCAATGGCTGAGTGCTTCAACTCATTCTAACCGAAAAAAATGAAAATATGCGCTTCAAGGGAACCATTCCGTAGGAGTTGGCTACAGCCTCCAACGGACAAAAGCCTATTTTTTGAACTCAACTTCTTGTTTGAACTCAACTTGTTCCTGGTTCATCTCTTTTGCTTCTACTGAAAATCTAATTGTCTCGGTCTTTCACTCTGTTTCTCGGATCTTAATCTCCTCTTGCGCACACAATCTGTCTTTTGTTAATTAAATTCTCTTCGAATCTCAATTGCTCAATTCATCTTTCATTCAACAATATACTACAATTTCTCAATTCATTATTCATTCAACAATCTAACTACAATTTCTCAATTTCTCAATTCATTTTTCCACAATAACCGTTGCTAGGTTAAAAACAAAAAAGAGAAAAGAAAAGAAAAACTAATTTTGTCTGTCTTTCACTCTATATTTCATGTTTGTCTTTCACTTTGTTCCTTGGATCTCAATTCTTGCCCATACAATCTGTCTTTTGTTAATTGAGTTCCTTTTTTAGTTTATCTTTTTTCTCATAGAATCTCAATCCAACATTCTATTACAAATTATTAGTGTTTTTATGTTAGTATTTGATAAAAAGTTAATATGTTTAATAGTAGAAGAGATAACAAAATTTAACTTCTATTATAAACATTCTCTTACTCTCTTATTCTCTTACGTTTTTCTCTTTACACATTATATTGACCTATAACAACTTTCTACACATTCTACTATCACTAAATAACATTTTAACCTCTTATTAACCCTCTCTATTTGTAGATACGTTTTTCATCTTCCCAAAACAACCTCGAAGACTACAACATGACTTCTAACAATAACTATTACATTAATGACATTTTTAGAGAGTTCCAACCATTAACTATTACATGACTAATAAATAATTAAGATTATTAATTTCTAACATTTTCTTATATGTACACGACATCCCTTGCTAGTTAAAACCCAAAAAAAAGAGAAAAAAGAAGAAGAGATAGTAAGTTAGAAGAAGAAAATCTCCATGAACACTGTTTATTTGGAAATTTTAAATGACCGTGTGTGTATGATTGAGCTAATTTTCTCACAAGTGCCTCCTCCCATAACACACTATTTGTTTGGAACTTTTTCGCATCTGTGTATTGTATGTTGTGTATGGTTAATGTTTTTGTAGTAGTGTTTGTAATGGTTCGAGAGCCGTAACAAACTGAAGTGGCTTGTCTCTACATAGAGCTGTTACGATTTCAAATGAGCCGTTACGATTTCAAATTTTTTAAAATTTGATGCAACGGATTCAATATTTTTTTTGTTTATATCATATTTTTTATGTTAGCACTTTACTGAAAAAATAAAAATATGCACTCAAGAGGGAACGATTCCACATGAGTTGGCTACAATTACAAGGGACAAACGTATTGAAGTTGTTATTTTTTTTTGAAATATTTGTTGTTCAGTCTTAAAAAAAATACAATAATACATGAGCTATATAAAATTATTTATAATACTTTTGTCTAAAATTTTACATGCTAATATAGAGTTTTTTTTTTATAAAAGAGTCATATTCCCTTTTATTAAATTAATCCAATGGACCCTCTATTTTGATATTTTGGTTGTCCATATCATCCATTTTAAAATAATTTACAAGTGACAAGTAATATGTAGGAGTAGGTATGTTTCCTTTTTTAAGATATAATTTATTTCAAGGTGCTTTATTTTTTGATCGGTGGCTTTCTATGATGGTTTCTGTACTCTAGAATTATTTATCGTGAAATTTATTTGTACAAATGTAAATTTTGAAATGGGGCAGTAGCACAGTTGGATAGAAAAAAAAAATGTTCTAGGACTGTGGTTATTCAAATGTCGAGAGTTCGAGCTCCATTCACGACTACGCAGTGGATTTTTAAAAAAATGCAAATCGTCAATTGTCCTAAAAATATAATGAGGGATTAAAGCACAATTCTATATCATCGGACGGTTGTACAATTATCAATAATTTGCCAACACAAGTTTTTCTAATTTGATTCCGGAGGAGTTGGCTACAAGGGAATAGGGACAAAATACCCCAACTTTTTTTTTTTTAATATCAACTGTGCATCTTTCTTTTTTTTTAGTATACACTATGCTTCTAGGAAAGCACAATTTGTGTATCCGTGACTCACACTGACTTTTAGTTTACATTTGTTTTTTGACGAAAACATTAAGATACCGTGTAATGGATTCGTTGAAGGCTCATTAAAATTATCAACGGAAGTGCTTTGTTAACCGTCATCAATTTCCATTATCAAGCACAAATCTTCGCGCAAATCCGACACATGTTGTATCGTAATTCATTTATTAATCCATTAGACAGTATACTTTATAAAATACCATAGCGTCACTCATTTATTGATAATTTTTTTCTAAAATATTATACGTTAATATAATAATTTCATTTCCTCTTATTGGATTTTCCCTTTTGGTTAAAAATGTATCAATGCCCATACCTTCCATTTTAAAATAATTGTCATTCCCTTGAGTAGGTGTAGGTGCATGAGAGTGCACTCAGTAGTTACTGGTGGCAGACAAGCAACATTGTGGAGTAGGTGTGTTTATTTTTCTAAGATATAACCCATTACTATTACTGATAGCTTTATTTATCAATCCATGGCTTTCTAGAAAGGTTACTGTACTCTACAATTATTCTTCTTGAAATTTTAATTGTAGAATTTCAATTTTTCTTACGTAATTGTAACTTAATAAGACAAAACTTATCTATATGTAATAGAAATTATTTTTGATAATTTTCTTTAATGAGGCTTATTAGTTAAAAGAAATATTGGTAAATTTTAAATTGAATTAAAAAATAGATACATATATATATTCGAGACTCAGCCTGCATGATTGATGGCCATATATACTAGCTAGTTGTGGATTGTGTCCTAAGAATAAAATAAGGATGAAGGCAGAATTTTATCATTAGAGGGTGTTAATTATTTTTACATAGTCTCATATTAATATTTTTTATTGCTGATAAAATAATGATAGTTTGTAAACATAAGCTTTTGAATTAATGATAATTCGGTGCAGAACCAAATAATGGTGAGCTTAGGAACACCCTAGTTCTACTCTATATATATATATATATATAGTGAGTGGCTAAGCTCAAAACGTTTGCACCAAGCCCTTGGTGCAAATGAATTGTTTTCGGATTTCCAAAGTTCAAACGGTCGATCCAAACCGTTCAAGTTGTTCTCCATATTGAAATGTGCTTGGAGACCAAATTTTACATTTTTTGGAATTTTTTTACTATTTATTAAGCCACTTTGAAAGTTGCTGATCACACGGTCCAGAATTTTATTGCACTGTTTTTACTGTTCACCCGAATCAGCAACTTTCAAAGTGGCTTAATAAATAGCAAAAAAATTCCAAAAAATGTGAAATTTGGTCTCCAAGCACATTTTAATATGGATTAAATATCTAACGGTTTGGATCGACCGTTTGGACTTTGCAAATAGGAGAACCAAAACGTTTGCACCAAGGGCTTGGTGCAAACGTTTTGAGCTTAGCCAGTCTCTATATATATAGAGAGAGAGAATGGCTAATATCAAAACGTTTGTTCCTGGGCTCAGGAACAAACGATTCCGTTCTCCAATTTCCAAAGTTCAAACAACAAATCTAAACCGTTAGATGTTCAATCTATATTAAAATGTGCTTGGAGACCAAATTTTACATTTTTTGGAATTTTTTTACTATTTATTAAGCTGGTTTGAAAACCGCTGTTTTTATGAAATTTCTGTAGCATTGAAAAACAGCGGTTTTCAAACTAGCTTAATAAATTGAAAAAAAATTCCAGAAATTGTAAAATTTGGTCTCCAAGCACATTTTAATATAGATTGAACATCTAACGGTTTGAATTTGTTGTTTGAACTTTGGAAATTGGAGAACGGAATCGTTTGTTCCTGAGCCCAGGAACAAACGTTTTGATATTAGCCACTCTCTCTCTCTCTCTCTCTCTATATATATATATATATATATATATATATATATATATATATATATATATAAATATATAGGAGTTGGCTACAGTATTACGCGTAGCATAGAGGGCCTCTGCGCTACGGCTCAATATTTGAGTTTTCAAAATCCTAACGGTCGATCCGAACCGTTCAACATGATCTCCATATGAATATGTACTTGCAAACCAAATTTTACATTTTTTAGAATTCTTTTACTATTTATTTAGATAGGTAGAAAATCACTTGATCTGAATGGTACAGAATTTTCAGATCAAGTGATTTTCTACCTATCTAAAAAAATAGTAAAAAAATTCTAAAAAATGTAAAATTTGGTAATACATATTCATATGGAGATCATGTTGAACGGTTCGGATCGACCGTTAGGATTTTGAAAACTCAAATATTGAGCCGTAGCACGGAGGCCCTCTATGCTACGCGTAGCATATTAGCCAGATTCTATATATATGAGCGGGCTATGGTGAGTTGTGAAGTAAGAGGTGATTTTTATTTCACGCTCATATTTTCATTTTGAAAATCTAAACAACCGATCCGAACCACTCAACATGCTCTCCATATTGAAATGTGCTTGGAGACCAAATTTTACATTTTTTAGAATTTTTTTACTATTTATTAAGCCACTTTGAAAATCACTGATCCAATGGTCCAAAAGTTTTTACTGTTTTTTTACTGTTCACTCAAATCAGCGATTTTTAAAGTGGCTTAATAAATAGTAAAAAAATCCAAAAAAAATGTAAAATTTGGTCTCCAAGCACATTTCAATATGGAGATCATGTTGAGCGGTTCAGATCGATAGTTTTGATTTTCAAAATGGGAATATGAGTGTGAAGTAAAAAGAGAGGAGGGTTCAAATGCCTCCATTTTTCATTCCTCCACCATGCCTCCATTTTTAAAAACTTTAATAACTCAAAATTTAAAACTTAAAAGTCAAAATAAAACTGTTGGATATGATCTACATCATTTTATCTATGCACGTGTAAAAAATTATGACATTTCAATTTTGTTTGGAGAAGATGAAGGGTTGCTAAGGTATCAGGATCAGACAAATAAATTACTGATCCTGATATGCTGATACGGATATGTACACATCAAGATCGGACAATTAGGGACGACCGATCCTATTAGGTGCACATCAAGAACAATTGTTTATAAACGACCAATCCTGTTTTGATCTGGACAATTAGGGACGGCTCTTTATAAAAGACCGTTTCTAATACCTCTTTCATAGTCAGCTATTTAAAATGCCCGATCCTGAAAGCTATCAGTATCATTCTTTTTCCAGAATCGATCATGATGGGGCGAAACTATTTGTACATTCTCCATTAGTGATAATGAGAGTTTATGAGCATTTCATTGTATCCTTAAAAGAGGGGAAAAAAATACATAATGTTGTTTTTCTCCTCCCATGATCCCATGCAGTATATTCCAAAATCATTTGTGAAAATCTTGAAAGGATCCATAAGTGAAATTAAACATCAAAATTAAATTAATTCCAAGGTTTCATATGTTAGTTTTTTTCTAAGAACATATGTTTGTTTTTGTGCGAGAGCAGTACAAATACAAGAGTTCATTAATTATTTAGAAAAAAGAGAGTTAATAATTACTTATATTTTCACTTACAATTAGAAGGTAGATAGATAAATAGTATTTGTTTTCAGGTACAAACTCATAGGCATTACGATCTGTATTTTATTGTTGCTTTCAAAAATTAGAAGAATTTATATTTTAATTGGGATCAATTTATTCTGTTAGGGAAAAATAAAAATTGAATGAAAATTATTATATATTAATAACACCAAAAAATAGGAACCGAACTAAATTATTGAAAACATATTGGTTTCGTAGCAAAGATTTTTGAAAAAAATATTACACCTTAATAGAATGTTTTCTTTAAAAAAAAGAGTCAATTAATGTCGTTCATTGCTTCGGTTGAAATTAAACCAATGGACAGTATAGTTGCTCTTTTGGTTGTCCATATCTTTCATTTGGTCCTCAGTTACAGTAGCTCATGATTAAGCATTTCAATTTGAGAATTCTCTGTTTTAGCGATCTAGATGCTCCCTGTGCCTGGATGCCTGCGCAGCGGGTCCCATAAGACCATAGACCCCTTCTTGTACGTGTGAAATAATTGGGATTCCCTTTTGTTAGTGGCAGTCAAGCAAATCCTTGGCTTTATTCTTCAAAGATATAATCCACTACTGGTAGTGGTAGCTTTTATCTTTAATTAGTGGCTTTATTCCAGGGATGGTTCATGTACTCTACAATTATTTATCATGAAATTTTAATCATAAATATTGAAATCTATTTATGTATTTGTAATTTGATAAGGAAACTTATCAAATTATTTATAGAAATCATTACTGGAGAAATAATTTTTATAATTGGGGTTATTAGTTAAAACATATGCTTGTAAATTAGATGAATTAAAATAAATATGTATATAGTTTAGTTGGCGTGTTATCAATAGTATAGTGACTTCCCATACTACTATTTCGAGGCCTATCAGATATGCTTCAAACGACATAATTAAATACTTAAAACTAATCTACTACATTAATTTTCTATGTAAAATTTATAAATTTTTGAACTTATTTAGTATATAAACTCAAGCAAGAGTACTACATTTTATTTGTAAAATCAAACCCTTAAGACCAATCTACTTGATGATTTGATACTTTCTGGAACTTTTTAATTAAAATAAACAATCAAATATTTAATTTAAGAAGTCATACTCTAATGAAATACACAGTAGTCTAGTATTGACAATTTTTGTTGCTAAAAATATAATGATCATTTGTAAAGACAAATTGTTGAAATAACGAGTCACTGACAGTGTAATTAAGTTTTTCTGAAGGTATTAATTAATTGCTACCTATGATGTCTAGTTAGTGCATGCCACAGAGAATCTGATCGCCAATAATGTTGTGTGAACTCAACTTTATTGCTTTTTCATCTCCTTTGCATCACCCATTGTCTCTCCTTCTCTGTCTTTCACTCTGTTTCTCCAAACTCAATCTCTCGCTCATACAATCTGTATTTTTCTCTTGGAATCTCAATTTCTCAATATTTCTGAGTTTCTGTACACAACAACCCTGTTTGTTTCTCTTGGTAATCGACTTTCATTATTAGCCGATCAAATTTCCGTTCGCATCTTCATTTCTAGTCCTTGCTAAAAAATTTCTTACAAAAAAGCAAAAAAAAAAAAAATTAGCAATTTCGTCCTTACAATCTCTCTCCCTCTCTCATCTTTGGCTACTTTGTTTCTCATTTCCCAATCTCTCGCTCAAATAATCTGTCTTTCTCTTGGTAATCAAATTTCTTGTCCTACTCAAGACACCCCTTGCTAAATTTTAATTCTTAGAAAAAAGAAAAGGAAAAAAAAAAAAAACCAATAAAAAAAAACAGAGAGATAGTAAGTTAGAAGAGGAAAATCTCCATGGAGGTAGCTCTTTCAACCGTTGTTCAATGGGCGGGATCTACTGTCATTAGCAAACTAGTCGAAACGGCCTATTTCTACTTGGGAAAGCATATGCTACCTGCCGATACTGAATCCCAGCTAAGTAGATTGAAAGCAGCTCTTCCCAAGATCAAAGCTGTCATGGGTGTTGCCGAGGTGCTAAAATTCAAGCACCCGAATATAGGGGTGAATGAATGGCTGGAGCAATTCAAAGAAGCGTTCTTAGCAGCTGAAGACGTGCTTGACGAACTCAAGTACCGCGAGCTGGAAGACAAGGTGAAAACCCGAGATCAGGTGAGTGGATCTTCCTCTTCAACTGTTCTACCACTAGTGAAGAAAAAAATATCCTCGATCAAGAAAAAATTTAGTGGTTCTTCCAAAAGTGAAGATATATTGAAGAGATTGAGGGGAACTGTGAAAATGTTAGATCTGGCTGCCGCAGATGTTGGCCATTTCTTCCAATTTGCAACGGCACTAGATGTTTATGGCCTTACAAAACCCAATAATGAGCCAGTTTACACTTTCAATCGAGAAACTACTTCCTTTTCAACTGAAAGCAAAGTGGTTGGCCGTGAGAACGAGAAGGCCATGATAATTGAATGGTTAAAGAAACCAGCATCTCATGGAAATATCTCTACCTTTTGTATTGTGGGGGTGGGAGGATTAGGGAAAACCACTCTTGCACAGTTAATCTTTGAGGAGATTAGCAAAGAGAACCATTTTGATAAAATAATTTGGGTTTGTGTTTCAACAAGCTTTAGTATTGAAGATATAACAAAAAAAATTCTCCAAGAACTTGGGGAAAAAGGCCAAGGTAATGAATCATTAAATGGCCTTCCCATAAACTTGAAGGAAAAGCTAGTTTCAAAGAAAGTTCTTTTTATTCTAGATGATGTGTGGAATGACGAGAAAATGTGTGATTGGGAGAATTTGATTGCTCCCCTGAAATTTGTACAACAAGGAAGCAAAATTTTACTCACCACTAGAATGAAATCAGTGGCTGACATGCTTGCTCGTGTGTTAAATGTGGAACTAAGAAATCTAATGTTAGAAGTCTTGAAAGAGCAAGAGTTGTTAGAGTTGTTCAATAAGTATGCATTTCATGGTTATAACCCTGACAATCATAGAGATTTGCAAAAGATCAGCAATGATATTGTAAAGAAGCTCCGAGGTAGCCCCCTAGCAACAAAGGTGATTGGAAGCTTGCTGAACTCATCCATGGATTTCCATTACTGGAAAAGAATTTTGAACCATGATTCGCTGATAAACTCAGAGAAAGCTAAGGATGTTGCAGATGTGCTGAAATTGAGCTATTACCATCTACCAGCACATTTGCAAGAATGCTTTAGATTTTGCTGCATATTTCCTCAAGATTATGAGTTCAACAAAGATGAGTTGATCAAAATGTGGATGGCCACCGGATTCACACACCAAGAGTTACATGGAGAAGAAAGACCTGAAGATATCGGAGAAGAATACTTCAACTACCTTTTTAGAAAATCTTTCTTTGAAAAACATTCATGGGAAAGAAATGTTTATGTTATGCATGATTTGATGCATGATCTGGCTCAGACTGTATCGAAAGGAGAATGTTGCAGAGTAGAACCAAATGGTGAATCTGATAATATACCTTTAACTGCGCAACATGTCGCTGTTCCAGAAAGTAAAATTGAAGGGATATTCAATCTTAGACATTTACGCACCTTGGTAATAACCATAGAATTCAAAATCGGCCGTTCCGGAGTTCGATTTGTTCCCACAAATGGTTCACTTAAGAAAACTTTGCGTTTATTGGTCATACAAGGAGTAGGTACAACATGTGAACTGCCGGAGGAGATTGGTAGTTTGTTGCATCTTCGCTTTCTAAAGGTCAACCTTAATGTGCATAAACAATCATATAGATATTTGCTTCATAATTCACTTTATAAGCTTTACCATCTTCAAGTGCTAGAAATGACCAATTGGCATAAAGATTCAGATTATGAGGGTATTGAAACAACTGGAATTACCAATCTTGTTAGTTTACGCTATATGGACCTTCCCAGGGAGGTAATGCAAAAAATTCACGGAGTGCACAAGTTGACCTCTCTACAAAAGTTACATTTTTTTGTTGGACGGGAGAGTGGTCACCATATAGATGAACTAGAGATGCTAAACAATCTCCGATACCTTTCTATTGAGAAAATTGAGAATGTAGGGGATCCACTTGAAGCTACAAATGCAAACCTATCCAAAAAGGAAAGTCTTATATCACTATCCCTTGAATGGACTCCAGGGAGCAATTATCATGACCCTGAGCAAGTCATTGATAACCTCCGACCCAATCCAAATCTCAAGAAATTGACCATTTGGTATTATACAGGCCACAGGTCTCCAATTTGGACAAGTGATTGTGTTTTTCCATCTTTGGAACAGCTATATTGCTTCCAAATGCCAAAATGGGAATCCTGGGCAGGACCACATATTTGTTATGGCTTTCCAAATCTAAAAGAACTTATAATCAGAGACTGCCCAAACCTGGCCAATATACCGACCGTTCCTTCTTCTCTTTTCGAATTTCGTGCACATAGTGTGGGGCTTAATTCCCTTCCAGATATGCACCAGAGTTCTAGCATTACAGATGAAGCACCATCATGTATGAAATCATCGCTTAGAAGAGTACAGATTACCAAATGTCCCAAATTAATATCATTGAATGGATTTCTGCAGCAAGAAAACCTAGATTTACAATCTGTTGAGGAACTAACCATCAGAGACTCTGAGAATTTGGTTCAGTTACCAACTGGTGCATTTGGGAACTTTGTGTCACTAAAACACTTAGTTATAAAGGGAAGCCCAAAGCTGGTAACAGTTGATAACCAAAGCATCTTGCTACCTGCGAAACTAGAATCTCTTGAAATGGGAAACTGTGGTGAACTTGATGTGTCATTGCTAGAGTCAGCATCACACCTCTCTACACTTGCTACTCTTTCTATTGCAAACAGTGCAAATATTACTTGTATCCCTTCCTCTGAAAACGCATTTACATCGCTCAGACAACTGGCAATCAAAGGATGCGACAAGCTCATTGAAATTTCATCTATGCCACAAGCACATACTGTCAACCAAGGAAACAACTTGGTCTCTTTAAAGATCAGTACATTGTACATTGATCACCTCTGCCTCCTTCGTATTGAACCACTTAGATGTCTAAGATTTGTTAGTTCTCTGTCAGTTGAAAAGTGTTCAGGGATGGAGGCCCTGCCAGAGCAATGGTTGTTACAAAACAGTAGTACCCTCAAGGAGTTGGTCATCCGTGATGCAAGCTCGCTGCGGTCATACAATGGTGATGCTCACTGCCCTTCAACGACTTGAAATTTGGAAAGCTACTTTGCTGGAAGAAATCCCAGAGTTGCCTACTTCGCTGACTTCTAAGTACATTCGAAGGTACTAAGCTCTCTGACTCTATTTCAACCCTCCTCGTAAGTGTTATTATGATTATATTTCCTGCCTAGTTTTTGTTTGTTCCATGCTCTATGTTATTTCAAGTTTTGAATCCTCTCAATGGCTCTTGCAATTATTGATTAAGTTCTCATTTGCAACCGTTGGTCTTTGTGTAACTTCTTGTAGATGACTCATGCAAGCACAAACATTGACCCCACCAGCAACTACGTGCCACATTGCTGTTGTATAGGTGTGATCAATGTCCAAAGAAGTAGATGATGAAATTATGCAAGCTCCACTTCATGAAGGTATTTATCTCTCCTTGTTCCCAATTTATTAATTTCTGTTACATTTATTTTTAAATTGAAATTTCAGAGATAATAACACATTTTCAAATTAACTCCGCCTATATCTAAATGATGTAACCGGTCCCAAACCAAGACAAGAGGAGTGTTATTAATTTTTTTTAAATGTTTTGACTTGAATAAAAACAATTGGATGCTCAAATGTGAAACCAAAAGTTTCTCACAACATAGTTAAATACAGTCGCAATATTTAAGTTGCAAATGGAAAATTTGAAGTTTCTTCTGGGTACAACTCAATAACGCAACATCTAGTTTCTCTTTTTATTCAATTTAGATAGCATTTGAGTTGAGTTTCTTGCAAATAAAAAATAGTACTTCCAATTTCAAAGGACCAATGAGAAAATATTCGAAAGTGGAGGGCCTCACGTTTAATTCAAGCACCACTCTAACTGGCATAAGTTTGTGCAATTGGTTTGTTCAATTGAGGGTTTTCGTTAAATTAAGTGCTTTTGATCGGGTCTTTCTTGTTTTTTTTTTGTTCAGTAGTCAGTAGTGGTACATGTTTGTGTACAAGCTTGAGTTACCAGGGTTTAATAATTTTGGGCTTTGGTAAAAAAATTTGGTAGATATAGGTGAGCTTTATTTTTTGTGATGACTCCTCCAATCTTTGAGGCTGTTAACTAAATGTATTTAATTCAAATTTAGCTTAATTTTTTGGTGTTGTATAAGTTTATTGGGCTTTTTTTTTCAATTTTTTATTGAGTAGACCAATTTATGTTTCAGCAAAATTATCTGGCACTTGATTAAGGATATCTAAGACGGTTAAATCATATTACATGAATTGATATGCTCTATCATTTTTCAGTTGCTCAGAAAAAAATTATTCAATGACATGACAATTTATTCAGGTTTCAGTGTTGAATATGGTGATGCCAAAAGAAATGGGCTTTAGACCATTAGCTTTTTCACGAAAATAACATTTGAATAGAAATGAAAATTGAAGAGAGAAAATGATAGAGTCATGTCTCTCTGTTAGAAGAAAGAAGCTTCTTTTGCAAGCTTTTTAAGGATTTGGGCAATCTCAAATTAGTGTATGATATTGTAAGATAGTGTGAGAGAGTGTGATTGGCTATATTATCTTATTTTATTGTAAAGACTCCATGATATAGTGATTTTGTGCTGTGCTCCCGTGGTTTTCTCCCGCAAGGGTTTCCACGTAAAATCTTGTCTCTTTTTGGGCTTGATTGTTTGATTGCTTGATTGTTTTTGTGTCTCTCTTTATTTTTTGTGCTTGATTGCTTGTTGTGGTTGGCTTCTTTGTGTGTGTTCCATTTTTCTCCAAATGGACAGATATTGGTGTATGTCCACAAAGTGTTCAACAAAATTATTTCTTGAACACTTCTGCAATTGTCTCCAACATTCAGACCTTTCAATTTTTAGTCATTTTGACGGTTGTACTTGTACCGGTCGTTGCATTTTGAATTTTTAGTAATTTATAAAGACATCTTCAGTGATTCTTAATTAAATTTATTCTGACAATACCCCAGATTTTAGCATACAGTCAACCGTACATTTTTTTTAATTTCACTCAGTTCCAAGTAGTATTTCGACTGGACTGATATCTATTTCATTCAAGAATATATTAAGATAGGATCAAGTAAAAGGAAAAAGATTCAATGCCAGATTCCGAGGAAGAACATGAGGTTAATTAGATCAAGTTGTTGTATGTGCTGATTCCTTTTTCAATTATGTGGTTTTTTACTGGTATTATTCAGGTGGTAGTGGATCTGAAGTCAACTCAAACAAATTACGATAAATTCAAATCTGGATCCAAACTCAAAACTTGGGTTAATTTAGGGGTTCTGAACTAGGGTTTCATGATTTTTATCCTCCGAGTTAACTCAAATTTTGAGGTTAGATTTGAACTGTCCGATTTAAATCCTCACGAATATTAAAGTTTCTTGCACATTACATACGTGGGTTGGATTGGAATTTTGATCGGACGGTTGAAAGCTAAACTCAAACGGTGCTTTAATGCAGAGGTTGCGGAATCATGAAACCCTTGCTTTGTACAATAACATAGAAAGGATGAGAGGTGCGCCGTCGCTTCGGCGCTGGTGAAGTCGAGATCTGAAATCCCTCTGAAGAAATTCCTCTGAAATGTACCCAGACGAGGCCTTGCAGAAATGTGCCTTAGAGATTGAAAGAAGAAGAAAGGCCAACAAGGAAGGAAGTGGAGGTCTTGTGGCGGCCAAAACATCCATCCTTCATTGTCGGCCTTTCTTTTCCTTTCAATGGCAGCTTATGCTATTTGACGACAACACAGGAATTGATAGAACATCCATCCAATCCAATGTAGTTTTGAACAAGAGCTACAGTCATCTCATCATCAGATTTTTCTCTCAGTAAATCAACTCTTTTCGTTATAATATAAAATGTGAGTAATTATCAATTTAGAGTACTAATTAAAGCTTGCTTTTACTGTTCAATCACAATAATATCACCACTGGTATCGAACCTGACAGAACTTATCCAGAAACATCAAAAGTACATAACATCACCATCGTTACCTACTACAGCATCTACTTAGCTAATCAGAGTTTACAAACTAAAAACACTACACAAAAACTGGAATATAATACCAGAATCAGTTACAAACAGATTCATCAACAAACACTTACAAAAACCTGGTACTGGTACTACCCAACCCTAAACCAGTACCCCTGTACCAGTCAAGCTTCACTGCTGTATAGTCCATCTGTAGGCAGCAGGGCCCTTACCCTCTGTGCCTATCCTTTAGCCTCAACCAAAAAATTGGCAAAAGATATAATATGAGCACCTACAGATATAGGAGTAGATTGTATCCCTTGAAAACAAAGTTTATATCATAAGACAGTCCCCTATTTAATTCAACTCGCAACCTATCCTTAAGAGGAATTAAATTGATTAAAACTCAGCTATCCAGTTCCAAATAGACCTAACATTGGTAATATCATCTGATTCTAAAACCGGAAATTCTGGAAGGGATCAGGTAAGGTGAAATAGATCATAGAAGAAGTAAAAGTGTGAAACTACAAGACATATTATAACTTCCAGAAGATTTGTCACATAGGTTGGGTCATCTCATTATCTTCTATTTTTGTATGGATATACTACAGAAATTAATTTTTATATGCAGAATGTATAATGTCTACAACAAGATCATGTGATTAATGTATTTAAAATAAAACTGGCAGAAGAACCATAAAGCAACCCTGTTGGCAATGGAACTGTGATATTTTTGTTACACTAGGTAATTCAAACTTCTAAACTGAATTACTTTGTGTGAATTGATGATTGGTGCCTAATTCAATTAGCCTAAGTTATGATGTGTGTGCTGTGATATTTAGGCTATTCGAATTTTCTCTCATTCATGTATTGTGCCCTTTCTTTTGATTTATGCAGTTTTTGATTGAATCCTAGCAAAGCTGTTGGAAACGGGGCTGTATACAGCAGACTTTTCTGGTACGTACTGGTACAGAGAAATGCTGAAAACAGAAAAACTGCTGGTAAACTTAAACAGATTTCTGAAAAATGCTCAATTTTATTTTGACTATTTTCTCAATTCATCAAATTACAGAAATTCATACATATTTAAAGGACTACTCTCTATACCATAATATGACCACCCACTACTTTTCAAAAATACAATTTAATCGAAATATAACATCAATATTTAATCTTGATTTGTAATTTGGGTTAAATTTAGGATTTAAAATAGAATATATTTTTTGAATTATGATTAATAATTAGAATAAGTTAGAACAATTAAAATTATCAGCCGAAGTATTGAAAATTATAAGTTAGAGCATTATTTTCTATCTAGAATCTGATTAGCTAATGAATTTAAACTCAATTAGCTATTGAAATCCGATTCGCTATTTTGTGGCCTTCTATGAAAATTTTGAATCCGTCCCCATAAAAAAATTGTTTAATTAATGAAGTGACACGTGTCTATATGGAGGACAGTTAATGGACGGTCATCTATGGGCATCGGACGGGTTTCCTCTTGACTCTTTTTCTGATTTCCTGTGGCGCAGCAGAGTATGACATATTATATAACTAGAAGAACATGATAAGTCATTTTGACTTCGTGGGTTAGTAGGGTGGATATAAGCCACAGAAGATCAAAAACTCTGAAAGAGAAAAAAATGAAATTATAAGAATTTTTAAAAGTTAGCTATGAAAAAACATGCTAATAAAATGAAATATTAACTGAGTACATAAATTTGGAAGAAAAAAAGCTTACTTGAGTTGTTAATTGGCTTTACACATGTTACTTAACATTTGAAATAGGCTTTTTATGGTTTCTTGTAGCCATCAAACAAATCGTTATTGAATAAATGAATCGGTGAAAAGGCTACAATTTGGTCTTACTTAACAATACAAATGACTACATTTTCTTAGATATTTGAAAATAAATGAATAGCAACAAACAATAATTAAAGAGCTAAGTTAGAATCATTGCAAAAGGATGCATATATGGTACCGCTCTGAATATAAAAATCTAATTGTGTTGGCAATTAGTCAAAGTTTTTTTTAGTAATAAACATAAAATTAGTCAAAGTTTATGAACTCTAAAAATAATAACATATATCACAAATTAAACTAGATGAGTATGCATGCACACAAATTAAAACACCGACGATAGACAACCATTGATTGAATGGGCTAATTAAATTAATACTTGAAAAGTAACATTTAAGATTTCATGGTCCGATTATATAAATGGATTCAAAATCCAATTTAATGTTAACTTTATTGTTTACTCAAATTATCAACTTTTTCCACTTAATAAAAACAAAATATGAAGTTCGTATTTTAATAATGTTAAAAGATTTCTTAAAACCAACCAAAAATAATGAAGTATCACTTAAGTTTGTATTTTAAAAATTGTTTTCTTATTTAATGTTAAAGAAAAGTTTCAAGAGATGTTGAGTTGAAATGATTGTCACTAGCAATTAATTGTTGGATGACTAATACGTTTAGGTTGCAACTAACATATAAAACAACACACTCCATTATGGTGTGTAAAAGTACGAAAAAGCCTAATTGAACGAGAAAAACTTTTTTCAGAAGTCAATTTCGAATTAATTATTCTCTCTAATAAATAAATTTTGAACAAAAAAACATCTATAGTCAAATCAGCAGCCATTGATCTTTCATAAACGATTAGATAATACCAACAAACCTTGCTTAAAACCTTATTGTCTTTTACTCTCAATTATTTTGTGAAAATATGTTATTTTGTATGAGATTGTTTTTGTTTTCTTATAATATATTCCGTTACAGCGCACAGACACAATACTAGTAATGTATTATCGTGTTTAAAATGACCATCAAACTACTCTTCACATCAACCTCCAACTCCCCTATTGACTATTGTGGTTTGATATGATTTGATAACTTTATTATTATTATCAATGATAGTTCATAATAAGGACACATTGATAACAAACTATAAGCATGTATGATACTTGTCATGAATTCGATATAGTTAGGCACTTGGTGATATCTTTTTTATCATTCAATAATAGTACTTCTAGCATTAATTTGATCGTTTAGTTTGTAAATTATTAATGCGATTTATTTAGCTATAGACACTAAACGAAATTTAAATGATTTATGCGCTAATTAAATAAATATCATTAATAATACTAATTAGATAAATAAAAATTGGAAATTAATTTTAATTATAATTTTTAATTTAATATTATTTAGTGTTAGGAAGCTAACACTATAAGCTAAACAGTATGCTGACAATTAGCAAACACATATATTGTTAAGGAGGTGCTGTACGTACTGTTGTTGTGTTTTCCAGCGTTGGATGGAGTTTAAGATTTGTGTAGGGATGAGGCGCTGAATGAGGCAAATGGAGACGGAAACATTACTAAACCAGATTAAAGAGGCTATTCGAAGCAATACCTGAGTTACTTTAACCCTAAATGAGCTTACTAAATCAGATTAAAAGGTGATATGTATTGACATATATTTTATTTTGTTAGATTTGAAGGGTATTTGTAAAACTCAGAAGCTTAGGTGGCACTAAAGTTTCTCCTTTTAATTGGTTTTATTTATATGAATTTAATATATTCCCTTACATGTAATTAAAAAAATAATTAATTCAAATGAATTAGTACTGCAGCTGCACATTCTTAAAAGAAATATAATTTTCTTTATTGTTTTGTATGGAGTGCCATCATTTGAGGTGCATGTTTTTATCACGTTTTTGTCATTTCATAGATTGATAGATTGATAAGGTGTTAGGGAAAAAAAGGAAACCATGCACGAGTATAAAAGATGATCAATTTTAATAGCAAAATTATATAATATAAATCTTGAGCTCATCTTTTAAACCAAGTAAAAAAAGTCTCCAAATAAAGAAACTTATAGTAGTTTTGTTAGACACATAAAAGAAAGACAAGAACAAAAACGTTCTTTAAACATAGTTTAAATACTATTTATTAATAAATAAATTATGAATTCTAATTTTGTTAAGAGATTAGAGAAAATTAAACACAGATAATAAATGAAAAAAAAAATATGTTTTCATAATTATAATCAATAACTGTAATATATATTAAAGTTTAATTCCCGATAGATTTGTCAACTATAGACAACTATATTTTCAAACAATCAATGAAGTTCGCGTCAAGAAAAATATTTTCTAACTTTAGGTCGCTGTGGATCACAAAGTGTGGTTTATTTGAGTAAAGGAATACAAGACCTAAGCAAATCTCACTGATGATGTGAGTCCGGGATTACCATGTCAGAAATTAGGTGTAATCTGCATAAGACAACCGGTTCTCAAGGCTTCCATTAGGCAAGAATTCATAGACGAGTGTCGAGATTTCTGAGCATGCTACTATTAGATTGAAAATGTTTGGATGTCTAATTCTTGAGAATAGCAACCTGTAAAAACAAAACATAATTTGATTTTGAGAACTTTGAATTTATTTTTAAGATATAGTGTCCATATAATAATAAAGATAATAAATTGGGTACCAGCACAACTGATGAGAATTAAAATGATGAATAAAATATCATGGACTATAATTTGGCTTGGTTGACCCTCAATCCATTCCATTAGTATATGCATTTCCGCCTTAAATGTTATGAGTTGTAGCAAAATTAATGTAGTATTACTATCTTTAGCAAAATATGTTTCCTCTTTATGAAATTATTTGTTGAAACTCTGATATGTAAGCTCTCTGAATTTAACTTCTTTACTGCCACCGTGGTGTTACGAAGAGAGCCCTTGTAGACGCATCCAAAACCACCTTCTCCAATTTTCAACGAATCACTAAAATTTTGAGTTGCTTGTTCCAGCTCACTCAAGGAAAACTAGGAGCTCATTACCATATCAGAATTAGCAAAAGAGTGGTCTTTCTATTTTCTCAATTTTTGAGCCTCTTTAATAGCATTATCACCCTCTTGCTTTAGCTTATCCAAATCTTTGAGTTTTTTGAGTTGGTTTTTGAGTAGTTGGTTCTCAAATTTAAGTTGTTCCTTTCCCCTTCTAAGAAGATAATTCTTGTCATCTTCTCTTTTTTGGATTTCCTCAATTTCTTTCAGATGTAGTTTCTCCCTTTGAATTCGCTGCAATTGTCAATTCTTTTTTGCTTAATTCATTTTGTCTGATATTATGTTTACAAACTAATTTTTTGTTGAGTTAATATAATTTTAATTCAATAATCCAGTGTAAGTTTCCTCAAGCATGAGACAGAGCCACCCGGATCAATCTATAAATCAGAATGTTGAATTACTCTTTTAATGAATATATACCAATTTAGCACCATATATACAGTTATCATGATCATTTACTTTAAAGAAAAGAAATTAAATTTACTCCAAAAAACTGATAACATTTTTGTGGGTGTTTTAATTGCAACCTTCTAATTAAAATTGTCTTCTAAAAGTCCTATGTATATCATTTGTTTCTTTTTTTTGTTTATTAGTTCTAAAGTCAATTGAATTTCGAAGTTGTTGCCCTACTACCTAAGAAAAATCATAAATAATATTTCCCTGTATTTTTGTTCTACCGAAAGTCTAATATATCAAAGGGAGTATTAATTAGCATGGTCATAAAGAATTATGATCAAGAATAAGTGGAAAGATGCACCTCTTCAGATGTGGCCTCTGTCAAATCTGATTTGGGATACTTAATGAAGCCAAAAACACACATGTCATGGAAACTTAGGTGATTATTAAAAATTAGATATAACCAACCAGAACTCAAGTAATCCAATAATTAAGACAACCTGAAATACAAAGAACTCAACATGAACCAAAAGGATTAAAGCTCTATTTCTTCAAATCACTATGCATTTTTGTTTATTTGTCTTTTGATAATGTGTACAGAATGACCTGAGTAGTGAGTACAAACCCCAAATAAGTTTACCTAAAACTCGGTTAACCGAAGGGCGCGCTATCAAGATCCTATCTAAAAAGCACCAAGATACAATTAAACCCAACCCAAAATGAGCAGAAAAATTGACCTGAATCTAAAATTATCCAGCCCTATGTGTACTCAAAGTACCGATAGTCGCCACCAAAATGAGCAACAAGTCACATGTACTCAATCCCTAGCCGGTCTAGTTCGGACCGGATAAACTCGCTCGATTTCACTTCCTGGAAAGGGCCATTGAAGGAGTTTTCTCCGAGTAGATATCAACCAATCCGTGAACTCAGTGTTGCGCACCAAGTCTAACAAGATAGTTGACATGGATTTGGAGAGAGAAGATGTGAGAGTTGGGAGGAGAGGGAGTGAGATATGGAGTACAAAGGCGTGTAAGAAACTGACAGAGCTGATTTCACTTTATGTGGCGCATCAGTCTTATACATTGTCATTTTGATTTAATTATTCGTGTGATGTATGAAGTCAAATCACTTCTGTCAATATATTTATCCTAGGATGGCAGACAAGCAGGTTTGGCAACAAATTGGAAAAGAGGATTAATAGTAACTAATAGCTCGTATCAACTGTTTGTACTTTGAAAATAGAGATATTAATCCAAACAATTAAAACTATGATCACTATATGATCACTATATCAGTTTATACAATTGCCTCCACACTCCCTCCAAATAGCAACAAATTTGATTTGTTTGATTCGAATGGCCCGTCAGAAATGATAGTGACCATGTATCACTATCACTTAGTAGGTAGCTTAGTTGTTTACATGACTCGTGTTATCAGGAGTCGGAATCTTAACTCAAATTTTGAATTTAGATTCAGACCGTTGGATCAAAATTTGTGATAAAGATATTTTTTAGCTTATAAATTTGTTCATATCATCAAGGAGTTATATATTTGTACATAATAAATTGGGTATCAAGTACATAAGAGTATCGTTATATATTTTTTCTTTTTTAATTCTAAATCAAGACTAGCTATATTTTTAGATTTTCTATCAAATGAAAATAATATTGTAAGATTTTCTATTTTATGATACATTTTAATTTTAAATCAAAATTGTTTAAATAAAATTTTAGATTATTTAAAATGATACAGTGATATTTTTTGTGTTTTTAAATCAACCATAACATTAAATCGCATATCTACCCTGCATAATAAATTTTTAAAACAACCAATGCATTTATTTTCCAATTTTTTTGTAAAACAAAATAGTATTAATTTCACATGTTTTTTTTTTCAAATGTAATATTGTAGTAAGAAAAAAAAAATAGTGTCAGTGTTTGCTCAATTAAAAAGAAAACTGTATAAATTTTTCTCAGTGTTTCCTCAATTAAAATTAAAACTGTATAAATTTGTCTCCTCAGTAATCTATCATGATCTTTTTTAATACATTAATGTGTGTTTTAATATTAGTTTTCTCAAATATCATACTTGATCATTATGTTTATTTTTTAATGTCATATATTTTATATATGATTATAAAAGTGTTGGTAACTAAATAACTTAAGAAACATAGACATAAGATTTTATTTGTTGAACAATATATTTCCATATTTATATAAGAACCATTGGCTTAGAGAGATTCATATAAACAAATAAGCCAGCACAATATATTCATTCAATTATCATGACATTTGTATTTTCCGCCTACACATGTATGACTGTAAAATGTGTTCACATCATCGTTGCAATGCATCGACTCAAATGTCATGATTACAAAGGGAGTTCATCTTTTAATTTTCTAGAATTTTTTTTTCGGTAAAGCCCATAATGTCACACTGAATAAAAACTATTGACTATTGAGTGGACAATTGGGAATTAGTTCGGGACTCGTATACTCTATTGACTATTGTAATAGTTACTAGTACATGTAAATGCTTGGAGGTGCACAATTTGGTTATCAATAAAAGCTCTAGGGCATTAATTAGGGCTATATATAGAGAGAGCAAAGTTAGTGTGTGTTGTGCTTACTAAGAAGATTTGGCGAGCAAACATCAAAAATCTATCAAATTAGCTTCAAATGACGAATCCAAACCTTTGAAAATCATCTACTTCATGAGTCATACATGTACATGCAAAAAAATACAAATTTATAATTCACTTAGTACAAAATCAACAGATCAAAATAATAAAAAATAAATGCATAAAATAACTTATAAAAAGTTCACGTGATAGTTGGAAATTAAATTTAAATCTTGAAAATCATGTAAAGTGAAATTTTAACTACTAAATTACAATTACATATTTACCATTTTTTGAATAAATCTGATTCATATAAATACTTCTAAAAAAATAATTAATTAAATTTCAACATACATAATTAATAATTTAAAATTATAAAAGTGGCTAAACAACTCTACCATCAATGTAGATTCGGTTATGCTTGAAGTGCTAGGTTATGATGAGCTATTCATATAAAAGACTAATCAAAATTCCCTCCATATTCCGCTCGTTGCACGACATCTCTCCACTCGGTGTGACTCGAATGTTGTAGCTTTTCTTTCGTATACACTATCCTTTTTAGTACCCGCCAATTGGCAGAGTCACTTTCAAGGAATGAGTATCAATTGACTCTATTTTTTTTAACAATTTTTTTGTACTTGTATCTTATTTTTTTTAATGTAATTTTGAGTAAAATGTTACGGGTAGTATAAAATTTATTCTCATTCGTAACATGAAAAATTTATATAATTGATCTCCATAACTTAAAAGGTTTTGCTCATTCCCTGGTACCCGCTAGACAAAAGACGCACATTTTATGTTTAAGAAATGTTTCGAGAAAAGGATAATAAAATCTGAAGCGTTTAAACTGAATTCGAGTACAAATCTAAATGCAATCACTAAACTTACCGGAGATATCTCTTCCCATCATTAGAGTTTCTCCGGCATTAAAGGGAACAAAATTTGATGGTCCATAAATCATTAGATATACAAAATTTAATACTACACCTTTACATATATAATATTACATCCCCATTTGATATTTGCATAATGTCAAATTTTGAATTTAAATATTTAAAATTGTTAAAATTATTAAAATAAATATTTGTTAATTAGTTATCCCTTTCTTTATTTAATGTGCTCATATTTTTGTAGGGAACCGAAATGAGAATTCTTTAGGTCCATTTATGTAAAACTAGAAATAAAGCATTAAATTAAAGACTTAAACTTACGCTTAGATCTCGGAAAAGAAAATAAAATAAAAATATATATATTTCTCTGAATTGATAGCTACAAAATTAGTTTGACATGAAGCTAGTTTTGCAATTGTTTGGTATAATATAAAACCTACAAAGACATTAATTTCTTTGAATTAATAGTTGCAACAAAAAAAATATTGGAACGAACTACAATATTGGTTAATGAAATTGATTGTTTAGTCATTAAACACTTTTAACTATTAGTTTATTTCCTTTTTGTTCATTGCAGTTTAATATCAACTACTTTTGCTTGCTTATTTTTTTCTTTCAAAAAGCAGCCTATAATTAGTGGCAATAAGTTTCCTCAATTTTTTTGAAATTTGAATATATCCTGAACATTAGCGGTTACAAGTGGGGATGTCTTTCATATTATAAATTTACACCATATAAAATTGTGAATAGGCAATTTATAAGTGTATACTTTGTTTTAATAAAAATAACAATGAGTCTTATAAAAGTAATATAATATTATAAAGTTTATAATTTTTTTAAATATATACATGAGTCTCATAAATTATAAATCTAAATAATTGTATGGTCACCGTCTAGACATTATTCTTCAATAGACAGTGAACTCTTATTTGATTGAGATATTTTCCATAATTCATATTATTAATCTAACAATTTAACTCATGAGAAAGGAATTTTCGCCACAACCAACAAATCTTTTTGTTAATTTCATTTTGTAATTTAAATATAGAGATAATTTTAATTAGTTGTATTACATATGTTTGTCTGCTTTCTCGGTCATGATCTTTGAAGAAACCTTAATGTATGTTTTCATATTGATTTTCTCAAATATCATACTGGATGTTATGTACATTATTTAATATCATATATATTTTATATATGATTATAAAAGTATTAGTAACTAAACTTAGAAAACATAAGCATAAGAGTTCATTTGTTGAATATATATACTTCCGTATTTAAAGTAAGAATTATTGGTTTTGAAAGATTGATATAAATAAGCCAACACAACATATTCATTCAATTATCATAGCATTTGTATTGTCCACTTAAACATGTGTGAACATGAAGTTTCGATGAGTATACAAAATGTTTTCACATAATCAAAGGCCACGATTTTATTAAAGCCCATTAATTATAATGTCACGCTAAAAAAAAATACCTTCCATCTGAATTTTTACAATATAGGACAATTGGGAATTCGTCCATGACTTGTACCTGTTGACTATTATAATAGTTACTAATATATATATGCTTGGATTGGTGTACAATTTGGTTATCAATAAATTAACGGTATAGGATCGGACATTAGGACTGATATATCACCGAAATTTTTTAAATATACCATTTGAAAAAAAATAAAAAAAATAAAAACCATGAATTATGTGGAATTCCACATTTACCACGGACGCAACTTCATTTATCACGGACGCAATTTGAAGTTACGTCCACACTTTTGGTGGACACAACTTGAAGAAGCAACTTATAATTTGAATATATTAGAAAGAATATCAAATAAAATAGATACAATATCTTATACTTTAGACATACTAGAAGTACTACGAAACATTTTTCGGACAAGATTTTTTTTGGCTGTGAAAAAAATTAAACTATTTCTTGATATGTTACTGAAAAAAAATAAAATGTTTTGGATCTCAGTTATTTATCCCTGATTAAAAAAACAACTTCTGGGTATTAAAAAATTATCGTGATCCTTCTAGTACATTCAAATTATAAGTTGCTTCTTCTATATTTGAAAATTGATTAAAGAATCTAAATTTCAGCTGATGTCAAATAAAAAAAATTAAAAAATAGATGGAGTAACTTAGAATTTGAATGTACTAGAAGAACCACGATAATTTTTTTAATACCCAGAAGTTGTTTTTAACTGAGATGAATAACTAGGATCCAAAACATTTCTATTTTTTTTCCAGTAACACATCAAACAATAGTTTATTTTTTCTTACAGCCGCAAAAATTCCTGCCCGAAAAATATTTTGTAATATTCTAATACATCTAAATTATAAGATATTTTATGTAGTTATTTTGATGTTATTTCTAGTACATTCAAATTACAAGTTTTTTCATTTATTTTCGAAAATTAATAAAAAAATCTATTTTCAATGGGATTCTTACTATTAGGCCGAATTCCATATTAATTAATGGACGCAACTTAAAGTTGCATCCACCAATATTTAGACGCAATTTCAAGTTGCATCCGTTGTAAATGTGGAATTCCACAGAATTTGTGATTTTTTTGTTTATCATTTTTTCTCAAATGGTAAATTTAAAAATTTCGGAATATATCAAGAACAGAGTTTAAATAAATATACATATTTGGATCACTCAATGCAGAATCCGACTTTGTTAGCAATATTTTTTCTCTCCTTTGATATGCTTAATTATGGCGATTATTATATCATTAGTTTTTGAGCTGCCAATTTGTTTGTAGTTTCCTGATAAGATAAACAAAGGGGGTTTGGATTCCCAAACTAACTTAAATTTTGAGTTTGGATTCGGACCGTCCAATCAAAATTCAAATTAATTTGATCAAAAGTTCACAAAATTCCTTTTAAGTTACTTTGGGAGATCCAAATTCATAAACAAACGACTTCAAAAAGAATTTATTCACCTTAGGTAACAATATTTGTGTTTAGATCCGGACCGTTTGATCAGAATTCACATGAATACTTAAGAGGCTCATGTATTTCACTTCAGACCGGATTAAACCGAATTATCGGACGGTCCGATCTAAACAGAAATATTATGTTTACCTCAATGGTACATGGACTCTTTTGAAGTTGCTCATAACAGCCAATAAGTACTTGATACCAATGTCACAAGTCAATCCATGTTGATGGGATTTTATTAAAATTTCATTTCAATACAGTAATAACGTATTATATATTGTAAATTATGAATATCCTAGTACTTTCTTTTCAATATTTAAGATAAGACAATATCCATAAAATTACTAATTTACCCTCATCATAAAACAAAAAAAATGCTCGATAATTTTTGTTTGTTCCTTAGCATAAAACCACTGTTTTAAAATCTTTGAAAATTATCGTTTTAATATTTCAAAAACAATGATTTTAAAAGGTTTTACAAAAATAGTAAGAAAAATTCAAAGAAAACTGGAAAATTTGGTCTCCAAGCATATTTTAATATGGAGATCATGTTGAATATTTCATATCAACTATTTAAACTTTAAAAATGAAGACATATGCGAAAATTAAATAACTTCTTTATTTCTCAAAACACCGTAGCTCACCTCTATTAATAATTCTAATATCATAAAAACCAATATGAATAAATCAACTAAAATTAGAAAAATTAATATCCAATGACAAAAGCAAATTCTATATAAAGTTTATCTTGATTTACCAATAAATATTAGAATTATTAGTATATCAAAATTTCATTACAACTGTATAATTCCTTCCATTTTCGCTTCTCATATATCATTGCTAGACTTGGAATATAAGACGGTGGTTCCAAGTTTGATGATCTCCAATGCATCGGGGACAACCACAACAATCTGCATTTTGATATAACAATATAATAAAATAATTAGCTTGTCAGGAAAAACCTTATAAAATCGAAAAATTAAAACAATTAATTCAAATAAAATCTCACTATTCTAATGGGAGATGACGTCTACGTCAAAATTAAACCAGGTGTGTTTTGATCTTCCAGCTCTGCAACATACACCTTGTGCGTGATTTTTTCAAAAATTGTTTTATCATATATTTTTACAAGTTGGTACTTATTACATGCATTATTTTAATTCTCTTTTTTTATTCTTTTTTTCACCTAGAAATTATTTTAATTTATTAAAAATTAATAACTATTAAAATAATACAATACATATAATTCAATATTGGTTTTCTCAAATATCGTACTTAAATTGTTATGTACATTATTTAATATCATATATTTTATATATGATTTTTAAAGTGTTAGTAATTAAACTTTGAAAACATAAACATAAGAGTTTACTTGTTGAACAATATACTTCGGTATTTAAAGTAATTAAGGCAACACAACAAATTTATTACATTATCATGACATTTGTATTGTCCAGAAAAATGTGTACTATGAACATGAAGTTTCGATGAGTACAAAATATTTTTACATAATCAAAGGCCACAATTCTATTAAAGCCCATTAATTATAATGTCACGCTAAAAAAAAAAGCCACCTTCAATCTGAATTTTATTACATAGGATGATTGGGAATTCGTTCATGACATGCATGTATACCTTTTTCACTATCATAATAGTTACTAGTATATATATATGCTTGGAGGTGTACAATTTGGGTATCAATAAACGCTATAGGACATTAGGATATAAGAGTTTGGATCACTCAATGCAGAGTCCCACAATATGCATATATTTGCATGGAATCAGTGCAGAACTAAACAAAAATTATATTAGAAAACTACAATATATAATATACAATATGTGGTAGCTGGAATTTAAATTCAAATCACTACAATTACAAAGTGAAAATAACCACTGAGCAACAAACACACATTTAATATATTTAATATTTAATGAGAAAGGATGATCATATAAATACTTAAAAAAAAGTAATTTAGTTAAATTTTAATATATATAATAAAAAAATTAAAATTATGAGATAAGGCCGAAGAAGGCCGAGATAATCTCCAGTTAAAATGACCACACCTCCTCCATTTCCCTTCTCCCCAAAACATTTCTGGAGCCCAGTTAAGCCCAACACTCTACACGGAAAAATAAAAAAGCCCAAAATCTAGTTCAAAACGAACAGACAGGAGGATAGATTCAGGTGATCAGAAAGCATTGTTCGATATTTTTTTTAATTTTTCAGCATATTTAATCAACTCTTCAGTTATAGATAACAATATTTGGATCATAGATTCAGGTGCTAAGGACCCGCTAGACCAAGTCGGTCAAGGTAGTGGTGAGTATCGTGTGGATGATCGTCAAGCTTCTCCCGCTCGGGCTGTATCCAGTGCCCGTCTGGGGATCGAGTCATGCCCTTGTTCTTGTCCTGCAGCCAAAATGGCAGTACCAGATGGTGTTCCTTGAGAAAATCGCTTGCTTTGTTCACCAACGCAGGGTCCCGACCGGTTGCTAGAATGAATCACTCGCCTCTCCCATGATATCTATAGAAAAAAAAAATATGAGCATAACATTTTATTTAAATGTTTATTTTTTGGTAGAAAGGGGTGCAATTAACTCAAGTTAATAGAGAGATAGGTGTCAAATATTTCATTCATGCAATTGATAATGCGATGCAAATTTTAACCATTTTTTATAGTGACAAGCTGGTATCTAGGACAACAAAATAAGTTGGCCACGCAATCTATTTCTACTTTTTATATATTTGATCTATGGAGGAAGCAAGTCTCCATGTGGATTCAACAAAAGCAGGTACACATAGATGGTAGCAGAAAATAAACTTGAACGTGTTTGTCATTAGAATATGAACGGTTAACCTAGAACTTAAATGTTTCTATTATATTTTTCATTGTAGATACTCAACATTTCTACCGAACTTCTCTTTCAAAATAAACAAACAAATCTTGTGTGGATTTGGTAATCAAATACTCAAATAGTTAAATCTGTAAATCCTACCTCCCCTGCTTCTAATATGGTCATGCACAGGACAGTACCAGTAAGAATATAATTAACACAAGGCACAGCTAGTTAATGATTTGGTAAACTTCTGGTACAGGTATGCCAGTTCTGTATCCTGTACCAGTGTCACAACAACACATACATACCTGTCAAGGAGATGGAGATGTGCCTCCAAGTTATGAAAGCAGGACCGGTCACCGGTCTCCTTCAAAAAAGGTGATCGCTAATGATCGAGCGCCAGCTCAACTCTGACATGGTGATAACTCCACGGCAATCCCTCGCCCCATGTCATGCACGTTCACTACCCGCAGCGCCTTCAGCCCGAACACCTGCTCAAACCGCTCCTTGAACCGCCCGTTACCTACACGTGGCCCAGAAAAGGAGAATACTGTGACCCATGCTTTCTTCCCCTTTGGTGTCGTGATCGCACCTGTTTCTGCCAAGTCATATGCACTCAGCATTGCCAAGGCACTGCCCAGGCTGTGCCCAGTCACGGTCACACTGACCTCCTCGCCCCATTCATCACAGTAAATTTCCACAAGTTTTCTCACCTCGGTCAACACCTGCGATTACAAAAAAAAAATACAAAATTTTCTTGGGTAATTAACAATTTCGTTGTCTGATATTAACAAGTTTGTTGTTTTATTATGTACCTGTTCTCTTGCAGAGTACTTGGAAAACCGACAAGTCGGGTCCTTGTCGGTATAGAGATCAATGAAACCAGACTCGACTTTGACCCATGGATCCGGACACGGGATACCTTCCTCTGTTACGGGTCTCAAAACTCAAATAATCCATTAAATCTGCAATCCATTCAAGTTAGGTCACCGTTCCTCTCCAAGCAACAACTATATCCCGGCGACCGAGCCGGGCTGTCTAGGCTCATTTGAAACCGCAATGTACCCAATCCAATTAGCCCTTTGACTCCACACTGGCTCGTCTGATATAGATCGATTAAAGAACTTTGGAATCTTGAAGTTGGATGTAGCAGAGATACCGGGTCACCTCATAACCAAAAGAGGCCATCCCGAGTCTCTCGAAGAAATGCCGGCAGTTGTACTTACAGCTACCACAGTAGAGGGAAAATAGGTCATAGTCAAATGCATCATAGTAAAGGATCAGTTCGGATCTCAGTAACGGGTCCATCGGGTCAAGCAACCCGGCCCAGTCATCCTGGCCATGGATCTCACGCCACTTCATAGTGAGCCGTTCACCGGGGCCCTGATCATTGGTCCTCTTGAACTCCTCTTCTTCCTCTTCTTCTTGGAGCTGGTCAACATTGGATGAAAGAGAGATGTTCTTGTTAGAGGTGCAGCGGAGAAGAGAGATGAGTTGGTCTGGGAAGGGGGAGAGAGGAGAGGGAAGATTTTCGGGAGAAGGAGAGAGAGATCAATGGAGTAGAGAGAAGCCATGGGACAAGTAGGTTGATGCCTTGATGTGATTGTTTAAGTGTGGCCTTTTAAGGGGCGTTGTGCTTTCTAATAGTCAATTATATCAAATTAGATAAAATAAATAGTACTTAATATTAAATTAATGTGGCATTTACTATTCAATGGAGTACAGTACCAAGTCTTTTTTTTTTTTAAGCTAGTACAGAGTCATAAGACAAGTAGGTTGGTGCCTTGATGGGCACTGTGATATCTAATAGTCCATTATCAGATTAGATCAAATATTTAGTATTTAATATTAAATGAAAGTAGCATTTACTATTCAATGCTTCAATATGGTCCATTATTTTTTAAGTCGTCTGAAATGAACAATTATTTAGTATTTTTGAAGTCATCTCATGATATATGAATATAATTCTTTTAATTCTCCTGTTTTGGCTTTTTCTGGGTGCACTAGGCTGGCCTTGGCCAATGTGTGTTTTAAACAGTGCGTTGACATTGTGTATTTTTTTGTAATATTTTAGATGATTCTAAGGCTGGAGTTTTAGATGGAGAGAGACTGGAAGGAGGCAACATATGGAAAGGAAATTGATAGTTTTCTCTACAATTGTATAACACTGTTAAAAAAATGTTAATCATACACTGCATATTATATATTGATGCAAAAAAATTTCAAATAAACAGTGTGTAATATATGGGAGGAGGTGCATGTGCAAAACTAAGCTCAATTATACACACGGTTATTTAAAACGCAATCATGTATTAAAGTCACATATATTTGTAAACAGTTTATTATTAATGAACTGTGTACGGTTATACAGCTTCATACACGGTCTTTTCTAAAAATACCGTGTATGATTTTGCTTAGCTTTCAAACACTGTTTTTTAGTACAAATTGTATATTTATGCCTCTCAACCAAAACCTCTATTAGTAATTAATTTATTTTTTGTTTGATTTTTTTGTAAAATAAATATAGAAATAATTTTAAGTAGATTTTGATCTGTCCGTAATCATGTGGTAAGTAAAAAAAATTGTGACATGCCATATATTTGTCTACTTCGGTTCTGATATTTGAAAAAACATTAATGTAAGTTTCAATATTGATTTTCTCAAATATCATACTAAATTATTATGTGCATTATTTAGTATCATATATTTTATATCTGATCGGGTTTCAACCATGCATTGCCATCTGATGCCAGAAAAAAAAAAACCAATTATAAAAATATTAGTAACTAAACTTAGAAAAACATAAACATAAGAGTTTATTTGTTGAACAATATACTTCTGTATTTAAGTAAGAATTATTGGTTTTGAAATATTAATATAAATAAGCCAACACAAACATATATATTCATTCAATTATCATGATATCATGACATTTGTATTGCACACCTAAACATTTATGAACATGAAATTTCCATGAGTACAAAATGTTTTCACATAATCAAAGGCCGCGATTATCTTGGAAAAGCCCATTAATAATGTCACGTTACAAAAAACCACCTTCAATCTGATTTTTTTCTTACCGACGATTGGGAATTCGTTCATGACCTGTATACCGGCCTGTTGACTATTATAATAGTTACTATTATATGTATATGCTTGGAGTTGGAGGTGTACAGTTTGGTTATCAATAAACGCTATAAGACATTAGGATTGATATATCAAGAACAGAGTTTAAATATACATGTTTGGATCACTCAATGAAGAGATTTGCATGGAGTCAGTGCAGAACTAAACAAATTTAGATTAGAAAACTAAAAACTAAAATATATAATATGTGATGGTTGTAATTTAAATATAAGTTTCTGCAACCCTAAGTTACAAGTACGCATTTACAAGTACTCATTCTCCGCAGAAAAATTGTATATGATTGACCTCCATATGTGTTTGACTCTCATATTTCGAATGTTTGGCTCCACCCCTATTTGGAAGACTAATCAGACTTCTTAGACCATATTCCGCTCATTCCACAGCATCGGTCTTCTCGTGTGATCTAAATGTGCGTATAGACTGCCTTTCTAGTACCCGTTACACCGAAAGATGCACAGTTTATGTTTCATAAATTTTTTGAGAAAAGGCCCGGATAATAGAATCTGAATCGTTCAAACTGAATTCGAGTACAAATATGTATGCAATCAAACGGCGTAGGCTAACTTAGAGAAATCTCTTCTCCGGCATTAAAGGGAAAAGAATTTGATGGTTCATAAATAAATAGAAATACAAAATTTAATACTACACCCTTACATATATTACATGTCAAATTAATAATTTCGTAATATTAAATTTCGAACTTAAAATATTATTTAGAAAAATGGTTAAAAATATTATAATAAGGAAATGTTAACTAGTGATCCCTTTCTTTATTTAATGTGGTCGAATTTTTGGAGGCAACCAAAATGTGGTTATAGTTTAGCTCTGGATTGTCTGATTATAATTTAGACTAATCCGACTTGCACCTGTAATACATAACAAACGGATCGGATCCAACTCAAAGTTAATGCACTAAAATCATATCCATGGCCCATGGGCCTTAAACTTTTTCTATTTTCATTCTATGTTGATTAGCGCAAATTGACACAAAGAAAGAGAGAAAATTCGAATGACATTACTAGATTGTTCGGCCGTGAAATAAACTATTTCTATTTTCATTCTATGTTGATTAGCACAAATGGGTACATGTTTTAATATTAATCAAGTGATTTAAATTTTTTAATGATGAAATTAATTTTTTTTATTTTTATGTATCGGTACCTCATCAAAGAATACTTAAATTGTATGAATTTTGATTTTTGAACTATTTGTATATCCAATTATAAACAACATACATGTAAATTTGTGTTAGTTTGACAATCTTATTTGAATTAATTTGAGAATATATTGAAAAATTATTAAATAAATCTATATTAAGTAATATTTTCTCTTATACAAATATTTAAAAATATTTGGAAACTTGCCCCAGCGTGCTTTTTAGAAAATAATTTCTTCTAAAGAAATCTTTCTAATTTAAAAGTTGTTTTATTTTTATGAAAGTGAAATAGAAATTGCATCATAAGAATAAAAACTCGGAAATTGGTTAAAGTGTGTTTTAATATTTGTCTTCTCCCTCGATCTTGATAAGACGTTATAGTGTGTTTCAATATTGGTTTTCTCAAATATCATACTTGATCATTATGTGTATTATTTATTGTCATATATTTTATTTATGATTATAAAAATGTTAGTAACTAAATAATTTAGGAACATAAACATATAAGAGTTTACTTGTTGAACAATTTATTTCCATTTTTTGTAAGAATTATTGGCTTTGGGAAATTCATATATATAAATAAGCCAACACAATATATTCATTCAACCATCATGGCATTTGCATTGTCCATGTAACCATGTATAAACATGAAGTTTCGATGACTACAAAATGCTTTTACATAATTATTGCAGATACCTTGACTCAAAGATCCATGATCATCCAGCAAGTTCATCTTTTTAATTTTGTAGAATAAATAGGATTTGTCACACTGAATAAAAACCACCCTCAATCTGAATTTGCCGTATAATCTAATTGAACTTGTCATCTGTGTCACTACGAGTACTCATCCTCCACGGTGGTCAAATACGGTATGACTTCGCATTCATCTGGTACCTTAAACTACCTCCAACGGTGAGAATTTTTGCCTTCCTACTACTAAATGGTAAGCTGCTCACCCACGATGTCATGCTGGCTAGAGGATTATCCTGTGACGGCCAATGCGAGGTTTGTTATAACTGTCCGATCGAGACTGCTATGCATCTTTTCTTCGCATGCAGCTTTGCAAGGGCCTTCTGGAGTGAATTCTCTTTTAATCTTGGTTTTCGAATTTTACACTTTGGAGGGGCTGATCTGCAAACAATACTTAAAGCCTCTTGGAAAGCTTGTAAGAGATCGGTATCAAGAGGCAAATGGGCGGTGTTCTTCTTTGCAGGTTGCTGGATGCTGTGGAAATCCCGCAACAAGAAGATATTTGAGGCCAACATTACACAACCCCGATGGGCGGCAGCGTATGCAGTTCAGGAAGCCAGATTGTGGTTACAAAACTGCTGAGGATGAGATGGAATTTGTTGTAGTTGTTGTATGTTTTATGTTCCTATTCTGTTGATACTTCGTTTTTAAGCTGTATCCACTGATAGCCTCTATCAGTTTTTCAAAAAAAAAAGAGTACTCATCCTCCACGGTCGCACCGCATATATATAATTAGCATAGAAATAGAAATTTTAGATAGTGTGATAGTAAATTAGACCAATTGGTACAATGGATCTTAAAAAGTTGAACCTTTGCATAGCGCACATGAGGATTAGATCAAGAGCGGACCCTCATAGATTCGGACTAACTTTGCTTCTCTCGGATTTTATATTTCTCTTTTCTGAAATTCTAATTTATAATTTGAGTTAAATTTAAAATTAAAATTAGAATAAATTTCTTAAATTATGATTGGTAATTAGTTAATTGGAATTAGAAGTTAAAGCAAAAGAAATCAGAGGTTAAAGCATTGAAAATTATAAGTTAGAGTATTGTTATTTATCTAGTACCCAATTTGCTATTTTTTTACCACCCCTACCGAAAATTCTGGATCGTCCCTGGATTAAATCAATTTACTTGTAAAGATTATTTATGATATAATATTTATTATTAAGAGTTAAGAGGTTGATAATTGATGGTTAGTTGTCAGCACATCAAACTTACTAATATATCCAGATAATAAATTGTTACATATTAAACGATTATGAAACACATCGATATATATAACGCCTTACCATACGGAAACACGCGGAAAAGGATGTCGGAGTTAAGGAGTTTTTATATTAGAAAAGGTATTAAATAATTAAGAAGTTGTTTATCCAAAATTGATTGATGATTAAATTTGACAATGAATAGAATCTTCAAAATTAATTAAAATTTCAAACAATTTTAATAAATGATTTTACGCCTTTTTCGTTCAGTTATATAGCTATGAATAGTACGGACCAAAGTGCGCTATGAATAGTACCATAGCCTCACTCTTGTCACTATCATTTGTGATTTGGTCCGTCAGATTCGAATCAAACCAAATCAAATTCAGTTGCGATTTGGAGGGAGGATGGGGCAGCTCGATGGGGATATTTTAATAATTAAATAATTGTAAAAGCTGATAGGATGATTATAATTTTAATTGTCTGAATGCAAAATAATTATTAGTTTTGTAACTTGTTTAATTAATAATCTGTCAAAAATATCATTCGACGTACAATTATAATGTAAAATTTTAAATTACAAAATCAGGACTAAATTTAAAATTAAAATCAATTGCAAAAAATAAGCATAATATAAAATTTAATTAAAAATAATTACTATAATAACTGCTAAACAAAGCAATCATCTTTGATAAATTTCTGAAACGAAAGTGCTCTAATCAAATCACTCAAGTCCCAACACATCAACTTTTACTTTTCACCAAATAAACTTGTTTCTTTCTCTGTATAAACCTCATTAGTATACATGTACACATGAAGTTACTATTAAACCCTCTTCTCCACTTTGTTGCCTTACCTCCTTGTCTGCCTCTCTAAGGTAAAGATATGGACAGAGCTGATTTAACTTGACAGAAGAACAACATAGTCAAATGAAAATATATATTCATACGCTGTATGAAGTCAAATCTACTCTGTCAATATATTTATCTACCTTTGTATCCTCTCATCTCTCTCTCTCTCTCTGTCTCTCTCTCCTTCCCTCCTCCCAACTCTCACATCTTCTCTCTCCAAATCAATGTCGACTTCCTTGTTAAACTTGGCGCACAACACTGAGTTCACGGATTGGTTGATATCTATTCGGAGAAAACTCCATCAATGGCCAGAGTTGGCTTTTCAGGAGGTGAAAACCAGCGAGTTGATCCGGTCCGAACTAGACCGACTAGGGATTGAGTACACGTGGCCTATTGCCAAGACCGGTGTGGTGGCCACGATCGGGTCCGGTTCAGGCCCGGTTTTTGGGCTCCGAGCCGACATGGATGCGCTTCCTTTACAGGTTCCTCTTTGTAAAAAAAATGTGGTACATTTTGCAGTTTAGTCCAACTTAGTGCCAGAAACTTGCATTTAAGCCCCTAAATTTTTTCTCACTATTCTAAAGGCAATGCTTATGTTTTACTATTGTTGGGTGAAACAACTTTTTAGTTGCTAGCACTGTTGTCCTCTGATATTTGTTAACACAGATTGAACCCTTTTCTTCTTCGTTATTGCATAAAGGACCCTATTTATTTCTATTATTTTGCAAAAGGACCTTTGTTTATGAGAAATTGCTGTCCTTGGTATAATGGTACCTGAAGAATTTGAAATTCCTTTCTGAAAAAAAAAGTCAGGAACTTGGAATTTAAAATGCTGTACTCGTTTTCTCTTGTATAGTTTAAGATCAGAGCTATAAACTACTCTGAAATTATAGTGAGGCTATGGTAACATGCATAGCACAGATTGATTCGTACTATGGATCAATATCTCTATTTCCAAAGTCCAAACAGTCGATCTGAACCGTTCAACACGGTCTTTGTATGAAAATATACTCGTAGATCATGTTGAATAGTTTAGGTAGAAAATTACTTTATCTAAAGTAATGATTTTCTACCTATTTAAAAAATTGTAAAAAAATTGCAAAAAAAAATAAAATTTAGTCGAGATCATGTTAAACAGTTTAAATCGACTATTTCAACTTCGGAAACGAATATATTGATCCATAGTACGGACCAATCTGCACTATGCATAGTACCATAGCCTCACTATTGAAATTATGTGAAAGCTGACATGCTTGATACAACTTCTCTTAATTGAATAAAGGAAATGGTAGAATGGGAGTATAAAAGCAAGGTGGATGGGAAGATGCATGCATGTGGCCATGATTTACATGTCACTATGCTTCTAGGTGCCGCTCGCCTTCTCCAACAACACAAGGATCAACTCAAGGTACAACCTTGTTACTACCAATAATTAATTACCATCTCAGATTTTGGTATTAGTTAATTAATCTTAGCACAATGATGTAATTATGTTGAATAACATATTAACTAAATTTGCTCAAATTCAATTTTAAATATAAATTGAAAATTTTCTGTTTCATCCTTTAAAATTTTTAATGTTTACAAAAAATTATACTATTAGCCTCCCTTTATAAAATAAAATTACATAACACTTCTTTATCTAGACTCCCCTATCTCAATTTTTTGGTTCCACCCCTGAATGTAGGGCCAACCTGTCAGTGACGCTATATAAGTATATGATATGATTTGTTACTGTCCTTACAAGCAGGAAACAATATGGTTAAAATTGTTAAAAAAAATCAAGCAACTGTTTAATTAAAACTGTTCTGGGGTACTTGCTTCTAATTGCTGCTCAAATCATCAGCCTTTTGACAATCCTATGATTTTTTTTATTAATAGGAGAAAAATCAAAATCAACAATTTTGGTCTTTGAAGTTTCCTTATTGAAACTTGAAATTATTTTTTATATTATTATCATTGTAACGTTACCTGATTTTCTTTTTGAATCATGAAGGGAACAGTGAAGCTCTTCTTTCAACCTGCAGAGGAAGGTCATGCCGGCGCATACCACATGATAAAAGAAGGTGCTTTGCAAGACGTGGAAGCCATGTTCGCAATGCATGTGGAGCCCGATATCCCTGTGGGCACCATCAAGTCAAAGTCGGGCCCAATGACAGCGGCTTCCGGGAGGTTTCATGTTACAATTAAGGGAAAGGGTGGCCATGGGTCTAGACCCCAACATACCATCGACCCGATAATAGCGGCCTCTTTTGCAATCCTTGGTTTGCAGCAAATTGTTTCCAGAGAATCTGACCCACTTGAGAGTAGAGTAAGTTTGTTATCCTAGATTGGCTTATTATATGTGTGTGTGTGTGTGTGTGGAGTATATTGTATTGAACTTTACCTGTGTTTCATGCTCAGGTGGTATCGGTCGGGTTTGTGAAAGCAGGGGAAGGAGCATACAATGTAATTCCTGAGACTGCTACTTTTGGGGGTACATTTAGGAGTTTCTCAACTGAAGGTTTGTCCTACCTTAAACAGAGGATCAAAGAGGTACCATTCCATAATTTATCCCTTTTATTTTTAACTAAGCAATAAACAAATTTCATTTTTCAGACCAGGCCCAGGCTCAACTAAGATAAGAATGACAATGATAATTATAATTATAATTTCTTAATTGATGAAATGTCTTTTAAATTGTTTTACTATAATTTTTTTGAAGTTGGATGTAAAAATATTAAGAGTGAGGATTATGCATAGCGCGGATTGGTCCGTACTATGGATCAATATTTTTGTTTTTGTTTAATTCTAATAGTCAATCTGAGCCGTTCAACATGGTCTCCATATGAATATGTACTTGTAAACCAAATTTTACATTATTTATAATTCTTTTACTATTTTCGGATCAAGTGATTTTCTACCCATCTAAAAAATAGTAAAAAAATTCTAAAAAAATTCTAAAAGATGTAAAATTTAGCTTACATGTACATATTCATACAGAGACCATGTTGAACGATTTGGATTGACCTTTAAGACAACCAAAGATTTGAGTCCATAACGCGGGACAATACGTGCTATGCATAGTACCATAGCCTCACTCAAATATTAAAATAATCTGCTTATGTTTTATTTTTATTTTTTGCAGATTATAGAGGCGCAAGCATCTGTACATCGATGCACCGCAAGTGTAGACTTCATGGAAAGTACACTCATACCATACCCTCCATTGATAAACCATATCTCGATGTACAACCACGTAAAGGCAGTAGGAGAGAGACTGCTTGGTGGGACCAACGTCTTGCTGATGGACCCGATAACGGGTGCTGAGGACTTCAGCTTCTTTTCACAGAAGATCCCAGCTGCCATGTTCTGTATTGGTGTAGGAAGTGAGACTGTGGACCAAGTCCATTCATGTCATTCCCCATACTTCTTTGCTGATGAGAAAAGCTTACCTGTAGGTGCCGCCTTGCATGCTGCAGTTGCAATTGAGTATTTGGATCAAAATCTAAAAATTGTTCCTTCAAATGAGGAAAAGGTAACCTAAAGTGAATTTCAGAATTGTTACATGAAAATTTTTAAGGGGCTAAATAAGAATTATCAAGGGCCTTACATTACAGGTTCACATAGAAATTCTCCATTTGGTGTAATATATAACAATTTTCAAGAGGTGTAATTAATAAAAAAGAAATTAGTACCAGAAGATTATATGAGTCCAAATTGATCAAAAACATGAATGGACCAATTGTAACACCCGGTAATTTTAATAATTTTTCTGAAATTTATTTTGTACTTATTTATAAATTTGAAAATTTGAAAGGTTTAAATGTTAAAATGTAAAAAGAAATTGATAAAAAAAATGAATGGACCAACGCAAGGGGTTGCAGTTGTATTTCAATAAATATTTGGTGTCTTCTCGAATAAATACTTTTATTTTTCTACAAATAAATTCATGCATTAGTACATATTATTTTTTTAGAGGATATTTATTTGTTTGGTTACTACATTATTTAAATTTGGCCCAATTGATTAAAAATAATTCAAAGCATGATATTTAGTTTATCTTTTTGTTTAGCACCATAAATTCATGTTCAAAATAATGTTTAGAGGATATCTCCTTCTCAACTAAAGAAGCAAGAGGAAAATAATCAATAGAAATTATATTCATCTCTTTAATTATAACTGATAAGCCCAAATTATATATACTTTTGATTAAGGTTTAACCTAAAAGAACTTAGCCAATTTTCTTGTATTTTAGTATAATTTTGTATCAAATATATCCAAGAACCAAGTTACTGCCAAAGTCTATTTAAATTACAGAAAATGGAGTAAATTATAGATCTTCTCGCAAGCTTTCTGAAAAGTGGTAGAACACTGAAAACGGAGTTACGGATCATGATTTATGCCCGTTTGAAGTTCGGTTCACTGGAAATTTCCAGAGCCTCCTGCGGCCGCACTCAAAGCCGCACAGAATCACAGCTGCGACACAGTTTGTATTTTGGCCATATCTTGGTCATACGAACTCCGATTTGGGTGAATCAAAGCTTGACAAAACTAGGACAAAAATATCTACAACTTTCATGAAGGAAACAAATCCAAATTCGAAATGTAGAATTTTGTACAACCACACTAATGCCCGCACCAGCCTGAAAAACTGCTAAAAAAAAAAGTTAGTGGGCTGAGTGGGCGCCAAAATTAGAATAACTTGGTCTCCAAGTTCAGAATCACAGAATTGGAAATATAGAAGTTAGTAGGCTTAGTGGGTGCTGAAAATATAACAACTTGATCCCCAAGTTCAGAAAATGACTAAGTTAGTGAGCTTAATTAGTGGGCGCTGAAAATAAAACGACTTGATCCCCAAGTTTAGAAAATGCTATATAAGGTTAAGGAGACCACAGGAAAAATGATCACTGCTCATCACTGCTCATCATTGCTCAATTAAAGCCATTCTACTTCACTTTCCAGCAATGATCAAAGTTGCGAATTTCGAAGGAAGAAATCGATGTTTTTCTTGAGCGACAAGAGAAGAAATTGGGCAGAAACTTAGAGATTGGTTATATTATTTTCTCTTACATATTTTCTCAATTTTTACAATGTTTATTTTGTATTTTCTTATGGATGCTAAAGCACCCATAAGAGGCTAGATTTCCTCTCTAGGGGTTTAGGCGTTAAACATGAACTTGCTTTAATTTCTAGTTTGTTTGATTCTCTCTTTATGATGATTGTTTTGCTTGCATGATTTATTCTTGTTGATTGATAAGTTCTCGCTAATTGCATAATCTGTGTACTTGATAGATAGTATCCCGTTTAGATTTTACAACTTGAATTGCTAAGGATCAATTGCTTGATGGTACTTTACTATGTGCTTGAATTATTTTAGGGTTTAAGATTAGCAACACACCATTCTAATTTTTATCCGGAACTAAATGAATTAATGGTTAGGTTAGGGTGAAAGACTTAATTGTGAAGCCTAAAACCTAATTGGAAACTCTAGATTAGACATTGATATATTATTTTTGTGTGCATGTAATGTTAAATATCCCTATTAGGATCGTGACAGCCCTAAAACTAGAGAAACATTAACTCATCGCACCAAATTAATTGTATCAATACTTAGTTGAAATAGGCTAACATGCGCTTAAATCTAGGTAGTTAGGGGGAAGTACTTAATCGTGAAATCCGAATTATCTAGGCACATTATAAGGTTAGAAACCCAATCAAAGCAAACATGAATTTAGAGATTAAATACAATAGAAATGAACCAAGGGATTGTAAGCCAAAAGCCTCTAGACTTCTCCAATTTGAATCACATCTGAATTTCAATTTGCTTTGCTACGAACTTTTAATTTTTATAAAAAACGAAATTACACAAAACCCCCTTTTTACTTTTATTATTTAGTTTTAAAAGTAGTTTACTTTAATAAAAATTAGTGTTTTCCAACTTCCCTTTGGATCGACACCTACATACTACAATCGATATGTTGTGCGCTTGCAACTAACCTATTTATTGCGTACGAAGATTTATAAATTTTAAAAGTTAAAAATGTATTAAAATTGCCCTATATTTCGATACCTAAAATACACAGCAATAACTAAGAATACTATTTTCATATTTATTTATGTTAAAGATTCATAGCAATGGATCTAAATTATTGATGTTGATAAATAGAAATTATATTCATCAATTATAACTATGAAAGATAATCAATAAATGAATTATTCAATTAAATTCACTAAAATATCGTGATATCAGAGCAGTAAAGTCCAGTACTAATTTGTACACGTATAAAAAATCCGTAAATTCAACTAAATATAAGTAATAATCGGGAATAATCAGGAATAATGCCGTGAAGCGATAATCAGGAATAATCGGGAATAATTGGACATAATCGGAAATAATGGGCTAATTAATCGGGAAAATCTGTGACGGTATGATCCCACCAACGACTAATCAGCCGATTAATCAGTCTAAACAGCTGTTTTTTACAATTTTTTGGTATAATTTAGTACAAAATCTGGTCATTAAGATTGTAAAGTACAAATAAAATCACAATGCTAGCAACTAAAGTTGGAAGAACATAATACAAGTACAGTACAAACTGAAAACTAAGATACTAGTTACATACTGGTACAACAGCCGAGAGATACTGGTAACTATCATTATTTCCAAAATCAGCACCTCAAATTTGAAGTTTACAATTTAGTCCCTCAATTTTCTGAAAATTATAAAATTGTAATAAGCTCTAAAATTCATCTCCAATTTGCACCTAATTGAAGCCACTAATAAAGAGAAAGTGAGGGAGAGAATACGAGGGAAGAGGCAGCATACCAAGAAAGAGGGCAACACAGATCTAAATGTTCATCAGACGGTCTTAATTAAATTTGGTATAACCAAAGTGTCCTATGCCACTGTTAATATAGTAGCCATTCTCTATATAATTGTATAAATTATATCTGAGGAGGATCCAATTACACTCTTTTTTTTTGACACATCTTGACACTGTTTTTTTATAGGTCAATTTTGCGATTTCAAAATCCAAACAGTCGATCCGAACCGTTCAACATGATCACCATATTAAAATGTGCTTGGAGATCAAATTTTAATATATCCATCATGTTGAACGGTTTGGATCGACTATTTGGACTTTGAAAATGGTAGGTATCAAAATGTGTCAAAAAAAAGGTGTAATCCGATCCCTCCTCGTTATATCTATAATGTTATATTTTAATTTAACTTTAGTTTAATAATTATTAAAATTATTAAAATAAATAATAATCAAGTAACTCTTCCTTTTAATTTTACTTCATGTTGCTGCCATATATTTTGGCACCGTACTATGCCATTACAATAGCCAGTATATCAATTGTAGCTTAGTTTCTCTCACATGCGACTTTCAAGTAAATATTTTACATTAATAAACTGAATTTAAGGACGTAAATTTGTATTCCGAAATGTTAGATTAGGATTGGAGGAACTAGTGCACAAAATGTTAGTTTGTTGTGCACCGGGTGCAGTAAAGAAAATGCATTGGCGATTTGGCAACAGAAAAAGAGGGGAAAGCGTTTATTGGGCCGAATCGGGCCCAAGAAATACTCCAACTTGATCGTCATTCGTTCATAAGCGCTTTGCTTAGGCCCAATCAGGCCCAATAATTACTCCAACTTGATCATAACCTCTGAGTTAACACATTATTTGAGTTTAGATCCGGACCATCCGATCTGCTTTGGCACGGATATTAAAGAATCCCTGTACATTTCATCTCAGATCTAATTTCCTGGATTCTGATCGGACAGTCTGGATTCAATCATAATGATTGTGTTACCGCAGAGGATATGGATTAGCCAGGTGTGTGCGTTTTTTCTCAAAATTAAAAAACAAAAAATTAGGAACCGAAAGAGAAAGCGAGGGAAGAGACGAGAGAGAGAGAGAGAGAGAGAGCGAGAGCGGGGGAAGAGGGTGGCGGAGCGCGGCGGCGATTGAGAGGTAAGCCTATAATGCATTCTTTGCAAATAGACGGGATCAATCAATCGATCTCAGTATCTCAGTTCACGCTTCTCAGTACACCCTTCTTCGTAATTTCTAGTGTTACTCCATCTCTTCCTCCTCCTCTAATCGAAATCCCAGTAAAAGAGGATCGAGTAACAACAAAATTGAAACGGAATAGTGAAATTTCATATAAACAAATTCACTGTATATTTCCAGAAACCACAATGACACAATTACTGCATTTCCAAATGGCTTAAGTGCATTTCGGCATTTGTGTAGGTGAGGTGAGGTTTTAGCATCCTTAATAACTCTAGTAATTACTTCCTGTCAAAAATCAAATGGTATTTGTATTCACATATTTTTCTTGCACAAATTTGCTTGTGGCTGTTGTAGGAGGAGCATGGAAGTAGACACCAAGGGACGAAGATGGAGAGTGACTTACACTGCATAGCGCAGATTGGTCCGTACTACTGATAAAAAAAATTGTTAGACCAAATAGTCAATCTGAACCCTTCAACTAAATTTTACATGTTTTAGAAATTTTTACTATTTCTGAAAATAGGTAGAATCACTACTTTTGAATGGTCTAGAATCTTTAGATCAAGTGATTTTATACCTATCTAAAAAAATAGTAAAAAATTGTAAAAAATGTAAAATTTATATACAAGTTATTTCGTATGAAAATCATGTTGAACGGCTGATATCGATTGTTTGAACTTTAAAAATGAAGATATTGATCCATAGTACGGACCAATATATGCTATGCATAGTACCATAGCCTCACTCTTCCATCTATGTATCTATGCATAGTACAGACAATTGAGTGCTTGAATTGTGGATGCACACATTCAGGTACGGTTGTATGATGAGAGCGAGAACCTGATAGAGATCAAAGTCCTAGGCAAGGCTGACTCAGTTGAGTGCGGCAAATCCTTGACCATGAATTCTCATCTTATTGACTTTGTTGATGCCGTCAACCTTTCTTCTAATCCTACTGTTACTCCCCTTGCACAACAAAATGGTAATCTTTTTTTTTTTTCTTCTTCTTTGGGTTGTGTTATTCATTCTCTAAAGGTGATAACATGCTCGCTCTCACTGGTATAAAATCCAAAATGCGCAGGAAGCAAGAGGAACTCTTTCCATAGGAAACCATTGCACAAGGTCTCTAACATGGTGGAAAGCAACACCAATGGTCAGTAAATATCATCACCCGTAAATGTTTCTTGGTTTCTTTTTTAGTTTTTTTTTTTTAGAAATTTTAATTATTGGCAGGAAAGAAGGCTGAACCTTGTACCACTGGTGCACCATCAAGCAATTCATCTTTTCCACCCTCGCTTCTTGAAGGTTTTTTAACTTTCTCTTTTTTCCTTTTATCTTTCTTTTCCTTTAAGTCATGTTGCTGTTGCATTTTATTTATTCATCCTGGCTTTTCATTTAATGTAGAGTGGAGTGTGTTGTATACAACCCAACTAACACAAAAGGCAAAGAAGTACCATGACGGCACATTGCGACTTTCCCAACTTGGTTGCCATGCAAAACAGGTTAAAATTTTTGCTGGGCATTTCTGATTTCAAATGTGAGTTAAAACTGTGGTGGATGTATCGATTCTTCCATTCAATGATTCAAAATGCATACTGGTACAGTGTAGAGATACAGAGAAGAGAAATTGACTAAATGATACCTTTGTATTTTCATTGATTGATTTCTGTTGTACAAGATACTGTGTATTTTAGACACAGGGTTACACAATTACAATAGCCTAACTAACTAACTAGCTAACTTCTGTTAGGAGTCCTAATCAATCTTGTTTGCTCCAGTTTGACTTGGTCAAATCTTGTTTGGTCCAGTTGACTTGGTCAACATTTCTGATTCTTCTAATAAATGGGTAGCAATGGAGCTGGGCATTTATGATTTCAAATTTGAGTTAAACTGTGGTGGATTGTATATAGTTGTTTCCATTCAATGGTGCAAAATGTGCACTGGTACAGTGTCAAGATACAGTGATAAGAGAAATTGACTAAATGATACTTCTGTATTCTCATTGATTGAGTTCTGTTGTACAAGCTACTGTGTATTTTAGAATCTTGTTTGCTCCAGTTTGACTTGGTCAACGCTGATGATTCTTCTAATAAATGGGTAGCAATGGAGCAGGTGCAGCTATATGATGAAAATGAGAGGCTTCTAGAAAGCAAAGTCTTAGGAAAAGACGACATGCTTGAGTCTGGCCGAACTCTTATCATGCAAGCTCATCTTGTTGACATCGGTCTTTCTACAATTAAAGTCGAGAAAGAAAACTACTCAGTCTCATCTGTCAGAAAGCCATTTCAGAAACCCGCTTCTCCTATCCACAGTTTTGTTGACACTACTAATCTCTTTGTTTCATTTTTACACTATTTTTTTGTTAAGACCTTTTTGATAAAGTTCTTCTTATATACTGAGTACTGACATATGTTTACGGTGCAGCCAGGAAGGAGGCAGCCTCTGTTGAGCCTAGTAGACTGGGAACCAATTCCATTTTGAAAGGTTAATATCCCTTGTAATTTCTTGTCCATCACTGCATGTGTTGTTTTGTTAGAAGTAATCAGCATCATACAACAATTTCTTCCACCCACTGACGAGTAGGGTTAATATGCCCCCATTGTTTTCGTGCCCCAATCACGCCTCACATCCTTATCTCCGTTTTCAAAGTCCAAACAATCGATCCGAATCGCTGAACATGATCTCCGTATTAAAATGTGCTTGGAGACCGAATTTTATATTTGTTTGGAAATTTTTTACTATTTGTGTAGATAGATAGAAAATCACTGTTTTTGGATTGTCCAGAATCGTCTGATCTCCATCTCTCATGGGGCACCTACTTTTACTGTTTCAATGGAGGATAGACTTATCACAGAATTGTACTTGACTGAGTGCAGAATGGAATGTTTTGTACACAACCCAACTAAATAAGAAGGCTAAGACATACCATGACGGCATCTTACGACTATCCCAAACTACAGGTTCACTCACAAAACAGGTCGCTGTTGTGAATTTTACTATGAATTATTTTCTTATTTATTGTAAATGAATGTATTGGTTGACTTAAGCTGTTTTAACCCTTTTTCTTTTTAGATCACCTTAGCAAGTGAAGATGGTCAAATATTAGGCAGCCGACATATGAAGTCATTTGAATGTATAGAAAGCGGTGCTGAGTACGAGTTACCAGGATATATGGTACAAGTTTATGACCTACGCGTCTGTCAAGAAGGTCATTTTTATCTCTTCATTCTACCTTTGTTTGAAATATGTGTTGGTCTTACTTCAAACATACTAGAAATAAAGTGCAGGTGTAACAATCATTTTAAACAGCTCATTTGTCGAATGTTAATTTGTCCCCAAGTAAAATGGCAATGGATAAACTTGCCTTGTTTTTTTATCAGATAGGACCGAAAAGGATATTTAAGAACCTTTATTGTATGTGTTTTCTTTTAAAGATGGTGTTGACTATGGAACAAAGAAAGAACAAGTAAAGAGTATGAACACACAGACTGGTAACAGCACAGAGATGAAAAAATCAACAAACACTAAGGATTGCATCACTGTTGCTAGACGAGATGGTGTGCTTTCTTTATCACATGATGTTTTCATATTCTGTTAGGAGTGAGGCTATGGTACTATGCATAGCGCAAATTGGTCCATACTATGGATCAATATGTCCATTTTCAAAGTTCAAACAGTCGATCTGAACCATTGGTTCAATATGATTTTCATATGAAAATATACTTGTAGATCAAATTTTTCATTTTTAAGATTATTTTTACTATGCATAGTACCATAGGCTCACTCTTCTGGTAGTATCATTATGTTTTTGTATTCATCATGTATCAATTCGTGTCATATGTGCAATTAATCTATAAAACTCAGGATAAAATAACTACTTTGTGAAGCATATTCAATTTAATTTACCAAAGAGGATGTTTAGGAATTTTTTTTTTTTTTTTTAAGATGGTGTAGACTATGGAACCAGGAACAGCTCGGAGTTGAAAAAATCAACAAACACTAAGGAGTGTGTCACTGTTGCTCGACGAGACGGTGTGCTTCCTTTACTTATTTTGTTAATATCATGATGTTTCGTATTCTTTTGGTATCAGTTCATCTTGTCTGTGCAATTAACCTATAAAACCCAGGATGGAAATAACAACTTTTGTGAAGTCTTCAGGCTGACTATTCATTTTTTTTTTTTAAAGATGGTGTAGAGTATGGAACAAAGAAAGAACAAGTAAAGAGTATGAGCATAGAGACCGGTAACAGCACGGAGATGAAAAAATCAACGAACACTAAGGAGTGCGTCACTGTTGCTCGACGAGACGGTGTGTGCTTCCTTTACTTATCACATGACATTGTCATATTTTGTTAGGGTTTAGGATATATGGGTCTGTGTGATTAACCTATAACACCCAGGATGAAACAACTACTTGGTGAAGTCTTTAGTAAATACTAGATACTGACTATTTATACACTTTTACAGCTCGTCAGATAATGTCAGTGCTAAAGAAACCAACAGCAGTGCCAGAGAGAGAGACAGTGCAAGTAGCGGAGAAGGCTCATCTCTCTTCGCACCTTGTACAAATTGATGTCAGTACAGGTGAAGAGAAGCTTCTATCGGTACAAGGGTTGTATGATAAAGATCAGAATGCTTATCACCGCTCCTTGACTTCTCCACCTATGTAATAAGCTTCATGACTCTTTTTATCTATATTTGCTCATGTGAAAACTTAGCAGTTTTTATGTCATCAGTTGTTTGTACAGATGGCAGACTGTTTTATTTTAGAAATACCATTGACACAATAATGATTGCGGGCTCCATAAGATAAACAGAAAAAGAGTGAGGCAACAGTACTATGCATAGCGCATATTGGTCCATACTATGGATCAATATCTTCATTTCAAAGTAAAAACAATCGATCCGAACAGTTCAGCATGATTTCATATGAAAATGTACTTGTAGAACAAATTTTACATTTTTCAGAATTTTTTTACTATTTTTTTAGATAGGTTTTAAATCACTTGATCTAAAGATTCTAGACCATTCAAAAGTAGTGATTTTCTATCTATTTAAAAGAACAGTAAAAAAAAATCTAAAAAATATAAATTTAGTTTACGAGTATATTTTCATATGGAGATCATGTTGAACTGTTTAGATTGACTATTTGGATTTTAAAAATGAGTATTGTGATCTGTGGTACGGACCATATGAAAAAGTAGTTGTCGATCAAATTTTACATTGTTCAGATTTTTTTCACTATTTTTTAGATAGGGAGAAACGGACCAATCCACGCCATGCATAGTATCATTATAGCTTCACTCAAGAGAAAAATATATTATGTAATTAGCTTAGTGTAGATTACCTAACATTACGTTATGTTTATACTTTTTGTTGGATATAGAGAATCAGGAACCCAAGCTTCGGAAATGCAAATGAGGGTCAAAGAGAATTGTACCAGTTCCAGCATGCACAACAGTTCATCAAGTTAGCATGTCGATAAATGAGAAGTATAATTCTGATTATTTTTTTAACAGAAAATTTTGTTTCATTGGCAAATCTCTGGATTTGTTGATTTAAGGACAGAATGGTTATTGATAAACAATAAGATCTCCAGAGTAATTTTTAACTTCTTAAGAGGAAAGTAGAAAATAGAAAATCACTGTTTTTGGATGGTCTAGAATTTTCAGATCAAGTGATTTTCTACCTATCTAAAAAAATAGTAAAAAAATTCTAAAAAATGTAAAATTTGGTTTGCAAGTACATATTTATATGGAGATCATGTTGAACGGTTCGGATTGACCGTTAGAATTTTGAAAACTCAAATATTGAGCCGTAGCACGGAGACTCTCTATGCTACGTATAGCACCGTTGCCAACTCCTATATATATATATGCAAGATTTTTATCTAAAATATTACACCTTAATAGAATGTTTTCTTAAAAAAGAGAGTCAATTAATGTCATTCACTCTTATTGGATTCGGACTTCATTGCTTACGGTTGAATCCAATACATGAGATTTTGGAAGAAAAAAAAAAGTTTCTTGAAGAAATACCAACAAATTTTATTTGGTCCTCAGTTGCTCATGGTTAAGCATTTCAACTTGAGAATCCTCTGTTTTAGCGATCTAGATGCTCCCTGTGCCTGGATGCCTGCGCAGCGGGTCCCATAGACCATAGACCCCGAGATTTTCATATATAAGAAAATAAATAAAATAAATATTAAAAATGAGAAATGGTTAAATAGAATTTGAAAAATAAAAAGGCCGCCATGCGCCATGGCGTCCCTGCGGGACGCCATCCCAGACTCCGGCCCATGGAAAAAACGGAAAAAAAAAAAAAACAAGAAGAAGGGACGCCATCTCAGACTCCAGCCCAAATTTCTGTCAATTTTTTTTTCTGCTGTGTTCAGTCAGAAATCCAATAATTTTGATCAGATTCAAAATTCATTTTAGAGAAAATGGCTACATGGATTTTTGTGTTCTTTATATCAAAATAAAGGTATGAAAGTCTAGTTTCCAGATAATATAATTTCTCTATACAAAAATATTACATATTGGTACAGTTTTAGCGATTAATTGACAGAGGTCAGAATTCAGAAAAGCTGAAATTTCAGTGAGCAGTCCAATAATTCTGACCTCTGTCAATTAATCGCTAAAACTGTACCAATCTGTAATATTTTTGTATAGAGAAATTATATTATCTGAAAACTAGACTTTCATACCTTTATTTTGATATAAAGAACACAGAAATCCATGTAGCCATGTTTTCTAAATTGAATTTTGAATCTGGTCAAAATTATAGGACTGCTCACTGGAATTTCAGTTTTTCTAAATTCTAACCTCTGTCAATTAATCGCTAAAACTGTACCAATCTGTAATATTTTTGTATAGAGAAATTATATTATCTGGAAACTATACTTTCATACCTTTATTTTGATATAAAGAACACAAAAATCCATGTAGCCATTTTCTCTAAAATGAATTTTGAATTTGATCAAAATTATTGGATTTTTGACTGAACACAGCAGAAAAAAAAATTGACAGAAATTTTGGGTTGGAGTCTGAGATGGCGTCCCTTCCTTTTTTCTTTTTTTTTTTCCACGGGCCGGAGTCTGGGATGGCTGCCTTCTCATTTTTCAAATTCTGTTCAACTATTTCTCATTTTTAATATTTTATTTATTTATTTTCTTATATATAAAAATCTCGGCCATAGACCCCTTCTTCTACGTGTGAAATAATTGGGATTCCCTTTTGTTAGTGGCAGACAAGCAAATCCTTGGCTTTAATCTTGAAAGATATAATCCACTACTGGTAGTGGTAACTTTTATCTTTAATAGGTGGCTTTTATTCCAGGGATGGTTCATGTACTCTACAATTATTTATCATGAAATTTTACTCGTAGATATTGAAATCTATTTATGTATTTGTAATTTCATAAGGAAACTTATCAAATTATTTATAGAAATCATTACCGGAGAAATAATTTTTTTAATTGGGGTTATTAGTTAAAACATATCTCGGAACCTATCAGATATGCTTCAAACGACAGAATCAAATTCTTAAAACTAATCTACTTCATGAGTGATACATTTTCTATGTAAAATCAAACCCTTAAGACCAATCTATATACTTGATGATTTGATACTTTCTAGAACTTTTTAATTAAAATAAACAATAAAATATTTAATTTAAGAAGTCATACTCTAATGAAATACACAGTAGTCTAGTATTGACAATTTTTGTTGCTAAAAATATAATGATCATTTGTAAAGACAAATTGTTGAAATAATGAGAATTTGGTGTAGAATCAGATAAAATAAGATTTCAACAATTTTGACTCTTTAAGCCATTCTAACTGATAAAAGAAAAATGAGCACTTCAGAAGTGTTGGCTACAGGGAACAATAGTACCCCCATTTTATTGTTGATTACACAGTGCTTCTAGGAAAGCACAATTTGTGTATCGGGTCACTGACAGTGTAATTAAGTTTTTCTGAAGGTATTTAGACTTATTAATTAATTGATACCTATGATGTTTAGTTTGTGCATGCCACAGAGAATCTGATCGCCAATAATGTTGTGTGAACTCAACTTTATTGCTTTTTCATCTCCTTTGCATCTAGATCTACCAGAAAGCTACCATTGTCTCTCCTTCTCTGTCTTTCACTCTGTTTCTCCAAACTCAATCTCAATTTCTCTTGGAATCTCAATTTCTCAATTCATCTTTCTTCCAAAAATCTACAACATAAACAATTCATCTTTCTCGATCAAATTTCTGTTCTCATCTCCATTTCAAGTCCTATACAAGACACTCCTTGCTAAAAATTTTCTTACAAAAAAGCCAAAAAAAAAAAAGTAATTTGTCTTCCTCTCAAGCAATCTCGTCCTTACAATCTCTCTCCCTCTCTCATCTTTGGCTACTTTGTTTCTCATTTCCCAATCTCTCGCTCAAATAATCTTTCTTTCTCTTGGTAATCAAATTTCATTATTATCCGATCAAATTTCTCTTGGCATATCCATTTCTCCTCCTACTCAAGACACCCCTTGCTAAATTTTTATTCTTAGAAAAAGGAAAAGGAAAAAAAAAAACCGAAAAAAAAACAGAGAGATAGTAAGTTAGAAGAGGAAAATCTCCATGGAGGTAGCTCTTTCAACCGTTGCTCAATGGGCGGGATCTGCTGTCATTAGCAAACTAGTCGAAACGGCCTATTTGTACTTGGGAAAGCGTATGCTCCCTGCCGATACTGAATCCCAGCTAAGTAGCCTGAAAGCAGCTCTTCCCAAGATCAACGCTGTCATGGATGTTGCCGAGGTGCTAAAATTCAAGCATCCGAATATTCGGGTGAATGAATGGCTGGAGCAATTCAAAGAAGCGTTCTTAGCAGCTGAAGACGTGCTTGACGAACTCAAGTACAGGGAGCTGGAAGACAAGGTGAAAACCCGAGATCAGGTGAGTGGATCTTCCTCTTCAACTGTTCTACCACTAGTGAAGAAAAAAATATTCTCGCTCAAGAAAAAATTTAGTGGTTCTTCCAAAAGTGATGATATATTGAAGAGATTGGGGGGAACTGTGAAAATGTTAGATCTGGCTGCCGCAGATGTTGGCCATTTCTTCCAATTTGCAATGGCACTAGATGTTCATGGCCTTACAAAACCCAATAATGAGCCAGTTTACACTTCTAATCGAGAAACTACTTCCCTTTCAACCGGAATCAAAGTGTTCGGCCGTGAGACAGAGAAGGCCATGATAATTGAATGGTTAAAGAAACCAGCATCTCAGGGAAATATCTCTGCCATTTGTATTGTGGGGGCAGGTGGATTAGGGAAAACCACTCTTGCACAGTTAATCTTTGAGGAGATTAGCAAAGAGAACCATTTTGATAAAACAATTTGGGTTTGTGTTTCCACAAGCTTTAGTGTTCAAGATATAACAAGAAAAATCCTGGAAGAACTAGGGGAAAAATGCCGTGATAATGAATCATTAAATCGCCTTCAGACAAACTTGAAGGAAATGGTACTTTCAAAGAAAGTTCTTTTTATTCTAGATGATGTGTGGAATGACGAGAAAATGTGTGATTGGGAGAATTTGATTGCTCCCCTGAAATTTGTACAACAAGGAAGCAAAATTTTACTCACCACTAGAATGAAATCAGTGGCTGACATGCTTGCTCGTGTGTTAAATGTGGAACAAAGAAATCTAGTGTTACAAGGCTTGAAAGAGCAAGAGTTGTTAGAGTTGTTCAATAAGTATGCATTTCATGGTTATAACCCTGACAATCATAGAGATTTGCAAAAGATCAGAAATGATATTGTAAAGAAGCTCCGAGGTAGCCCCCTAGCAACAAAAGTGATTGGAAGCTTGCTGAACTCATACATGGATTTCCATTACTGGAAAAGAATTTTGAACCATGATTCGCTGATCAACTTAGAGAAAGCTAAGGATGTTGCAGATGTGCTGAAATTGAGCTATTACCATCTACCAGCACATTTGCAAGAATGCTTTAGATTTTGCTGCATATTTCCACAAGATTATCGGTTCGACAAAGCTGAGTTGATCCAAATGTGGATGGCCAGCGGATTCATACACCAAGAGTTACATGAACAAGAAAGACCTGAAGATATCGGAGATGAATACTTCAACTACCTTTTTGGAAAATCTTTCTTTGAAAAACAGTTTCGGTCCTATGTTATGCATGATTTGATGCATGATCTGGCTCAGAATGTATCGAAAGGAGAATGTTGCAGAGTTGAACCAAATGGTGAATCTGATATTATACCTTTAACTGCACAACATGTCGCTGTTCCAGAAAGTAAAATTGAAGGGATATTCAATCTTAGAAATTTACGCACCTTGGTAATAACCTTGATTGGAGATCGATTTGTTCCCCCAAATGGTTCACTTAAGAAAACTTTGCGTTTATTGGTCATACAAGGAGAAGGAGAAGGAGAACGTAGATGCGAACTGCCGGAGGAGATTGGTAGTTTGTTGCATCTTCGCTTTCTAAAGGTCAACCTATGTAGGTATCAACAATCATATAGATATTTGCTTCATAATTCACTTTATAAGCTTTACCATCTTCAAGTGCTAGAAATGACCAATTGGAATGCAGATTCAGATTATGAGGGTATTGAAACAACTGGAATTACCAATCTTGTTAGGTTACGCTATATGAACCTTCCCAACAGGGTGATGCAAAAAATTCACGGAGTGCACAAGTTGACATCTCTACAAGAGTTACATTTTTTTGTTGGACGGGAGAGTGGTCACCATATAGATGAACTAGAGATGCTAAACAATCTCCGATACCTTTCTATTGAGAAAATTGAGAATGTAGGGGATCCACTTGAAGCTGCAAATGCAAACCTATCCAAAAAGGAAAGTCTTATATCACTATCCCTGAAATGGACTCAAGGGAGCAATTGTCATGACCTTGAGCAAGTCATTGATAACCTCCGACCCAATCCAAATCTCAAGAAATTGACCATTGAGTATTATACAGGCAACAGGTCTCCAATTTGGACAAGTGATTGTGTTTTTCCATCTTTGGAACGGCTAGATTGCTCCCACATGCCAAAATGGGAATCCTGGGCAGGACCACATATTTGTTATGGCTTTCCAAATCTAAAAGAACTTGTAATCTCAGACTGCCCAAACCTGGCCAATATACCGACCATTCCTTCTTCTCTTTTCAAATTTGAAGTACGTAGTGTGGGGCTTAATTCCCTTCCAGATATGCACCACAGTTCTAGCATTACAGATGAAGCACCATCATGTATAAAATCATCGCTTAGAAGAGTAGAGATTACCAAATGTCCCAAATTAATATCATTGAATGGATTTCTGCAGCAAGAAAACCTAGATTTACAATCTGTTGAGGAACTAACCATCAGAGACTGTGAGAATTTGGTTCAGTTACCAACTGGTGCATTTGGGAACTTTGTGTCACTAAAAGACTTAGCTATAAAGGGAAGCCCAAAGCTGGTAACAGTTGATAACCAAAGCATCTTGCTACCTGCGAAACTAGAATATCTTGAAATGGGAAACTGTGGTGAACTTGATGTGTCATTGCTGGAGTCAGCATCACACCTCTCTACACTTCATACTCTTCATATTGTAAGTGCAAATATAACTTGTATCCCTTCCTCTGAAAATGCATTTACATCCCTCAGACAACTGGTAATCTATGGATGCGACAAGCTCATTGAAATTTCATCTATGCCACAAGCACATACTGTCAACCAAGGAAACAACTTGGTCTCTTTAAAGATCAGTTCTCTAGAAATTGATCACCTCTGTCTCCTTCTTATTGAGCCACTTAGATGCCTAAGATTTGTTAGTTATCTGACAGTTAGCAAGTGTTCAGGGATGGAGGCCCTGCCAGAGCAATGGTTGTTACAAAACAGTAGTACCCTCAAGCAGTTGATCATTCATGATGCCAGCTTGCTGCGGTCATTGCCTGGTACGATGGTGATGCTCACTGCCCTTCAACAACTTCACATTGGCAAAGCTACTTTACTGGAAGAAATCCCGGAGTTGCCTACTTCGCTGACTTATAAGAAAATTGCTGGAAGAAATCTCTGACTCTATTTCAACCCTCCTCGTAAGTGTTATTATGATTATATTTGCTGCCTAGTTTTTTTTTGTTCCATGCTCTATGTTATTTCAAGTTTTGAATCCTCTCAATGGCTCTTGCAATTGATTAAGTTCTCATTTGCAACCGTTGGTCTTTGTGTAACTTCTTGTAGATGACTCATGCAAGCACAAACATTGACCCCACCAACAAGTACGTGCCACATTGCTGTTGTATAGGTGTCATCAATGTCCACTTCATGAAGGTATTTATCTCTCCTTGTTCCCAATTTATTAATTTCTGTTACATTTATTTTTAAATTGAAATTTCAGAGATAATAACACATTTTCAAATTAACTCCGCCTATATCTAAATGATGTAACCGGTCCCAAACCAAGACAAGAGGAGTGTTATTAAGTTTTTTTGAAATGTTTTGACTTGAATAAAAACAATTGGATGCTCAAATGTGAAACCAAAAGGTTCTCACAACATAGTTAAATTTAAGTTGCAAATGGAAAATTTGAAGTTTCTTCTGGGTACAACTCAATAATGCAATATCTAGTTGCTCTTTTTATTCAATTTAGATAGCATTTGAGTTGAGTTTCTTGCAAATAAAAAATAGTACTTCCAATTTCAAAGGGCCAATGAGAAAATATTCGAAAGTGGAGGGCCTCACGTTTAATTCAAGCACCACTCTAACTGGCATAAGTTTGTGCAATTGGTTTGTTCAATTGAGGGTTTTCGTTAAATTAAGTGCTTTTGATCGGGTCTTTCTTGTTTTTTTTTTGTTCAGTAGTCAGTAGTGGTACATGTTTGTGTACAAGCTTGAGTTACCATACCTTGGTTTAATAATTTTGGACTTTGGTAAAAAAATTTGGTAGATATAGGTGAGCTATCAGTTTTTTGTGATGACTCCTCCAATCTTTGAGGCTGTTAACTAAATGTATTTAATTCGAATTTAGCTTAATTTATGTTTCAGCAAAATTATTTGGCACTTGATTAAGGATATCTAAGATGGTTAAATCATATTACATGAATTGATGTGCTCTATCATTTTTCAGTTGCTCAGAACAAATTTATTTGAAATGACACTTTATTCAGGTTTCAGTGTTGAATATCGTGATGCCAAAAGAAATGGGCTTCACACCATTAGTTTTTTCACGGAAATAACATTTTTGAATAGAAAATGAAATCGAAGAGAGAAAAGGATAGAAGCCATGTCTCTCTGTTAGAAGAAAGAAGCTTCTTTTGCATGCTTTTTAAGGTTTTCCCTCTTGTTTTAATTCCACCAAAATACACCAGGCAATCTCAAATTAGTGTATGATATTGTAAGATAGTGTAAGAGAGTGTAAGAGAGTGTGATTGGCTATATTATCTTGTTGTATTGTAAAGACTCCATGATATAGTGATTTTGTGCTGTGCTCCCGTGGTTTTCTCCCGCAAGGGTTTCCACGTAAAATCTTGTGCCTCTCTTTGTGCTTGATTATTTGATATTTTTTGTGTCTGTCTTTATTTTTTGTGCTTGATTGCTTGTTGTGGTTGGCTTCTTTGTGTGTGTTCCATTTTTGTCCAATTGGACAGATATTGGCGTATTTCCACAAAGTGTTCGACAAAATTATTTCTTGAACACTTCTGCAATTGTCTCCAACATTCAGACCTTTCAATTTTTAGTCATTTTGACGTTGTACTTGTACCGGTCGTTGCATTTTGAATTTTTAGTAATTTATAAAGACATCTTCAGTGATTCTTAATTAAATTTATTCTAACAATACCCCAGATTTTAGCATACAATCAACCGTACATTAATTTTAATTTCACTCAGTTCCATGTTGTATTTCAATTGGACTGATATCTCTTTCATTCAAGAATATATTAAGATAGGGTCAAGTAAAAGGAAAAAGATTCAGTGCCAGATTCCTAGGAAGAACATGAGGTTAATTAGATCATGTTGTTGTATGTGCTGATTCCTTTTTCAATTATGTGGTTTTTTATTGCTATTATTTAGGTGGCAGTGGATCTGAAGTCAACTCAAACAAATTACAATAAATTTTGATAAATAAAATAACTAAAAACAAGAAATTTTGATAAATAAAATAAATAAAACGCAATAAGTATAACATTTTTACGAACGATATAGCTTATCGAATATTAAATTTGTCAATCTAGGTAACCAACCTTTAATATAGTGACAAAAACAATATCCTAGCACCGTGGAGGAGATCACAGAATCAAAACCCGGATGGGCGAATCCTATAACATGTCTTACAAAATCAAGCCTATCAAGTTTTGAGCACTTAATTGCTGCATGTCCAAAATTAGTTCAAATCAATACACATTAAGATGATTGAACTATTAAAAAGACCAAGATTTAAAGAATTAAATAATAATAAATATATAATAACTTCAAGATTGGACATGTTTCATGATCTCACAAACTATTAAGATAATTAGAGTTTTGAAGAGGTTTTTTTTATTTATTTTTTCCGGATTTATAATAATATACTTCCTTCACTTTTGAATTTGACTGCAATTTATGCATAAATTGAAATGCTTATTGCGCATTGTTTAATGCATCAACAATGAGCATGTTGCTGTAAAACTATCTAATGTGATATCACCCAACATATGCAACTTTTAATGTGGCAGTAGATCCAACTTATGTGACCCAGATCAGCACAATTTAATTAGGAGGAATTTTTTGTATACCCCTCAAATATATAAAATTACATATGTCCCGCTCTAGACTTGTAAACTTCGTAATATCATGTTTTACCCTTGGAAATATTAAAGTCTCAAATTTACCAATTTAAATGTCTTTTCTATTAAAACTCATTTTAGAGAGAGAGAGTGACTAATATCAAAACGTTTGTTCCTAGCCCCCGGTGCTACCAAATAGTTTTCCGATTTCCAAAGTTCAAACAGTCGATTCAAACCATTAGATGTTCAATCTATATTAAAATGTGTTTGTAGACCAAATTTTACATTTTTTGGAATTTTTTTACTATTGATTAAAATGGTTTTAAAATCGCTGTTTTGAAGTTTATTTTTTTCAGTACCATTGAAAACTCATTAAGATGGTATGTACAATAGATCGTGTTTCGTTATTTATTAAGATGGTATGTACAATAGATGGTAAAAGGCTCCGTAAATCGTGTTTCATATCGACTCTGACATGACAAAACTCATTTGCTTTTGAAGTTGTAGTCTTCAAAGTTTTTAGCCCTAATATTATAATTAACTTTATTTAATGAAAGGAATGACAGACACAACACTGAATCAAATTACAAGAATTAGTCCTGGAACAAAGCAATTAATGAAGCCTAAGAAGAGCAACCAGTATTTTATTTTTTAAGTTTGCCATTAATTACTTAACAAAGCAGTACATTAACTTTCTGTTTGAAATTAAATCAGTACAGTAATTATGAAGTTTCTTTTCGCCGGACGGCAGCTGCCTTTCTCAATTCTCACGGGGCTCCGCCCCTGTTTCGTCCATGAACTTCCATCTAAACTCTAAAGGAATCGAGTGTTAAACGCAAAAAAAAAAAAAACTTACGGAATCCACCGTTGCTTCACGGAACAAGAGCTCGTCAGTCAAGAACTTGTTACAGCTAGGCGAGCACCACCTTTCCCTCAGTGACTTGGCCGCATTGCCAATCCTGAAGCTGTTTTGCCGGACAGCAAAATCTACAGAGCAGCTTCTCAATCTCTTCTGTGCCCTCAAATTGATCTTTATAGTAAAATTCGTCATAATCTTCAAGGAAGTTTAAGTACACGAGTCGGAGAACTTCCTCGACCTTGACAAGCCTGATTATATGAGGTAATGTATTTTTCTTAATTTCCAATAAAAAGTATAAGAAAATGTTGATAATACTAATGTCTCAAAAATCCTGATTAAATGTGCCTATAAACTGTATATCTTTGATGTGTCTTGCTGTTCAGACATGAATTGGACTGTATTTTCATATAATTGTGGTTGAATGCAATCAAAATTTCACAAAAAATAGTTTACTCTTTTTTCATGGGCAGGAATATTTCTTTCTAAAAAAGTTATATGGACGAAACAAAAATTAATGAAAACGTGTTGCTCATATACACTACTAGAATTTTCACATTTTCCATGGGGACGAAAATGACTTTTTCCATGGGCTTACTCTTGGAAAAAGCCCTAAAATCGTCATTTCCATGGAATACCCTTGGAAAAACTACCGTTGCTAATACCCTCGTTGGAAATAGTAAGTATTTCCAACGACACCGTTGGAAATACTAATTTTTGACTTTTTCCATGAGACTGCTCTTGGAAAAAGGGCGCATGGAAATACTTTGATACTTGATCCTGTCTAGATTATTTCCAAGGGGAGCATCTGTGGGGCCCACCTTAGTTTTTCCAAGGCAATCAAACAATGGACCCACCCGAGTATTTCCAAGGGGAGGGAGCGTGGATCCCACCTGATCATTTCCAAGGGTGACGCCTCTGGAGTATTTCCAAGGCAATCTACGTGGGACCCACTTGAGTATTTTCAAAGACAGTTTACGTGAGACCCACTCCAGCATATCCATGACCAGTGATGTGAGCCCACCTGGTCAGATCTAGACGCTATTATTTCCTTAGATATACCCACGGAAAAACTGACCTCATTTTTTTGGTACCAGATTGCCCTCATTCAACAATTCTTCTGGTACCAACCTGGTACTCACTTACAATCCCCACTTCCCATTGAAACAGATAAACATAAACACATCTTACAAATAAATAGAAAAGACAATTGAGAAATACAACATGAAGCATTTAATAAGCACTGCCGCATTAACATAGCATAATTAACATACATTGTACCAAAATAATGGAGAAAACCCATTAATACACTATCCTTGTGTAATTGCACATTGCTTTCATCCCTTCCTATACCCACTATGAGTTAACAAAAATTCACATACTAAGTTCTTAAGTTCTCAACTATTTTGTTGATATGTTAGAACTTGTAGATTCACAAAAATTTGTAATTCTTGACACTAGAAGGTCTGGTTCAGGTTGAAGGTAGATTGCCCCAATAGTCTGTTGATATTCTCCAATCTATCACAATTCACAACACAGCAAAAAATGCCCTGTTAAATTTTAAAATGATAGCCATAACTTAAATCTACATTAAACTTGGTAAAATGATAGGAAAAAATGAAATCATTACCTCCAACAGGGTAATAATTAAATAGTTGTCCTAATTAAAACTTAAAATGATAGTTAAATGATTGTACATCCTTGGCATTTTCTGTTATAACTGTATTAACAACAAGGAATTCACAGATACTTGTGAATGTATCACAAAAAAGTACAAATACACACAAAACAAAAGACTGTAGCATTTTACTGGTAATGAGTATAAGATACCTGTGAAATTTTCTTGTTCTGGTGCACTTTTCTTGCCTTCCAAAGCCCCTTGTTCATCGGTCAGAGTATTTTGATCTTGGCCAACAACATCATTTTTCTCACTAAAGTAGAATGAAGAAACCATTAATTGTTTCTTTGGATAATTAAGTTAAATTTGTAAGTTACTAATTTCTTTTATCTTGTAACCAAAATGGTTATACCATGTAAAGAACCATATACATGTTTATATATGATTTAATTGTACTATAAATATGCCACAAAAATATACATTATATACAATAAATACTAAAAAGTAATAAAAAGAAAAAAGAAAATCAACCTACAAATAGCCACTTCTGCAATAGTTAACGTCTCTTTGTTTCCATTAACTGAAACATATTTAACAAAAAAAATAAAATATTAATATATGCATTGACTTTGCAGGGGATATTCAAAAAAATTAAATATATATACCAATAGTTTCCTCAGTAATTCTTTGTTCTTCTTTCTCAACTACTTGTTGAGATTCTGAAGGAACCTAAAAGCATAGTAACAGATAAAATTTTACTAAAGAAAAATAACTAAGAAATTATTAATACATGCAATAGAACCCTTGATCTTACATTATTTCCCAGAGTAGGCTCCAAAGTGTTCACCATCCCAGAAACTGGAAAACAGAAATAAATCTAGTCAGATCAGAAATTTGAATTCCAATACAAGTTGAAGAGAAAGAAATGCTACTCATGTTTAATATAATGCATCCACATATTGATTTTTTTTATTTTGCAATATCTGTCTACCTACCAGTCTCAAGTACCTTAATCCAAACAACCCCTTGATTAGTTCCTCAAGTGACTCATTTTTATTGTTTCTAATCTCAAAAAGTTCAATACGAGGACCATATATTAGTGTAATTCAACAAAGCTTTAAAATTACCCGCGAGAAACACACAACTTACCTCTTGATTTACTGTTTGAACAACACCATCCATGCCTAAAATCATGGTTATGAGGCTCTCATTAGTTAACATCACACCCTTTGGGTCCCCTGTAGTACCACTCGTGTACACCCTTTGGGTCCCCTGTAGTACCACTCGTGTACACCCTTTGGGTCCCCTGTAGTCCCCTGTAGTCCCCTGTAGTACCACTCGTGTACATTATACTACTTTCAAAGCCCTTGAATTGCTGAACACCGGCACTATTCGAGAGTTTCCTGAGAAAATAATCTTGTTTGAAAGAGAACTATTCATTGTTTTTCAAAGTTACCTGAAAGCCTTTCCTGATTACTGTTTTAGACCATGCGAGGCAGCCTTGATGTTTAACGGTTTCAAAAATTCAACATGGACAATATTTGGATATTAAGGTATCAGTGGACTGATCGGCTTCAACACTCGCAGCTCGCCAGCCTAAGTTTCAGCTTCTTCCTTTGGCATCCTTTTCTAGCTTTCTTCCAGGAATTTTGACATATAAGCAGTAGACTTGAAAGAAGAGTTGGCTAACCACTGGAATTTTAGTAAGTATCAGACTTTCCCATTATTTTTCTACTTGGCTCCTCTACTTTACAGGAACTTCAAAGTAGGGAATGTCGGGCTACTATATAAAAAAATAGAGATATTAAAATATGAAAAAGCAATGTGGGTGAAGAATAAGTTCATCTTTCTTTAACACAAAAGGATTAATATGAAAAGCTTAACTAATATAAGGAAATACTTATATCTCACTGATAAGAGTAGGAGTCAGTACTTTCTACCAGTCTGGTACCTGTTAAACGAAGTCTCCTATTATTATTGATGAGTGGGCTAGGTGAGCTCTTTTTCCCATTTTGGCTCTCTTACGATTTCTCCCTTTCCTACTTGTAAATAAACTTACCTAGCTACCAACCCTTGCTTGCTAAAACACCTATCCGTTCATGTCAACCCAAATCAAAACTTAAAAGGAAAACTAAATCCTAACCAATTCAGATGCTACTGTACTAAAAAGCCAAATCAGTGCTATTTGGGTATTTTTCTTTCTTCGAAAATATACAGAAATTTGTTCAAATTTTGAGAAAGAGCTAGAGAGAAGAAAGTCTGATGACCTGGAAACCTTAGCGCGAGGCTGATGTGGCAGAGGGGGTGTGAGGCTGACGGGACTAAGAGCACCACTGAGCAGGATAAAGCAGCGTCAGGGGAGAGAGATTGCTTCAAAGGGTTAGCGGCGGAGGACCGGCACTGGGGGAGAGAGGCCGATACTGACCTAGAGATAGGGACGGCGTTGCGCTAAGCGGCAAAGATAACGGCGGAGGGAGAGAGGGAAATGAAAACTCTCGGAGAGATCGATTTTGAAAACTCTCGAAGAGAGGGAAATGAAAATATTGCTGAGTGAGAGAGGGAAATGAAAACATCTTAGGGCGAAATGAGTACAAGAGAGATGGCAGCTCCCTATATCCTCTCTGGATGCGATGGGGGAACAAAAAAATTCTGAAGTATATATATTAACAGAGCCGTTTTACCTTTGATCAGTGTATTAAATATATTGGATGCTCTTTAAATTATACAAGCCGTGCTTGAATAAAATCAAAACTGCTCTGCTAATATAATCGCCCACCAATATAATATTTGTATCTCTCTTTAGATCTTTGTATTGCGCTGGGAGACCTACCCACCAATTCATATACACTGTGGTAATATAATGTTTGTGTTTAGATCGGAGCCATCTGATCATAATTACGCACGAATATTAAAGGAGCCTGTGCATCGCTTAGGTTCGGATCTAACAAAAATATTATGCTACCTCAAAGAATAGAGACTCCCTACCCACAACCTCTTAAATGAAGACATCAGGACAACCCATTTTCAATCGAACGGTTCAGATTTGCACATTTACAAATTAGTTAATGCATTTATAGAAAATAATATGAAAAAATTTCAAAAAATATATTTCTAAATTTGTTACAGTTTTTATGACCAAATTATACTTATAATTGTAAATTTTATAGACTTTCATGATTATTTGTCTCTTCAAATTTAGTAAATATTTGCGAACCGTTCACTTTCACGTGAGCGATCAACGATCGATCTGCAATGAAATGATTTCAAATTTGTTTTGAAATGATCAAGAGACAGCATTGAATGTAACCAACATAAATTTTTTGAAGTTTTATTGTGTCCGAGTTTCGATCAAACATGAATTATTTATAGCCCTTCGATGTTTCGATATTCCGTCGACTTGATGGATAGGTAAATAAAAATAAAATTTCATCAAAATTTCCTGCAGGAATATATATGCAGTGCTCTTTAATTTTAACAGTTCCGATCGACGGACGGACGACGTGTTTACATGCGCCTTCATTGACTCACAAAGCAAGAGTTTATGTTTCATAAGACATATACTCTTGCTTTGTGAGTTAATGAAGGCACACGTAAACACATCGTCCGTTGGTCGATCGGAACCGTTGAAATTAAAGAGCACTGCATATATATTCCTGCAGCAAATTTTGATGAAATTTTATTTTTATTTACCTATCCATCAAGTCGACGGCATATCGAAACATCGAAGGGCTATAAATAATTCATGTTGGATCGAAACTCGGACACAATAAAACTTCAAAAAATTTATGTTGGTTACGTTCAATGTTTTCCCTTGATCATTTCAAAATAAATTTGGAATCATTTCATTTCAGATCGACCGTCGATTGCTCACATGAAAATGAACGGTTCACAAATATTGACTAAATTTGAAGGGACAAATAATCATGAAATTATTTAAAATTGACAATTATTAGTATGATTTGGCCATAAAAGATATAAAAAAAATTAATTTAATTATTTTCATATTATTTATTGTACATGCATCATCTAATTAGTAAATATCAAGCTCCGAGCCGTCCGATAAGCAATGAATGGTCCTGATGTCTTCATTTGAGCGATTTTATTAGCAGAGCAGTTTTGATTTTATGCAGCACACGACCTATATAAATTAAAGAACGTCCAATATATTTAACAAACTTCTTGAAGCTAAAACTGCTCTGTTAAAATCTAAATCTGTACTGGCCAATTTTTTTTGTTCCCCTATCGCATCCAGAGAGGATTCCTCTTTGGAAAATTCATCTTTTCTCCTTAGCTAGATTTTTCTCTTCTCACAGCCTTCCCCACTTTTCGTTTCCCTCTAAAACCAATTCGTTTCCCTCTAAAACCTCCAAACAGAACCATCCAGTGCCACAGTTTTTTTATTCACTATCTCTCTCATTGTCTCTCTCTCTCTCCTCGACTCCTCCCTTCTTTCCCTTCACCACTTCAGATTCTGATCTGCCGCCGCGATTGAAGAAACCACCGCTCCCAAGGTTGAAATGGGCGGATCAAACTCACAATCGAGTCTGACAGTGCCAAGGTTAATTTTTCTAGTTTTTTTAGTTGTATACCGGTGTTTGATTATGTGCACACAAGATGTTTGATGAAATGACATAAGTGCACAATTTTTTAGTAAGCTGATAATTATTGTGTGCATGATGGTATGCTTTTGTTGGAATTGAACCGGCTTTTGCGGCCTGGGGGTCACTTTGTTTGGTCTGCTACTCCGGTTTATCAAAAGCTCCCAGAAGATGTTGAGATTTGGAATGGTACCTATTGTTAAATCTTTGCAAAATTTATCACAATAGTACTTTCATATTTGAGAATATGCAATATTTGTTTGCAAGTAGGACTGGCAAAATCTGAACCTTCCCCAAAAACTTGCTCTTTCTGTTTATACCCAAAACCTGATGAGATTTTGAAATTTTCGACAATTGAATTCCCATGCCAAAGCAACCGAGCTTGAACCTTAAACCCAAGTACCCAAGTACCCAAAATAACCTTAAACCCAAGTACCCAAAATACAAGCCGTGTGCTAAATTTTGTTCTAATAAAACCTAAAAGAAAAACATCATCAAGAGCCAAAGTTAGTTTTATGTTTGTACTATGAAATGAAGTGATCCGAATCAAATACAGAAACCTTCAAAAGCTTAATTTTCTCTTCCTTTTAGATTGGCAGGTGTTACCTCGTGGCGGTAAAGGGAATAAAAAGGAAGAAGACATGCCATAGGTGTGCTGAGACCAAAACAGGGCTGATTGTCAGGTGCTTGGCTTGTAGGAAGCGCTACTCTTGCTCCAAATGCATCAATAAATGCTCAGTTCACAATATTTACCAAGTGTTGATCAGATAAGAAAGCTAGAAAAGGCTTTTTCCTTATTTTTTTCAATTCCTTCTCAGAGCTTTTTCATGTGTCTCCAAATATTGCTATTATGTAGTATATGTACCAGTGCTATGTAGTTCCACCGTACCTGGATCAAATGTTGCATAAGTGCACAGTTGATTATTTATATCTTTTAAAAAGTTAGCAAGAAGAAATAACTAATACCTTTGCATCTATGCTACTGGATTGAGTGTGAGACTCATATTAAGTTCATGTCAATACATAGTGCAAAAGCAACATATACTATGGGTCAGTTTGTAGTCTTCTTGATGCTCAATTTGATGATTTTATCACAAAAATGTATGCACAACTTACCCAAGACCTTCATACAACATGCGTGCATGTTTTCCTTATTTTTTCAATATTTCTAACAATTTATTTCATCACTTTTCAGTTTGTGAGGTGCAGTTTGGATCATTCTGACATGCTGTTTTGCTATTTTTGTGTAGAACAAACCATAGATATCCCAATTGGTTTTTTTTTGTATCTAAAATTTCAGGAAGTCATGATCTGCACCCACAATTAATTTCAACTCATTGTATTGCCTAGAGCTATGCGAAAAGTTTTTCTCAAGATCAGTTTTGTTCCAGTTTTGGTTCTGTACCAGTTTTTTATTTTCTGACAACCAATTTTGTATAATTTACACAGGACAAACTACAACTCCAAATTGAGTGTTCTTGGTACCAAAATTCTCAGGATATTAAGATCTTTCACCATGATTTATTTCACATTTTTATGGGTTTTTTAACTGAGTTGAATTTGAGGTTTTGTATAGGGAAGTTATGCACCAGCAGCACTATTGTACCAGTTTTTGCATTTTCTGAGGCCAAACTTTGAGGATTCATTATAAATTGTAGTAACTATAATGTCATGTGTTTTATTTGGTTTAGAACAAAAGCATGTTTAGCAAATATATCATCTCTTTAATTGTTTAGAATTCCTCTTCTGATCAAATACTAAAAAAACCATTAAATGCTCAGCTCATTAAAAGCATGCTTCATTTTTGTCAAATGCCTTCTCTACACAAGAGAGCTGTCAAAGACCTCAAAATTTTTGTCAAATGCCTTCATTTTTGACATTATGTATTGTTTGCATTTGTCATAAATTTTTATTTCTAAATTAAAATTAAATGTCTTGTTATTGGCAAAGACCTCAAATTTATGTTTTCATTTGTATGCTTTATTTTAAATATCTCAATTTAATACTACTGGCTACTGTGATTTAATTTTGTTGAACATTCAAAGGAACATGTCAAATAAACAGAAACTTAGCTGTCTCTAGGAACTTAACTTTTCCAACAGTAGCTCTATGGAAATAATAAATCCAACTACAAAATAATATAAACTGAATCTATAAAATATTTCCAAAAGCATAGTACTCCAGTATTTCCATGAACCTCCACTATAATATAATATAAACTAACTAACCACAACATTTCCAAGGGTATCTCATAGAAATAAGATGTCTCACTACTTTCATCTTATTTCCAAGGGTAGCTCATGATGTATTTCCATGGGCTATCAATAAAATATAGTATTCGATCTGTTTGGCGGGTCATGGGTCATGCAAAAGTATTTTCAAGGGTAGCTCATGAGTTATTTCCATGGGCTATCAATAAAATATTGTATTCGGTCTGTTTGGCGGGTCATGGGTCATGCAAAAGTATTTTCAAGGGCGGATAGGGAACATTTCCAAAGGCAGGCATCTGAGATTTCCATCGAAGACTATTTTCATGGGACAGCCGTTGGAAATAGTTAAGTATGTCAGAAAACTCGATTTCTTTTCCAAGAGCCCGTCCACCCTTAGAAATAACATTGCTACGCTTGGAAAAAATGGAAATTCTAGTAGTGGAAGAAAAGTATAAAATTGTTCTTCTAATGTTTTAATTTTAATAAAAATAATTTTTCATTTTAAGCAAAGTTTAAATAGCGTTTATCATGTCATGGTGGAACAACTAAAAAAATCGGACTATGCCCATATTATGCCGCTATAACGCGCTATAGCGTCGATACCGTCATAGCTTTTATAATCCGAAAACGCTATAGCGCGCTATTTAGAACCTTGTTTTTAAGTAACTAAATTAAGATAGGTATCATCTTCTGTTAAGTGCCTTGAAACCGCCGTCTATCATGCATTAACCTCGAAATCAGTATTTAGTTACAAACAGCTAATGAGAAAGTCACATGCATCACATGGAAATTTGTACTACATGCATGGTACGTTATATTGAAAATATAAAGTAACACAGAAAGTAACATGCATCACATGCTAGCTGCCGGGAATTATTATTTGATTAAATACAGTTTGTGAGAAATTAAGTAACATGCACCACCTGGATTTGGTGTATGTGGTGTTTTCATGGTGTGTGGACAATCAATTATTGAGATCTTTCGGGTGCCACACCTATATATCATGCCTTGTTGAAATCTTTCTTGTCAATATTGCATGCATTATACATACCATGTGTTGCGTTGAAAATTGATATTTGAGCTTTAAGTTCGAGTAATGGGTGCCAAGTGGAAAAGGTTGTTCGGTTCATTTGTAAAAATGACAAACTTTTGGAAAAAAAGAGAGAAATAAAATTTAGAACAAAGTTAATAATTATACATATTCATATGGGGATCATGTTGAACGGTTTGGATCGACCGTTATGATTTTGAGAACAAAAATATTGATTCATATTACGGACCAACACGTGATATGCATAGTACCATAGTAAGTCTATGGTACTATGCATATCACGGGTTGGTCCGTAATACTGATCAATATTTTCATTTTCAAAATCCTATCGGGCGATTCTCACCGTTCAACATGATTTTCATACGAATATGTACTTGCAGACCGAATTTTATATTTTATAGAATTTCTTTATTATTTTTTAAGATAGGTACAAAATCACTGTTTTTGGATGGTCCAGAATTTTCAAATCAAGTGATTTTCTACCAATGTTTAAAAAATAGTTAAAAAAATTCTAAAAATACAAAATTCAGTCTAAAAGTACATATTGATATGGGGATCATGTTGAACAGTTCGGATCGACTCTTAGAATTTTGAAAACAAAAATATTTATCAGTATCACGGACCAACCCGTGATATGCATAGTACCATAGACTCACTCATTAGGGTTTAGGGTTTAGGTTAAATGCATATCACATGTTGGTTCATAATACAGATCAATATTTTTCTTTTAAAATTAGACCTGACCGGACTGGTAGACTCGAAAAATCGGACTAGACCGGAAAAAAGTGGATCCGAATTCTAATCCGATTCGGTTCAGATAAAAGACAAAATAACTATATAAATCGGAATAATATGAAATAACCGGCCGGTTTTCAGAAAACCTTTGAAGCACCCAAAACCCGGTTTTCTTTTATTTGATGATTTTTGACTGTCACTCACCACCTATTTATTCTTTTGAGGAGAAAAGGAGGAGAGAGAAGGTAGTAGGTTATAGGTGATTTTATGTGAACAATTCTGTGCAGTCTTCTGTGTTTCTGCATTGTATTTTTTAAATAATTATGTATTTAAGCATGATCACAAAATTATTATTTTTAAATAAAAATTCTAAACTACTGGAATTTTTAATATAGATTGTTGGAGGTTTGTGTCATAACAAAATAAAGAATAATTCCTGTAGTTTTAATTATTCAATTTTAAAATAAAGTGTAAATCTATAAAACCTCTTTAATGAAAAGGAAAATGTTCTTACGATGTTATTTTAATAATTTTGAGAATAAGTTCTACATATTTGAGCTTAAAAAAAGGTAATTTATTCATCTTTTATAATCTATAATTTTAATTTTATTGTGTGTTATTCAATATGTATGTGGAAATTTTTACTAATATGATTATTTTATTATTGTACTCACATCTCATAAATATAAGTGTTTAAAAAATCAGATGATCTGACCAGTGAACCGTTGATTTGGAACTTTACCTGGTTGACGTCCTATCCGGTTCTGATAACATTTTATTTTGTTATGTCCAGAATTAAATGAGAACATCTAGTATGCATGCAATTCTTTTTTTACATAAAAGTTAATATTTTTTTCTCAGGATATTTTTCTTATATTTATTTTGTGCTCTAATAATTATTTGCTTATATTTTGCGCTTATTTTCTCAAATTGTTCTAATATTAATAGAAAATCCAAGAAATATTTGCCAACTAAGGAAATTTTTTCAATTAAAGAAAATATGTTTAGTTTCACATATAAAAAGTGTTTAGTTTCAATTCCTGATCGCTTCACCACCCAGATCTACTCCTATATTTTCTTATGCAAGAAAACTGAACATCTCTGACTTTAGATATTAACCGCACATGAAACATTAATGACACAATTCATATATTGTTCATGTACATGATCAATTCAATACTAGATTCTCTAATATGTATTGGTGAGATTAGATCAATGCTCCTATCATTTCATCTGTGAAACCTGATCAACATTTAATCCTCATGTTAATTTTTGTTGTAATTAGTGTTCCTTGCTAATTATTTAGATTAAAATATTTAGAGTTTGTTACTATTTAATTATAGTGTTCCACAATTCAAGTCCTCAACTACCAATGAACTACAAGTAAATAAAAATTCAAGGAACAAGTCCATCAAAATCAACCATTATATGAAACAAAAACAAGAAACAACTACTTGCTCTAGGGCATAACACTAACACATAATTGGGTGATATGTGGAAATTTTAATCTATAATACATAGAAAATATAGGTCAGTATCTAGCTTTGATGTGAGACTTACTACACATTTCAATAGATTTGTTAATGATAAAAAAGATAAAAAAGAAAGATAAAAAAAAGATAAAAAAAAAAGCTAAAAAAAAGATAAAATCGATGCTGGTAAAATCTAGCTTAAATCGATGCTGGTAAAAAAGATTAAAAAAAAAAAATGCATACTTCGTTGTTATCAAACACAACATCTTGAATAGGAGAAGGGCGTTCGATGTTAAAAATACATTCATTTGATACCAGGCTCCAAACTGACAAGCCTCTAAAAGAACCACAACCCTAAAAAAGAAAAGATATATAGCAAACACCCGTATTTTAAATGATTTGCTCCTTAGAACAATATTAGTAAATCACTAGGCAAGAGAGGGAGAGAGAGGGAGAGAGTAGTGGAAATATACCAGCCAACTTTCGCTTGGATCAACCACAACAGAACTAATCCATGAATTTTGAACAGACTTGTAATTCTTGTTTGGACATATGCAGGGGCGGATCTACATTCACCCGTACGGGTGCTAAGCCACCCTATAATTTTAATATTTTAGTTATGTATATTGAAATTTAATTGAATTTTACTTTTTTATAACTTTTTATATATCCCAGCCCCCCTCATTAAATATTACATGTTTACTTGTAGTTTAGTGGTTAGAGCTTACTTTGTGATTGTAGAGAGCTAGAGTTCAATTCCTACCAACAATATATAATGTTCATTTTAAATTTTAGCACCTCCTATCGTGAATTTCTAGTTCCGCCTCTGGACATATGACTTTAGTGCACTCTCCACTTCTACAATCTGTAGAGCATGCACAATATATATATCAATAACATAATATTTAAGCAATGAACTAAAAGAAAATGCTGGAAAATAACAAAGAATAAATGATTACTTCATTGCTTGTGCAAAATTTGTACTGTAAACTATTTATGAAGTAGACTCGTATCAAGTATGGTAATGAACTAACCCCATATTCTGGCAGTTCCATCCTCTGAGCCTGTTACTATCTAAAAAAAAAAAACAGATTGATATCTGAGAAGGTGAAATAACAACCAAATTGAATGGACTGAAAGCAGTGACTACACACAAAAAAAAGGAAGGCACTAATTTAATATTAAAATTGAAAAATTGAAGGAGGATAAGCTGACTACCTGATTGCTCAGTTTACAGACAGCAACACAGTGTAAATAATCTCGATGCCCCCGAAATACCATTTTACATTTACCGGTATCCTGCGTCACATGTTATAGTTGTAATATGAGACGATGCAAATTCAAAATATTTGTACTAACAGTGCAATAGGTTCCAGTCTTTACCCAATTACTAGGTACTTTTACATGGGCCAGCGCATACTGGTTTTGATGTCAGGCTATGCTGCACATAATTATAAGAGTGAGGCTATGGTATTTTGCAAAGCACACATCGATCCATACCATGGATCCATATTTTCTTTTTCGAAGTCCAAACAGTCAATCTGAAGCATTCAAGATGATCTTCATATGAAAATATAGTTGTAAACAATAACTATTACATTAATGACATTTTTAGAGAGTTCCAACCATTAACTATACATGACTAATAAATAATTAAGATTATTAATTTCTAACATTTTCTTATATGTACACAACATCCCTTGCTAGTTAAAAACCAAAAAAAAAGAGAAAAAAGAAGAAGAGATAGTAAGTTAGAAGAAGAAAATCTCCATGAACACTGTTTATTTGGAAATTTTAAATGACTGTGTGTGTATGATTGAGCTTATTTTCTCACAAGTGCCTCCTCCCATTAGACAATGTTTATTTGGAACTTTTTCGCATCTGTGTATTATATGTTGTGTATGGTTAACGTTTTTGTAGTAGTGTTTGTAATGGTTGGAGAGCCGTAACAAACTGAAGTGGCTTGACTCTACACAGAGCCGTTACGATTTATTACCATTGATTACGGCTCATTTCAAATGAGCCGTTACGATTTCAAATTTTTTAAAATTTGATGCAACGGATTCAATATTTTTTTGTTTATATCATATTTTTTTATGTTAGCACTTTACTGAAAAAATAAAAATATGCACTCCAGAGGGAACGATTCCACATGAGTTGGCTACAACTACAAGGGACAAACGTATTGAAGTTGTTATTTTTTTTTGAAATATTTGTTGTTCAGTCTTAAAAAAAATACAATAATACATGAGCTATATAAAATTATTTATAATACTTTTGTCTAAAATTTTACATGCTAATATAGAGTTTTTTTTATAAAAGAGTCTTATTCCCTTTTATTAAATTAATCCAATGGACCCTCTATTTTGATATTTTGGTTGTCCATATCATCCATTTTAAAATAATTTACAAGTGACAAGTAATATGTAGGAGTAGGTATGTTTCTTTTTCTAAGATATAATTTATTACAAGGTGCTTTATTTTTTGATCGGTGGCTGTCTAGGATGGTTTTTGTACTCTAGAATTATTTATCATGAAATTTTATTTGTACAAATGTAAATTTTGAAATGGGGCGGTAGCACAGTTGGATAGAAAAAAAAAATGTTCTAGGACTGTGGTTATTCAAATGTCGAGAGTTCGAGCTCCATTCACGACTACGCAGTGGATTTTTAAAAAAATTCAAATCGTCAATTGTCCTAAAAATATAATGAGGGATTAAAGCACAATTCTATATCATCGGACGGTTGTACAATTATCAATAATTTGCCAACACAAGTTTTTCAAATGATGAGGATTTTTGCGTAAAATAAAATTAATTTGGACTGAGTGCTTTAAGGCATTATAACTTAAAAAAAGAAGAAGGGAAAAGTATGCAATTCAGAGGGTAACTACTCCAATTTGATTCCGGAGGGCATCTTTCTTTTTTTTTAGTATACACTATGCTTCTAGGAAAACACAATTTGTGTATCCGTGACTCACAATGACTTCTACTTTCCATTTGTTTTTTGACGAAAACATTAAGATACCGTGTAATGGATTCGTTGAAGGCTCATTAAAATTATCAACGGAAGTGCTTTGTTAACCGTCATCAATTTCCATCATCCAGCACAAATCTTCGCGCAAATCCGACACATGTTGTATCGTAATTCATTTATTAATCCATTAGACAGTATACTTTATAAAATACCATAGCGTCACTCATTTATTGATATTTTTTTTCTAAAATATTATACGTTAATATAATAATTTCATTTCCTCTTATTGGATTTTCCCTTTTGGTTAAAAATGTATCAATGTCCATACCTTCCATTTTAAAATAATTGTCATTCCCTTGAGTAGGTGTAGGTGTATGAGAGTGCACTCAGTAGTTACTGGTGGCAGACAAGCAACATTGTGGAGTAGGTGTGTTTATTTTTCTAAGATATAACCCATTACTATTACTGATAGCTTTATTTATCAATCCATGGCTTTCTAGAAAGGTTACAGTACTCTACAATTATACTTCTTGAAATTTAAATTGTAGAAATTCAATTTTTCTTACGTAATTGTAACTTAAAAAGACAAAACTTATCTATATGTAATAGAAATTATTTTTGATAATTTTCTTTAATGAGGCTTATTTGTTAAAAGAAATATTGGTAAATTTTAAATTGAATTAAAAAATAGATACATATATATATTCGAGACTCAGCCTGCATGATTGATGACCATATATTCTAGCTAGTTATTGTGAATTGTGTCCTAAGAATAAAATAAGGATGAAGGCAGAATTTTATCATTAGAGGGTATTAATTATTTTTACATAGTCTCATATTAATATTTTTTATTGCTGATAAAATAATGATAATTTGTAAACATAAGCTTTTGAAATAATGATAATTCGGTGCAGAACCAAATAAAATTAGTTTTCAATAATTTTGACCGAGTGCTTTAAGTCATTCTAACTGAATAAAGGAAAATATGCATTTCAGAGGAAAGCACCCCAATTTGATTCCAGAGAAGTTAGCTACAAGGATTAGGGACAAAAGTACCCCAATTTATTTTAATATACACTGCTTCTACGAAAGCATACAATTTGTATATGTTTTGACTGGGAGTCTTGCTTTCCATTTGTTTGACCGGAAATGAATTTTTGACCAAAACATGAATTTATAGTGTAACGGGTCACTGACGCTGTACTTTATTTTGGATAGGCTTATTAATTAATTGCTACCCCGCCTACCTATGATGTTTAGTTTGTGCATGCCACAGAGAATCTGATCGCCAATAATGTTGATTGAACTGTAACTTCATTGCTTGTTCATCTCTTTCGCTACCTTTACTGTTTTTCACTCTGTTTCTCAGATCTCAATCTCTCTTTCTCTCTATCTCATACAATCTGTCTTTTGGTAATTCAATTCCTTTGTTAGCCGATCTCTGTTCTCTTGGAATCTCAATTTCTCAATTCATCTTTCATTCAACAATCTACTACAAATTGTTAGTGTTTTTTCTTATTCTGTAAACAATCGTTGTTAGTTAAAAAAAAAGAAAAACAAAACTTGCTTTGCATTACACCCACACATCCCATAAACTTCATTTCTTTTGCTATCTTTACTGTCTTCACTCTGTTTCTCAGATCTCAATCTCTCTTTCTCTCTCTCATACAATCATTCTTTTGGCCATTGAGTTCCTTTGTTAATTAGCCCATATTTTTCCTCTTGAAATCTCAATTTCTCTATTCATCTTTCATTCAACAATCTACTACAAATTGTTAGTGTATTTTTTTCTGGTTCTGTACACAACAACCCTGCTACTTAGAAAAAAAAAAACAAAAAGAAAAGAAAAAAAAAAACAGAGAGATAGTAAGTTAGAAGAAGAAAATCTCGATGGAGTTAGCTCTTTCAACCGTTGGTGAATGGTTCGGGTCTGCAATCATTAACAAACTACTCGACACGGCTTCTTCCTACTTGGGCGAGCGTATGCTGCCGGCTGATACTAAATCCGAGCTACGTAGGGTGAAAGCAGCTCTTCCCAAGATTGCAGCTGTCATGGGTGTTGGCGAGGCACTAAAATTGAAGCACCCGAATTCGGGGGTGAAAGATTGGCTAGAGCAATTCAAAGAAGCTTTCTTAGCAGCTGAAGATGTGGTTGACGAACTCAAGTACTGGGAGCTGGAGGCCATGTTGAAAAATCGAGATCAGGTGAGTGGATTTTTTTATTCCATAGTTGGTTCACTGAAGAGAAAATTTACTGGTTCTACAATTAGTGAAGAAACATTGAAGAGGTTGAGGGGGGCTGTGAACATGTTAGATCTAGCTGCCGCAGATGTTGGCTATTTCTTCCAATTTTCTATTGCATTAGATGTTCATGACCATGCAAAACCAAATAATGAGCCAGTTTACACTTCTAATCGAGAAACTACTTTCCTTAGAACCGAAATCAAAGTGTTCGGCCGTGAGATAGAGAAGGCCATGATAATTGAATGGTTAAAGAAACCAGCATCTCATGGAAATATCTCTGCCTTTTGTATTGTGGGGGTGGGAGGATTAGGGAAAACCACTCTTGCACAGTTAATCTTTGAGGAGATTAGCAAAGAGAACCATTTTGAAAAAATAATTTGGGTTTGTGTTTCAACAAGCTTTAGTGTTGAAGATATAACAAGAAAAATTCTCCAAGAACTTGGGGAAAAAGGCCATGGTAATGAATCATTAAATCTCCTTCACATAAACTTGAAGGAAAAGCTACTTTCAAAGAAAGTTCTTTTTATTCTAGATGATGTGTGGAACGATGAGAAAATGTGTGATTGGGAGAAATTGATTGCTCCCCTGAAATTTGGACAACAAGGAAGCAAAATTTTACTTACCACTAGAATGAAATCAGTGGCTGACATGCTTGCTCGTGTGTTAAATGTGGAACAAAGAAATCTAATGTTAGAAGGCTTGAAAGAGCAAGAGTTGTTAGAGTTGTTCAGTAAGTATGCATTTCATGGTTATAACCCTAACAATCATAAAGATTTGCAAAAGATCGGAAATGATATTGTAAAGAAACTCAGAGGTAGCCCCCTAGCAGCAAAGGTAATTGGAAGCCTGCTGAACTCATACATGGAGTTCCATTACTGGAAAGGAATTTTGAACCATGATTCGCTCGTCAACTTAGAGAAAGCTAAGGATGTTGCAGATGTGCTGAAATTGAGCTATTACCATCTACCAGCACATTTACAAGAATGCTTTAGATTTTGCTGCATATTTCCTCAAGATTATCAGTTCAACAAAGATGAGTTGATCAAAATGTGGATGGCCACCGGATTCACACACGAAGAGTTACATGGAGAAGAAAGACCTGAAGATATCGGAGAAGAATACTTCAACTACCTTTTTAGAAAATCTTTCTTTGAAAAACATTGGTCTGGAGACTATGTTATGCATGATTTGATGCATGATCTGGCTCAAAATGTATCGAAAGGAGAATGTTGCAGAGTAGAACCAAATGGTGAATCTGATAATATACCTTTAACTGCACAACATGTCGCTGTTCCAGAAAGTAAAATTGAAAGGATATTCAATCTTAGAAATTTACGCACCTTGGTAATAACTTTGATTGGAGATCAATTTGTTCCCCCAAATGGTTCACTTAAGAAAACTTTGCGTTTATTGGTCATACAAGGAGAAGGAAAAGGTAGATGTGAACTGCCGGAGGAGATTGGTAGTTTGTTGCATCTTCGCTTTCTAAAGGTCAACCTAGGTATCTATCAACAATCATATAGATATCTGCTTCCTAATTCACTTTATAAGCTTTACCACCTTCAAGTGCTAGAAATGACCAATTCGTATGGAAATTATCAAGATTGTGAGGGTGTTGAAACAACTGGAATTACCAATCTTGTTAGTTTACGCTATATGGACCTTCCCAGGGAGGTAATGCAAAAAATTCACGGAGTGCACAAGTTGACCTCTCTACAAAAGTTACATTTTTTTGTTGGACGGGAGAGTGGTCACCATATAGATGAACTAGAGATGCTAAACAATCTCCGATACCTTTCTATTGAGAAAATTGAGAATGTAGGGGATCCACTTGAAGCTGCAAATGCAAACCTATCCAAAAAGGAAAGTCTTATATCACTATCCCTGAAATGGACTGAAGGGAGCAATTATCATGACCCTGAGCAAGTCATTGATAACCTCCGACCCAATCCAAATCTCAAGAATTTGACCATTTCGAATTATACAGGCAACAGGTCTCCAATTTGGACAAGTGATTGTGTTTTTCCATCTTTGGAACGGCTAGATTGCTCCCACATGCCAAAATGGGAATCCTGGGCAGGAGCACAGATTTGTTATGGCTTTCCAAATCTAAAAGAACTTGTAATCTTTGAGTGCCCAAACCTGGCCAATATACCAACCATTCCTTTCTCTCTTTTCAAATTGGAAGTACACAGTGTGGGGCTTAATTCCCTTCCAGATATGCACCACAGTTCTAGCATTACAGATGAAGCACCATCATGTATGAAATCATCGCTTAGAAGAGTATATATTGCCCAATGTCCCAAATTAATATCATTGAATGGATTTTTGCAGCAAGAAAACCTAGATTTACAATCTGTTGAGGAACTAACCATCAGAAACTGTGAGAATTTGGTTCAGTTACCAACTGGTGCATTTGGGAACTTTGTGTCACTAAAACACTTAGTTATAAAGGGAAGCCCAAAGCTGGTAACAGTTGATAACCAAAGCATCTTGCTACCTGCGAAACTAGAATATCTTCAAATGGGAAACTGTGGTGAACTTGATGTGTCATTGCTAGAGTCAGCATCACACCTCTCTACACTTGCTACTCTTTATATTGTAAACAGTGCAAATATTACTTGTATCCCTTCCTCTGAAAAGGCATTTACATCGCTCAGAGAACTGGTAATCTATGGATGCGACAAGCTCATTGAAATTTCATCTATGCCACAAGCACATACTGTCAACCAAGGGAACAATTTGGTCGCTTTAAAGATCAGTTTTCTAGGAATTGATCAGCTCTGCCTCCTTCGTATTGAACCACTTAGATGTCTAAGATTTGTTAGTTACCTGGAAGTTGGCAAGTGTTCAGGGATGGAGGCTCTACCAGAGCAATGGTTGTTACAAAACAGTAGTACCCTCAAGAGATTTTCCATATGGGATGCAAGCTCGCTGCAGTCATTGTGTGGTACAATGGTGATGCTCACTGCCCTTCAACATCTTGACATTCGCAAAGCTACTTTGCTGGAAGAAATCCCAGAGTTGCCTACTTCGCTGACTTTTAAGAGAATTGAAAGGTACTAAGCTCTCTGACTCTATTTCAACCCTCCTCGTAAGTGTTATTATGATTATATTTCCTGCCTAGTTTTTGTATCTTGCATGCTCTATGTTATTTCAAGTTTTGAATCCTCTCAATGGCTCTTGCAATTGATTAAGTTCTCATTTGCAACCGTTGGTCTTTGTGTAACTTCTTGTAGATGACTCATGCAAGCACAAACATTGACCCCACCAACAAGTACGTGCCACATTGCTGTTGTATAGGTGTGATCAATGTCCAAAGAAGTAGATGATGAAATTATGCAAGCTCCACTTCATGAAGGTATTTATCTCTCCTTGTTCCCAATTTATTAATTTCTGTTACATGGAAAAAATGTAATTACATAAATACCATGTACGAGATACAAATAACTGCCACTGTGGTTTATTCATGAAGGTATATATCTCTCCTTGTTCCCAATTTATTAATTTCTGTTACATTTATTTTTAAATTGAAATTTCAGAGATAATAACACATTTTCAAATTAACTCCACCTATATCTAAATGATGTAACCGGTCCCAAACCAAGACAAGCGGAGTGTTATTAATTGTTTTTGAAATGTTTTGACTTTAATAAAAACAATTGGATGCTCAAATGTGATACCAAAAGGTTATCACAACATAGTTAAATACAGTCGCAATATTTAAGTTGCAAATGGAAAATTTGAAGTTTGTTCTGGGTACAACTCAATAACGCAACATCTAGTTGCTCTTTTTATTCAATTTAGATAGCATTTGAGTTGAGTTTCTTGCAAATAAAAAATAGTACTTCCAATTTCAAAGGGCCAATGAGAAAATATTCGAAAGTGGAGGGCCTCACGTTTAATTCAAGCACCACTCTAACTGGCATAAGTTTGTGCAATTGGTTTGTTCAATTGAGGGTTTTCGTTAAATTAAGTGCTTTTGATCGGGTCTTTCTTGTTTTTTTTTTTGTTCAGTAGTCAGTAGTGGTACATGTTTGTGTACAAGCTTGAGTTACCATACCCTGGTTTAATAATTTTGGACTTTGGTAAAAAAATTTGGTAGATATAGGTGAGCTATCAGTTTTTTGTGATGACTCCAATCTTTGAGGCTGTTAACTAAATGTATTTAATTCGAATTTAGCTTAATTTTTTGGTGTTGTATAAGTTTACTGGGCTTTTTTTTTCAATTTTTTATTGAGTAGACCAATTTATGTTTCAACAAAATTATCTGGCACTTGATTAAGGATATCTAAGATGGTTAAATCATATTACATGAATTGATGTGCTCTATCATTTTTTAGTTGCTCAGAACAAATTTATTCAGTGACATGACAATTTATTCAGGTTTCAGTGTTGAATATCGTGATGCCAAAAGAAATGCGCTTCAGACCATTAGCTTTTCCACGGAAATAACATTTGAATAGAAAAGGAAATTGAAGAGAGAAAAGGATAGAGTCATGTCTCTCTGTTAGAAGAAAGAAGCTTCTTTTGCAAGCTTTTTAAGGGTTTGCTCTCTTGTTTTAATTCCACCAAAATACATCAGGCAATCTCAAATTAGTGTATGATATTGTAAGATAGTGTGAGAGAGTGTGATTGGCTATATTATCTTGTTGTATTGTAAAGACTCCATGATATAGTGATTTTGTGCTGTGCTCCCGTGGTTTTCTCCCGCAAGGGTTTCCACGTAAAATCTTGTCTCTCTTTGTGCTTGATTGTTTGATTGCTTGATATTTTTTGTCTCTCTTTATTTTTTGTGCTTGATTGCTTGTTGTGGTTGGCTTTTTTGTGTGTGTTCCAATTTCTCCAATTGGACAAATATTGGCGTATGTGCACAAAGTGTTCGACAAAATTATTTCTTGAACACTTCTGCAATTGTCATTTTGACGTTGTACTTGTACCGATCATTGCATTTTGAATTTTTAGTAATTTATAAAGACATCTTCAGTGATTCTTAATTAAATTTATTCTGACAATACACTAGATTTTAGCATACAGTCAACCCCAAATTTTAGTATACAGTCAACCGTACATTTTTTTTTAATTTCACTCAGTTCCAAGTTGTATTTCAACTGGACTGATATCTGTTTCATTCAAGAATATATTAAGATAGGATCAAGTAAAAGGAAAAAGATTCAGTGCCAGATTCCTAGGAAGAACATGAGGTTAATTAGATCAAGTTGTTGTATGTGCTGATTCCTTTTTCAATTATGTGGTTTTTTACTGCTATTATTCAGGTGGCAGAGGATCTGAAGTCAACTCAAACAAATTACGATAAATTCAAATATGGAGGCCAAATTACGACCTTTCGCAATGAACCTCTAGTGATTAATATCCACAAAACCTAGTGTGTTTGCTATGTCCTCAATTTCAATTTGGTTGCAATTTGAGAATTTTGTAGAACTTTTGCTAAGAAATAACTGAAAACAAGAAATTTTGATAAATAAAACGCAATAAGTATAACCTTTGTACGAACGATATAGCTTATCGAATATTAAATTTGTTAATCTAGAGAACCAGCCTTTAATATAGTGGCAAAAATAATAGCCTAGCACTGTGGAGGAGGTCACAGGATCAAAATCCGGATGGGCGAATCCTTTATGGATATTAAATAGTTTGGTAGATTGACTTCCAATCTTTACTAAAATAGCAACTCAAGTAGTCGAACATATATTTGCAATAAAAAAAAAGTAAATGTCAGATACATAACCAAACCCTCTAAGATCCTCAAATGCAACATCAGCTATATGATCCTCAAATGGATATTTCATCGAACAACTTGCGTGCATCGTAAGATTTAGACATTTCTAAAAGGCATGATTTCTAAGATTCTATATGACATGATTTCTATAGGGCATCAACCGTACATTTTTTTTAATTTCACTCAGTTCCAAGTTGTATTTCAACTAGACTGATATATGTTTCATTCAAGAATATATTAAGATAGGATCAAGTAAAAGGAAAAAGATTCAGTGCCAGATTCCTAGGAAGAACATGAGGTTAATTAGATCAAGTTGTTGTATGTGCTGATTCCTTTTTCAATTATGTTGTTTTTTTACTGCTATTATTCAGGTGGTAGTGGATCCGAAGTCAACTCAAACAAATTACGAAAAATTCAAATCTGGAGGCCAAATTACGACCTTTCACAATGAACCTCTAGTGATTAATATCCACAAAACATAGTGTGTTTGCTATGTCCTCAATTTCAATTTGCGAATTTTGTACAACTTTTGCTGAGAAATAACTGAAAACAACAAAATTTGATAAATAAAATAAATAAAATGCAATAAGTATAACCTTTTTACGAACGATATATCTTATCGAATATTAAATTTGTTAATCTAGAGAACCAGCCTTTAATATAGTGGCAAAAACAATATCCTAGCACCGTGCAGGAGGTCACAGCATCAAAACCCGGATGGGCGAATCCTTTGTGCATATTAAATAGTTTGGTAGCTTGACTTCCAACCTTTACTAAAATAAAATTTGTTAATCCAAAAAAGTTAGAATAGTGTATAAATTATGTTTGCTCTAAACTTTTATAAAAATTACAAACGTGACAATGCATATAAACCATTGTTTATGAACTATATAATATTAATATCAAATATTTCGTAACTTTATTTCTATTTTACAATCAGATGTTATTATTAGTTTTCTTAGTCTATAAATATTTTTCCAGGATCCCGTCACTTTTCTCAACGAATATAATGGACTCGTCAATCCCTAAATTTCAAATCCAACATTTTTCAATTTCATCTGGCCCAAATTTTAGTAACAAGTGACCAAGTTGTGGCTGGATTACTGAGCAACGGGTCCCATTTAATTCGCTTCTATCTGAGGACATCTCTTATTTGCCGCTACGCGTAACAGAAATTCAGATTTCCTTTTCATAGGTTCACCAAAACTTCAATTTTTTTATTGGGAGCACCTAGCTATCCCCCGGTAACCTTCCCCTAGTCATTAACTACATGAGTAATTACTAACTACTTGGGGGGACCACTTACTATTTGAGGACTGCCTAATATTTGAAATATTTTACAACTGGTGCACGCAAGTATTCATATATAATACATCAAGTATTCACACCTAAGATATATAGTATTTAAAAAAAAACTGGGCACATCACTTACCTATCTTTTACACATTTTTATAGGTGGTTTTTTTTTCTCCATTCAATCTAACTAATATTTCTGACGATCTGTGAGGAATTTTGCAAATCTAAAACCACGAACGTCTACTCACCCATCTTTTACACGTTTTTAGAGGTGATTTTTTTTCTCCATTCAATCTAACTAATATTTCTGACGATCTGTGAGGAATTTTGCAAATCTAAAACTACGAACGTCTTCTACACAATTTTCTCTTTCAAATGAGATCTATAATGACATACTTTCGAGTTGTCCGTTGCACAAGTATTCATAACTCGTAATGCAAGTATTCATACCTCATCGAGCAAGTATTCATATCTCGTCGTGTAAATGTAAATAGTTCATGTATAAAGAGTATTACAAGCATATGTGCATACCTCGATTAATTTTACAAGAGCAGCCGAATAGTTTTGTACATTGCTTTATTGCTTTCTAGTTCAATTTTGTTTTTTGGAAATGAAAAATAGTTGCCACATGTGTCACTGTCGAAAGAAAAATAATCTATCAAATTTTATAGATCATGTAATTGAAATGTTACAAACAAAAAAAACAAAAATAATATTTAAAAAAAAAACATACTTGATTGAAGTATTCATACATATACGTTGAAGTATTCATACATAAGATATCAAATATTCATTCATACACGTTGAAGTGTTCATACATAAGATATCAAGTATTTATTCATACACGTTGAAGTATTCATACATAAGATATCAAATATTCATACAAATACGTTGAAGTCCTTATATCTAAGATATCAAGTATTCATTCATACACGTTAAAGTATTCATACCTAAGACATCAAGTATTAATTCATACACCTCTAATTTTTTCAAATTTTGTTTTTCTGTCATTTCTTAGTACTTAGTACGCATTGGCCTAATTCACCATTAATGAAGCTTTGTTATTTGCAAATAACTCGCTACTTCATGAGGAAGAGGAACATAGACACAATGGATCTGACCCAGCGGATCTAACCCGGCAGTCGACAGTGATGGATCTGATCCGGCGGAGGCATGCTTGATTGGGATGGAGTGACAGAGGCGAATGTGGGAGAGACGGAGGTGTGCTTGATTGGGATGGAGTGACGGAGGTGGAGGTGAGAGAGGGAGGCAGAGGCGGTGGTAGGAGAGGCGGGCGGAGGCGGAGGTGGGAGAGGAAGGGTGAGGCGGAGGTGGAAGAGGGAGGGAGAGAGAGGAAAGAAATAAAGAGAAAAAATTTGCTAATTAATTTGTAGAGACCACTAGATAGTGAATTGGTAATTATATCTAGAAAAGAAAGTTAGTTGAAGGAAGAAATAGGAGAAGAAAAGATGGAGTATATTATGATTACCTTTTTATTTTCAGTTTTCAATTAATTATATAACGAACCAAATTTACTATAACATGTCTTACAAAATCAAGCCTATGAAGTTTTGAGCAATAATTGCTGCATGACCAAAATTAGTTCAAATCAATACACATTAAGATGATTGAACTATTAAAAAGACCAAGATTTAAAGAATTAAATAATAATAAATATATGATAACTTCAAGACTGGACATGTTTCATGATCTCACAAACTATTAAGGTAATTATAGTTTTGAAGAGGTTTTTTTTAACTATATTTTTTCCAGATTTATAATAATATACTTCCTTCACTTTTGAATTTGACTGCAGTTTATGCATAAATTGAAATGCTTATTGCGCATTGTTTAATGCATCAACAATGAGCATGTTGCTGTAAAACTATCTAATGTGATATCACCCAGCATATGCAACTTTTAATGTGGCGGTAGATCCAACTTATGTGACCCAGATCAGCACAATTTAATTAGGAGGAATTTTTTGTATACCCCTCAAAAATATCAAAATTACATATGTCCCTCTCTAGACTTCTAAACTTCGTAATTTAAATGTCTCAAATTTACCCTCAAAAATATCAAAATTACATATTTAACTTTGGAAATATTAAAGACTCAAATTTACCAATTTAAATGTCTTTTCTATTAAAACTCATTTTAGAGAGAGAGAGTGGCTAATATCAAAACGTTTGTTTCTAGCCCCGGTGCTACCAAGTGATTTTATGATTTGCAAAGTTCAAACAGTCGATCCAAATCGTTAGATAATCAATCTATATTAAATTGTGCTTGGAGACCAAATTTTACATTTTTTGGAATTTTTTTATTATTTATTAAGATGGTTTGAAAATCGTTTTTTTGAAGTTTTTTTTTCAGTACCATTGAAAACAACGATTTTCAAACCATCTTAATAAATAGTAAAAAAATTCCAAAAAATGTAAATTTGATTTCCAAGCACATTTCAATATAGATTGAACATCTAACGGTTTGAATCAACTGTTTGAACTTTAGAAACTACTTGATAGCACCGGGGGGCTAGGAACAAACATATATATATAGAGGTTGGCTAATATCAAAATGTTTGTTCCGGAGCCGTGGTGCAACCAATTGGTTTTATGATTTTCAAAGTCCAAACGGTCGATCCAAACCGTTAGATGTGATCTCTATATTAAAATGTACTTGGTCACCAAATTTTACATTTTTTGGATTTTTTTTACTATTTATTAAGCCAGTTTTAAAATCACTGATTTTAATAAACAGTGAAAAATTTCTGAATCATTGAAAACAACAATTTTAAAACTGGCTTAATAAATAGTAAAAAAAACCAAAAAAATGTAAAATTTGTTCTCCAAGCACATTTTATTATAGATTGAATGTTGAACGGTTTGGATTGACCATTTGGACTTTAAAGATGTAAAAATCGAAGCGTTTGTTCCACAACCTAGGAACAAACGTTTTGATAATATATATGTATATATATTATTAGGCAAGGTAAAGATGATGCATATCAAATATATAAAATTTATTGCTCTTTCAAATGATTTGCTGGTCCGAACTATTTAGTATCTATACCCGCATTCATATACATATATCTGTATTCGCATTTGAAAAATTCATAGATATGTTTTAAGATTCGTGCCAATTTATAGGGAATCCTATGCGAGCCCAAATGCCCAAATAGGGTACTTGGCAAAAACCCGTGACGCTCTCATACATGGGTCGGATCTCTAAAGTAGCTCAAATTTTGTATCGATTCGGACCGTCCGATCAGAACTCCGATCAATCCGGTCCAGGCCAGAGCAGATCGAAGGGATCGGATCCAAACTCAAAACTTGAGTTAATTTAGGGGATCCGAACTAGGGTTTCATGATTTTGTATCCTCCGAGTTAACTCAAATTTTGAGGTTAGATCTGAACTGTCCGATTTAAATCCGCACGAATATTAAAGTTTCCTGCACATTACATACGTGGACTGGATTGGATTGAATTCTGATCAGATGGTTGAAAGCTAAACTCAAACGGTGCTTTAATGCAGAGGTTGCGAAATCATGAAACCCTTGCTTTCCACAATAACATAGAAAGGATGAGAGGTGCGTCGTCGCTTCGGCGCTGGTGAAGTCGAGATCTAAAATCCCTCTGAAGAAATTCCTCTAAAATGTACCCAGACGAGGCCTTGCAGAAATGTGCCTTAGAGATTGAAAGAAGAAGAAAGGCCAACAAGGAAGGAAGTGGAGGTCTTGTGGCGGCCAAAACATCCATCCTTCATTGTTGGCCTTTCTTTTCCTTTCAATGGCAGCTTATGCTATTTGACGACAACACAGGAATTGATAGAACGTCCATCCAATCCAATGTAGTTTTGAACAAGAGCTACAGTCATCTCATCATCAGATTTTTCTCTCAGTAAATCAACTCTTTTCGTTATAATATATAATGTGAGTAATTATCAATTTAGAGTACTAATTAAAGCTTGCTTTTACTGTTCAATCACAATAATATCACCACTGGCACCGAACCTGACTGAACTTATCCAGAAACATCAAAAGTGCATAACATCACCATCGTTACCTACTACAGCATCTATTTAGCTAATTAGAGTTTACAAACTAAAAACACTACATAAAAAATGCAATATAATACCAAAATCAGTTACAAACAGAACCATCAACAAACACTTACAAAAACCTGGTACTGGTACTGCCCAACCCTAAACCAGTACCCCCTGTACCAGTCAGGCTTCACTGTTGTGTAGCAGGGCCCTTACCCTCTGTGCCTGTCCTTTAGCCTCAACCCAAAAATTGGCAAAAGATATAATATGAGCACTTACAGATATAAGGGTAGATTGTATCCCTTGAAAACAAAGTTGTTAACGAATGGAAAATTATTGCTCAATATATTTAGGTGCATTACATAGCAGGATTTGTTATAAGGCAAGTATGTGCTGGTGTGAAGCAACAAGGGCAAGAGATCTTTCTAAAACAAGAGGATCGAATCAATGAAAGCTGGGAGCAAAAGAATATGGCATCTTCTGTATTTGTTTCTTGTTTTTAGTTCTCTTGTATTAGGAAATTGCCATGCTGGATATACAGAAAAATCCTTTGTTTCTTTATTTAACCTACGCTGGTGGGTATTAAAAAGAATGTCTAGGCTGTGTAGAAAGAACATGTACTAAATTCTTATGAGCAATAAAATTGGGTGGGACAGGGAGATTTCTGGGAGTGTGGTGTCTTTCTTCCTCTCTTTTTCGTTTATTATAAAGTTTTTTACATGGTATCAGAGCAGGCTTAGGTTCTCTAGTTTGCTGATGGCTATGCCGAAGGTGAACTAGTGGGTCTAGCTTGTATTTCTATCTCTTAATACCTACCTCCTCTCTTTGTCCTTCTTTACTTTGCTTTGGCTGTTCTGGTGTGGTTACCAGAACCTTGACACCCTTGCTAACTTACATTAAACCTTATCCCTCTCTTCCTGTAACTCCCAACCATGTCCCAAGATGATGAGACCTCATCCCCAAAGTCTCCTAAAACCATTACCTTGCCTACAGATTTCCTTGATGCCTTGACCGATAAGATCACTAAGATGATACTCCAAACTGCTGGGCCCTCTTCCACTTTTGCAACCCCACCTCCACCTCCAGCTAAAGGCACCATATCTGAAGAACTTAATCAGGCGCCCTCTGTCAAATTTGATGGGAAAAATTATTGGTTGTGGGCACAAACAGTGAACATCTACCTAGACTCGAAGAAGAAGCTTGGTTACATCAGTGGGAAGACAAAGAAGCCGAACGAAGATGACAGCGAGTTCGAAAAATGGCACACCGAAGACGCTATGGTAAGGAATTGGCTTCTTAATTCCCTTGAACCTGTTCATTTGGGTAATTTTGTGAGTTTGCCTACCGCAAAAGATGTGTGGGATGCAATTAAAGTCGGTTTTTTTTATTTAAGTGATAGTTCTCAATTATATGAGTTACAAATGCGGGTCTGGAATCTCAAACAGGGAGGGAATAGTCTAGAAGAATTTTACAATACTTTGTGTGCCTTGTGGAGGGAAATTGATTTTAGAAGACCTAATGAAATGAGTAGTCCTGAGGATGCGAAAAAATATAATGAGATTGTGCAACAAGATAGGTTACATATTTTTCTTGGAGGGCTAGACAGTAGGCTTGACAATATCCGTGCAGAGATCCTGCGGATGAGACCGTTTCCCATGGTTGAAGAGGCTTTTGGGCATGTTAGAAGGGAAGATGTGCGACAGGGCATTATGGTCGGCAAACTTGGTGTCTCTAATAATCCGATGGCTATGGTTGCTCAAGGTACTTACTCTCAGCAAAATGTTTTTTTCCAAAATCCTACTAATACCACTACTAGGGCTGCAGGACATGGGTTGTCAGGTGTGCTACCTATACCCGGGTTCGGACTGGGTCAGCCCAACCAGAATGAACCGACCAGCAGCAGCAGCACTGCAGCGACTGTTGCTGCTACAGATGGAAACAGGGGCTCAGCTCCACCAAATTCAGCTGACGCTTATGGGACCAGATTTGATCCGTCACCTTCAGCTGCTTATGCAAGGAGTAAGAATCGCACTAGCAACGATATGAAATGTTTCCATTGTGGTATCAAAGGTCATACAAAGGACAGGTGCTTCAAGTTGCACGGTACACCCGACTGGTACAAGGAGTTGAAAAAGAAGAAATCAAGTGATGACTTACCCAAGGCAACTCTTGCAACCACTAATTCTGGTAACAATAATCAAGAAGAAGGTAATAATTTCACTTTGATAAACCCTCATAAAAATGAATCATGGATTATTGATTCTGGTGCCACTGACCATATGACTTTCTCTAAAGGTGATGTGATGAATTTTAATAAACCTCGAAAAACAGAAATTTTAAACGCAAATGGTGTTTCTTATCCAGTTACGGGAGCAGGTGATGTGCATCTTTCAGAATCTCTTAGATTGACAAATACACTTGTGGTTCCCTCACTCTCTACTAAACTTATCTCGGTGGGACAGCTTGCAGAAGAGTTGAAATGTGTTGTGCTAATGTATCCAAATTGCTGTATTTTCCAGGATATCCACACCAGGGAGATCATTGGGCGTGGAGTTAAGCGCGGGCGGCTATACCATCTCGAAGACTTGAAACTTGGGCTGGCAAATTTGGTTGAGAGTGAATCAAAAACTTTGGAAAAAATGTGGCAGTGGCATCGTCGTTTAGGGCACCCCTCATTTGATTATATGAAAAAACTTTTACCTGACCTTTTTAATAAAGTGGATATCCGTAATATATCGTGTGAGACTTGCATAAGGGCCAAGAGCTATCGTATACCCTATTTTTCTAGTTTAAATAAATGCTTGGAACCATTTGATCTTATTCATTCTGATGTTTGGGGTCCTTCCCCAGTTGTGTCTATAAATGGTTTCAAGTGGTTTCTTTTATTCGTTGATGATTGCACTAGAATGACCTGGGTGTATTTACTGAAAAGGAAAGATGAAGTGTCACGAATTATAAAGGAATTTTTCAACCTCATTAAAAATCAATTTGGAAAAAATATCAAGTATTTTAGAAGCGATAATGGAGGTGAATTTGTGAACAGGGATGTTAAGGAATATTTCTCTGGAAAGGGAGTAATTCATGAGACTTCTTGTGTAGGAACACCGCAACAGAACGGAGTTGTTGAAAGAAAAAACCGGCACATTCTGGAAACAGCGCGAGCTCTACTCTTTGAATATAATGTTCCTCAAAGGTTCTGGGAGAATGCGGTAACTATGGCTGTATATCTTATTAATAGACTTCCTACCAAAAGTAACAATTTTGTGACTCCTCTGAAAAGATTGTCTGAGTTTAGATCCATACCCTCTATTTTGAGTCTTACTCCGAAGATATTTGGTTGTATTGCATTTGTGCATGTTCCCAAAATAAATCGTACCAAAGTTGAACCTTGTGCCATTAAGTGTGTTTTCCTTGGTCTTGGTATAAATCAAAAGGGATATAAATGCTTTGACCCTATAACCAAAAAATGGTATGTGACATGTGATGTAACGTTTATCGAACGTGAACCCTTCTACCAGAAAGAAAATTATTCCTTTCAGGGGGAGCACACTAGGGAATTATGGGGTAGCAATATACTTGCTGGTTTTGACCCTAACTCTAATCTCCAAAATAATCAACCTGCCAACCAAAACCAAAACACCAGGCCCAGTAGTGATTCTGGAACCAACAACTCAGTTGAACTTGAAGAAACCGGGCCTACAGCCCAAGTTAATAGCGACAGTCCAGCTGGACAGTTGCTGAACAGAGATGTGCCTAGTGCAGTGCTCGGGCCTGAAAATCCTGAAAACAACCTGTATGGTAAAGATAGTGAACTGGGCCCAGACCTGATTAAAGAACCGAACAGCTTTGAGGAAAATGAAGGTTCTGTTGGTATTGAGAGTAATGAGGAAATGGGGGATAAAACTGAAAAAACAGTTCAGCAAGTGTATATTAGAGATAAGAACAGAGGTGTCTTTGGTAAGAATTTGGAAGGTGATGCCCGTATTTGGAATGACATAAATGGAGATGAGATGGTACACGCTCCACCTAGCCCAAGATCTCCCGAAGATAGCACTGTAAGTAGCCCTAACCCTGGGTATGTTTTACCACCTCGTGACACTAGAGGTAAGGCACCAAAACGGTATATACCGGAAGATGGAAGTAGTAAAGAATATGGAATTGCTAATTATGTCACCACTAAACATCTCCCAGAAAAACTAAGATTTTTTTGTGATAACTCTTTATCTATCAAAGTACCTAACAGTGTGCAGGAAGCTAAACAGGATCCAAATTGGTTGAAAGCTATGGAAGTAGAGATGGAGGCACTTATAAAGAATAAAACATGGGAGGTAGTTGATCTTCCCGAAGGCAAGAGACCTGTAGGTTGTAAGTGGGTTTTCTCCATTAAATATGACTCAAATGGTAATGTCGATCGGTATAAGGCAAGGCTAGTGGCAAAAGGGTACACACAAACCTATGGAATCGATTATCAGGAAACTTTCTCTCCTGTTGCAAAACTTAATACCATTCGAGTTTTATTGTCCCTTGCAGCTAATCTTGACTGGCCACTACACCAATTTGATGTAAAGAATGCTTTTTTGCATGGTGAGCTGGAAGAAGAGGTATACATGGAAGCTCCTCCTGGAGTTGTGTTTCAAGGAGCAAAAGTGTGTCGTTTGAAGAAAGCATTGTATGGATTAAAGCAATCACCTCGTGCTTGGTTTGGGAAATTTTGTTATGCCATGAAACACTATGGGTTTCATCAAGGGGATTCTGACCACACGCTTTTCTTTAAAAGAGATCAAGATAAACTAACTGTGTTGATTATTTACGTTGATGACATGATAATTACAGGAAATAATGCTGAAGAGATCAGGAAATTGGAGGAGAGATTATCCGAAGACTTTGAGATGAAAAATTTGGGGAGACTAAAATATTTTTTAGGTATTGAAGTAGCTCGCTCTGAACAAGGAATTGTATTGTCACAAAGAAAGTATATCTTGGATCTCTTAGGTGAAGTAGGATTATTGGATTGCAAGCCTGTAGATACCCCTATGATACCGAACTATAAAATGGAAGAAACTCAAGACCAAGTACCAGCTAATAAGGAGAGGTATCAACGATTGGTAGGTAAACTGATCTACTTGTCTCATACTCGCCCAGATATAGCTTATGCAGTAAGCCAGGTCAGTCAGTTCATGCATAATCCTAGTGAGGACCATATGAGTGTTGTTGTGAGAATCTTGAAGTACTTAAAGGGGACACCTGGTAAGGGTTTATTTTTTAGAAAATATGGGCACCTAAATATCTCAGGGTACACTGATGCAGACTGGGCAGGTAATCCTGGTGATAGGAGATCCACTGGAGGTTACTTTACCTTTGTAGGGGGGAATTTGGTGACATGGAGAAGCAAGAAACAAAGTGTGGTTGCGTTGTCAAGCGCTGAAGCTGAGTTCCGGGCTATGGCTAAGGGAATTTGTGAGCTGTTGTGGTTAAAGAAGTTACTTACAGAACTTGGCTACCCTCCAGGACAAGCAATGGAATTATTGTGTGATAACAAGGCAGCAGTTGATATGGCACGTAATCCAGTACAACACGACAGGACGAAACATGTTGAAGTTGACAGACATTTTATCAAAGAGAAAATTGAGACGGGAGTTATTGCAATTCCACATGTACGTTCTAGTGAACAGTTGGCAGATATCTTAACCAAAGCTGTGTCAGGGACCATATTTCATGACATGATGACCAAGTTGGGTATGTTTGACCTATACATACCAACTTGAGGGGGAGTGTTAACGAATGGAAAATTATTGCTCAATATATTTAGGTGCATTACATAGCAGGATTTGTTATAAGGCAAGTATGTGCTGGTGTGAAGCAACAAGGGCAAGAGATCTTTCTAAAACAAGAGGATCGAATCAATGAAAGCTGGGAGCAAAAGAATATGGCATCTTCTGTATTTGTTTCTTGTTTTTAGTTCTCTTGTATTAGGAAATTGCCATGCTGGATATACAGAAAAATCCTTTGTTTCTTTATTTAACCTACGCTGGTGGGTATTAAAAAGAATGTCTAGGCTGTGTAGAAAGAACATGTACTAAATTCTTATGAGCAATAAAATTGGGTGGGACAGGGAGATTCCTGGGAGTGTGGTGTCTTTCTTCCTCTCTTTTTCGTTTATTATAAAGTTTTTTACAAAAGTTTATTTCTAGCCAACCAAACTAATCATAAGACAGCTCCCCTATTTAATTCAACTAGCAACCTATCCTTAAGTGGAATTAAATTGATTAAAACTCAGCTATCCAGTTCCAAATAGACCTAACATTGGTAATACCATCTGATTCTAAAACCGGAAATTCTGCAAGGGAGAACCATAATCAGGTGTCGCATTGTCTCCCCAGATGCATTTATAAGGTACATTCTTAGATCTAAAAACCTTGCATCTCCTAGTACTGTGAATTCAAACAATTTGATAAATTATTCAAATTTTTAATATTTAAGCGCCCCTGGAGTACGTTCATAGTACGATATACTAAGATCTCCTCCCAGATACTTTTTTTTAAATTGAAAAATCGACAAGGAGTTCTCAACCATAAAATGCATGCTACAATTCTGTTTCAGTGAGCTACTGGTACATCACCTATATTACAGTACTATTGGAATGATTTGTCATGTAGGTTGGGTCATCTCATTATCTTCTATTTTTATTTGAATATACTACAGAAATTAATTTTTATATACAGAATGTATAGTGTCTACAACAAGATCATGTGATTAATGTATTTAAAATAAAGTTGGCAGAATAACCATAAAGCAACCCTGTTGGCAATGGAACCGTGATATTTTTGTTACACTAGGTAATTCAAACTTCTAAACTGAATTACTTGTGTGAATTGATGATTGGTGCCTAATTCAATTAGCCTAAGTTATGATGTGTGTGCTGTGATTTTTAGGCTATTTGAATTTTCTCTCATTCATGTATTGTACCCTTTCTTTTGATTTATGCAGCTTTTTAATTGAATCTTAGCAAAGCTGTTGGAAACGGGGCTGTATACAGCATTCTGGTATGTACTGGTACAGAGACATGCTGAAAACAGAAAAACTGCTGGTAAACTTAAATAGATTTCTGAAGACTGCTCAAATGTAATTTTCTCAATTCATCAAATTACAGAAATTCATACATATTTAAAGGATTATATACCTAAAATAACCTCCCACTACTATCCAAAAATACAATTTAATCTAAATATAACATCTATATTTCCTAAAATACCCCTGCTGTGCAGTATGCTGAAAATGCAAATTATAGATGTAATAACTATAGATATACTAATTTTGGAATCCACTAACTCCACTGTTAAATAAATATTCAACAAAAGCATGCTGTCTTTTTGTTTCGGGTTTAAACCCAACTGCTATGAGCTCATGTCAATTCTCCTCAATTACTGGTATTGATTCGAATTTTGATCATTTACTGCTAGAAATGTGTATTTGCTTCTGTAACTTGAAATTACAGTTTATTACTCTCTGTGACTAAAATTAATCAACACCAGATTCTGAGTTGATATTTGTTAGAATTAATGATCAATTGAAACTCTTTAGAGACACAAGATGAATAATTATTGGTGTTTTCAGGGAATTTTGATTCTTCCTCCTTTTCGTAATTACCTCCTTATCAGGTTTGAACCAGAGTTACTACTCTCAATCGATTTCAACCATTTTCTTGCTGTACCAACTGGCAAAGTGTTGTACCAGTCAAATGGAATGCAGAGAGCGGTTTGTTGAGCTCAAACATGTGCATATATAATTGGGCTGGGCTTGGGTGGGCTTTATTAGTATTTAGATGAAAGTAATACTATAATTGGGTCAATTTGGGCTGCATCAAAAAGAGGCCAGCTGGATTGATAATTCAACAAAATTAGGCCGAATGAAACAAAAATCAAAATTGAAGATGTCTATGTTTCATGCAAAAAAACTAAAATATAACAATTTAACCATTCAATCATAATCCAATTTCCCTGAATAGATCAATAATAAAGGGCATGCACCATTGCAAACATGTTAGACCGGGGAATTTTAATCATATGATATTTATGTAGAAATAAAATATAGTAATTTGTGCAGTGGCTGAACATGATCAAATTAACTCTAAATTTATTTGGTTTGTTTGGGTGGCGAAAATCATTCGTTGCCATGACTTGTTAATTTTCCAGAAGAGCGCTTTATAATTGAATTTGAATGGCTTTATAATTGACAAGACATGTTTTGCCGATATTTTTATTAATAACCTAAAAAAAAAACAAATATCAAATATAACCTCGATTTGAACTTATTTTCAAATCTAACCAAAACGCTCATTTATTGGGCGGTTCACCCTACCTACCCAACCGCCCAAAAATGGGGCGGTCCACCCGGCCAAGCAAACCGCCCCCCCATGGGGCGGTTCACTATAAACCCTATAAAAATCCGATTCTGGCTCTCCATCTCACACTCTCTCGCCCCCGAGTTCATCGCTCTTTACTGTGCTCCGCAGGTAATTTTTTTTATATATTTTTTATATTATTATTTAATTATGTCATTATTACTGTTTATTACTGTGTATTACTGTTTATTACTGTTTATTACTGTGTATTACTGTTTATTACTGTGCATTACTGTTTATTACTGTTTATTACTGTGTATTACTGTTCATTACTGTTTATTACTGTTTATTACTGTTTATTACTGTTTATTACTGTTTATTACTGTTATTACTGTTTATTACTGTTTATTACTGTTTATTACTGTTTATCACTGTGCATTACTGTGCATTACTGTGCATTACTGTATATTACTGTTTGTTATTACTGTTCATTATTTATTTTTATTTTTGTAATTAATTTTATTAATTTTATATTTTTTTTATTGTTGTTGTTTACTAATAATTTAATCTTGTATTATTATTTTGTAACTGATAAAAGTTTGTTTATTAATGTAGCTATCAAAATGTTGGTTACACTGTATGTGGGCGGGAAGTTCGTGGTGGGTGTGGAGGGAGTACATTACACGAAAGATCCAACCCACGGCTTTGAGGTAAATGAAAACACATCATTTCTAGAACTTAAGCAAATGGTATTCGAAAGGAATGGTGTAAACCCCAACCGGTATGACATAGATTTAGTTACTCGGGTTGACACAGGGAGGGATAGACCTTACTATGTAAAGTATCCAATAACAGATGAGGATGGTTGGAGATGTGTTTACAATAATTTTCAATCTACGGGTACCCCGATAATGGAGTTATATTCCAGAAAGGTTCTGCGTCGGTCCGGGGTTGGACCTTCTACAGACAATACAGGTCATGATAGCCCGGTGCAGCAGCACTCGGGTTTTGACCACTCGGGTTATGACAACTCGGGTAACCGAAACTTGGGTCATGTATCACCATCTGAACCATACGCACCACCCGTTCATACTGATTACACCGCTGAGTATACCACTGATTATACCACCGACCTACCACCACCACCTCCTATTCAACCCGTAATCGAAACCAGATTTCCTTCTGTACCACCGTCCGTACCTATACTAGTACATGTTATTGTTCCCCGGAGAGATGCTATGCTGGAGGCTGAAGGGGTTGATGCCATACCGGAACATGAAATGAACTCGGGTGATAGTTGGGACGGGGATTGGGATTCTGATCACTTATCAGACGGTGATGGAGATTATTCACCCAGGCAGGATAGATTTCCGATTAGAGGTCGGACAAACAGACATTTGGTAGCCACATTCAACGATACCACTACTTTTGAAGAAGCAAACATAAGCTATTTTGGGAAGCGTGTCGTTTACACTTCAGAGCTTGTTCCGGATCAAGTTTATACCACCCTAGATGAACTTGTGAAGAAAATATATGAAGTTCATATCCGCAGCAACTGGGAGTGCAGAATACAAAAAAGAGAGTTAAAAAGGTTAGTTGTTGTTTGCAAAGACTCACCGTGATGCGAGTTCCGACTGTATGCAACCCCTGTGGGTAGGGGGGCGGCATGGATCATTAAAAAATGTGAACCCCCACATACATGCAAGTTTGCGTCGTCAAGGACAGACCATTCACAACTTACGACATCACTTATTGCCGATGTAATTGAGCGGGATGTTAAGGACGACCCGTCAATCAGCATTAAGGAGGTCGGTAGAGCGGTGAGACGCGCTTACGACCATGTAACCCCAAAATACAACAGGTTGTGGAGGGGGCGTGAACTTGCGATATGCCGATTGTTCGGTAGTTGGAAGGGTTCATACAACTTGCTTGCACCACTGCTCCAGGCCATAGCAAGTACAAATCCCGGCACAAAGTATGAATGTTGGAATGTCACCGATCCTTATGAGCACGACGCAATGCAATTCAAGGCAATAGCATGGGCGTTTGGTCCGTGCATTCAAGCTGTGCCATATATTAGACCAGTTATCAGTATAGATGCATGCTTCCTGTCTGGCCGTTACGATGGGAGGTTGTTGATAGCATGTGCATATGATGCCGAAAACCAGTTGTTGCCTTTGGCATTTGCAATTGTCGAGAAGGAGGATGGGGAAAATTGGGGCTTTTTTATGAGTTTTTTGCGGAGAGAGGTGGTTAGAGACAGGTTCTTTTGTGTCATATCAGACTAGCACGAAAGAATCAAATATGTCTTTGATCGAACAGAGTTTGGGTGGTCGACAGCGCAGGGCGACTGTGTGCACAGGCTGTGTATGCAACACGTTGCAGACAACCTCCACAAGCATGTCGGATTCGACCAATGGGTTGCAGATACATTTAAAATTGGTTGCAGAAGGAAGAAGCCGAGAAGGCTGGAGGAGATGTCCAAAGAGTTTGCCAAGGTATGTATATTTTAGATGAAATTTTAGTAAACTATTTATATTTTTTCTTATATTTTTGCCAAAGAGTTTTACTTATATTTTTTCTAATTTGAAAATTTATTTCTGTGTAGTACTGTCCGAAGGCAAATTTGTACTTATTAAAAGTGGGGAAAAATAATCCGAGAGATCTGCAAGAACCACCCGCATATGAGAAAATATTTCAAGCAAGAGATGGAGGTTGGAGATGGGGAATAATGACCACAAATGGGTCCGAGTCCTTGAATGTTGTTTTCAAGCAGAGCCGAATGTTGCCCGTGGCGGCAATTGTGGAGGACACTTTCTACAAGCTAAATGCATGGTTCGTTGACCGCCGTGTTAAAGCAGAAGAATTACTCGCCAGGAACCCGACGTTTTCAACAAGGGTGGAGGGCAGATTACGCAAACATAGGGAGAAAGGTTCAGTTATGACTGTTGTCCCGTATGGGGATCGCACCTTGGAATTCGAAGTGCACTCTCCGAATGAGTATGCTCCAACCAGCCGTAGAGCAGATGAGACTATGAAGTTTATTAAAAGGCCTTACAAGTATGTTGTCATTATCGGAGATGACAATATTGTAACATGCACATGTCAAGGAATCGAACTAGCTCACCTACCTTGTTCTCATGTTATGGCGGTGTGCCGAGTGAGAAACTTCTGTGAGGATGATTTTGTCGCCGACATGCACCGTACCACTTACCTTGCAAGTACTTGGGGTGCATCCTTCCATTCTTATCCCAACCAGCATGCGTGGCCGGCCTATGTTGGGGATAAAATCATCCCCCCCAGAAAGTGGATCAGGATAGGGAGAATACTTTGTGTATGCACTGAACTTCTTTTTATTGTAGTTATTTAACTTCTTTTTATATCAGAAAAGGGAGAAGGCCCCACAAGCGTGCTGTAATGACAATGGATGAGACGCAGGGTAGGCGAATGGGACATCAGGCTCGCCGTTCAACTTGTGACAGGCAGCGAGCAGGTACATTTCATTTTATGTTTTATAATTTATTTTATATTTTACGATTTCAATAACATACCATTTTTTGTGAACTGAAATGCAGATGCCATGAACAAAGCCAACAAAAGAGAAAATGCTAGAGTTGTTGCAGAGGCAACCGGTAGCGGTAGTAGTCATGCAGAGGCATCCGGTAGCGGTAGTAGTGTCGCACAACAGACTGGAAGCAGATCTAGAACTCGTCGACTTCTAAATTTGTTCGGTCGTCGTCGCTAAATTTGTGAACTGATTTAATTCGTAGTTTGTAACTATTTTTGTATGCTTCATTTTTGTTATTTTCATAACGCAAATAAATATACACAAATTGACAACATAAAATATAAATAAACAATAACTTGATGGAAGAAATACTACAACGAATACAGTCTACAACATAAATCCTTAATAATTAGTACTACTTCTTACAACGAGCCTTGAAAGTACATGGAACAAAGTCATCGTCGGAATCTGCCGGATCTGGACCAGTTGTGGTCATTATTTTACAAAATTAAATCATTTTCATATAAAAATTACAATAGAAAAATATATCTTACAAAAATAATATAAACTTATCATAAATATATATCTTAAGAGGAGGGTTCCAATGCCTCATCTCCTCATACCTCATCCATACCTCATGTTATATATCTCCATTTTCAAAGTCTAAACTATCGATCCGAACCGTTCAACATGATATTCATACTAAAATATGCTTGAGGATGAAATTTTATAATTTTTGTAATTTTTTTACTATTTTTTAAGATAGGTACAAAATCACTGTTTTTTGAATGGTCCAGATACAGTGATTTTGTACCTATCTTAAAAAATAGTAAAAAAATTGCAAAAATTATAAAATTTCATCCCCAAGCATATTTTAGTATGAATATCATGTTGAACGGTTCGGATCGATAGTTTGGACTTTGAAAATGGAGATATATAACATGAGGTATGGATGAGGTATGAGGAGATGAGGCATTGGAACCCTACTCATATCTTAATATATCTTCATATATGTTATAAATATATCTTAATAAAAAGATATCTACAAAAAAAATTTATACTTAATATATCTATAAAAAAATATATATATCTTATAAATATATCTTAATAAAAAGATATTTACAAAAAAAAAAAATCTTAAAATATCTAAAAAAATATATATATCATAAATCTATCTTACTAAAAATATCTTAATAAAAAATATATCTTAACATATCTGTAAAAAAAAATATATATATAGCTAATCGCCTGATGGGAGGCGGTTAGGGGGGGTACTGGACCGCCCAATGAAGGGGCGGTAGGCTAGGCAGAGTGGACCGCCCAATAAATGGACGTTTTGGTTAGATTTAAAAATAAGTTCAAATCGAGGTTATATTTGATATTTGTTTTTTTTTAGGTTATTAATAAAAATATCGGCATGTTTTGTCAATATAGATACTTTGGCCCACGTGCATTATCAAATTGGATCCTACTGACTCAAATTTGAGTTTGTGTCCAGATTTAAACTCAAAAATTTACATGAATTCTAGGCGACATCACCTCTTATGATATGGTTGTCAAAACACTTGTATGCATGCTCTTACATATTTTTAACAGTTTGTTTTTATCCCAAAAAAAAAAAAACAGTTTGTTTCACGAGGGATAACGCAAGGGAAAGAAAAAAAAAAAAAAGCAGAGGCACCGGCCGATCTAGGATTTGTCTGGAATCCAGATTCAAATGGCTAATTGGGTTCACAGCAAATCACAACAAAATAAAATTAAGGTTAATGCTTAGTTGCTTACCACTGACAATCACAGATGACGGGCACACAAACAGAGACAAAGGAGTCAGACCTGTCGGAGTCAAAGAGCGTCAGGGTGCTCAGCGAGCGTTGGGGTACTCATCATGTCTGAGTGGGGGGTCGGAGAGGAGATCACGTAAATAAAATCGCTCTGGGTTCAATTTCAAGCAAGTCGTGTCTGGAGTTCGGAGGAGGGGGCACTCAGTACTATTGGTTGCACAAAAGAAATGACTCAACATAGAAAAGAAAATTGAAAATTGTAGACTGCTGAAAATTGTGTGCTCAACAGAAATCAAACATGAAAATTGTGGGCTCAACAAGATAGGGTATTTATTCTTTTTAGGATGAAGCAAGAGTCCAAAAACTAATACCCTGAAAACTATTTTTGAAAATTAAAGACAAGAAGTTACACATCCCTGATGCCACGTGGGTCTGCCTCTGAACAAAAGGGAGATCAATTCTTATATCATAACAATAAAATGAGAAGTTGGTGCATAACTTCAGCGATTTCTTCACCAATTATCACCTCAAATTATCTGGTCTCTTCACCTTTCATTCCTATTCAATTCTTTATAGATTCCATTCTGAAACATATAGTCTAAATATTCAATCAAAAAACAGGAGCGGACCCATATAGGTCCAAGGGGGCAACTGTACCCATATAAGTTCGAATTGACTTTGTATCTCTTGAAATTTTTTTTTCCTCTGAAATCATGATTTGTAATTTGAGTTAAATTTAGAATTAAAAAGAATATATTCTTTGAATTATGATTGATAATTAGAATTAGAAGTTAGAGCATTTAAAATTATAAGTCGGAGCATTAAAAATTATAAGTTAGAATATTGTTTTCTATGTAAGATTAGTTATTGAACCCGATTAGCCATTGAATTTGAATCCGATTAGCTATTGAAATCCGATTCGCTATTTTTTAGCCTCCTATGAAAATTTTGAATCCGTCCTTATAAAAAAAAATTTTAATTAATGAAGTGACACGTGTCTATATGGAGGACAATTAATGGACGGCAATCAATGGGCATCGAACGGGTTTCCTCTAGACTCTTTTTCTGATTTCCTGTGGCGCAGCAGAGTATGACATATTATATATATAACTAGAAGAACATGATAAATCATTTTGACTTCGTGGGTTAGTAGGGTGGATATAAGCCACAGAAGATCAAAAACTCTGAAAGAGAAAAAAATGAAATTATAAGATTTTTTTAAAGTTAGCTATGAAAAAACATGCTAATAAAATGAAATATTAACTGAGTACATAAATTTGGAAGAAAAAAAGCTTACTTGAGTTGTTAATTGGCTTTACACATGTTACTTAACATTTGAAATAGGCTTTTTATGGTTTCTTGTAGCCATCAAACAAATCGTTATTGAATAAATGAATCGGTGAAAAGGCTACAATTTGGTCTTACTTAACAATACAAATGACTACATTTTCTTAGATATTTGAAAATAAATGAATAGCAACAAACAATAATTGAAGAGCTAAGTTAGAATCTCATGAATTAGGTCATTGCAAAAGGATGCATATATGGTACCGCTCTTATTGTAGAGACTATGTCTTAGCATGTACCACTCATGAATTAGGTCATGGCAAAAGCATGCATGGTACCGCCCTTTCAGCTAGCAATCTCTCTGGCCTGCAAATAAGGGATCCGACTTTTGCTGCTTTTCCGATCCCAACCATTCAAAATTTTTCATTTGCATATCTCGATAAAGAAACTTTTTCATGCACAAATCTCAACGAATTTGAATGGTTGGGATCGGAAAAGCAGGATCCTGCTTTTTTTAGAGAAAAGCAGCAAAGTCCGTTCCGCAAATAAGATACTTGATTAATGATGACTTTAAAATTAACGGAATTTTGTAGATCAAATTTCAATTATTGGGCACCAAATGGAAACAGTAATTGATCAAAATTGTTGACCTAGTAAATATATAAAAATAATTAAAATAAATACTTAATACAATTTTAAAATTATGGATTAATTAATTAATACAAGACCTTTAGGTCAATTAGACATTTATATATCTAATTACACTTATTTTGACCTTTAATACATGACCTTTAGGTCAATTAGACATTTAAAATTATCTTTTTAAGACAAATTATAAGTTAGTCATCTAGATGTTCATTTTTTGTTCAAAATAGTAAATTATCTTTTTTATATTATTTAGATCATTAATATCTATATAAAATCGTGTAGAACATAATTATAGTTCCTAATTGATCAATTGATCAAGAATAGTCCTAAAGACCTCATGACGATACAATAGCTCAAACCAGAACCTTAATTCTGGAATTCATATCCAGTGCAATACCTGATCGTGTAGAATGAGATCAGAGTCGTCAGTTTTAATCTGGCACGAATCTCAAAACGGATAACTAGATATGCACAGTATTCCTTTTGGCCCGGCTAGGAGTAATTTTACCCGGTTCGGTACCTCATGATGGGATACGGACTAGTGTTTTGAAGACGGACCGGTCCCGGTCCAAACCCGCCCGGTCCACGGGTTGGACGGGTAAGCCGGGTTCAACGGGTCCGATTTTCTGCGGCCAACCCAAACCCGTGCTCATTTGCAACTTAACCGAAATAGAATACATAATCACTACTAGAATTTCCAGTAATAGCAACGGGTCTAAGTGTTATTAGCAAGCGTAGGAAGCCCCCTTGCAACAGAAATAGAGCTTTTGAATTTCGCTGATTAAATTAATATTGTTGCAATGGGAGCCGCTTGCAAATAATCACGCTTGCTAATGTCACATATTCCCCCTTGCAAATAATAAGACCCACTCCAAACACGCCAGATATTATTTTTTATTAAAACCCGTTGCAATTACCAGTTCTGTTGCGCTTGCAAATGAGTCGTAGACGGGTCCCACACATTTGTTGCAAGGGTGTTACACCAAAAAGGTATAGTACAAAGTTTCAGTATAGCGAGCTGTACCTTTTAACCTTAAATACGCTCTTCGGTTCAGATTGCAAGTGTACAATCCTATCGAATAGTATATTGTCGGGTGTCGATCCACAGGACGGTTCAATTCTAAACTGGACTTTTTACCTAAATTAGTTAGGTACTAGAAGTGAGAAAAGTGAGAAAAGTTTGGACTTTTTACCCAATGTTCCTAAACCTCAACTCTCGTTTATTGGCTCAATAAACTTGGTACAGAAATGCAACTTTACCTTCTTAGGTATTCAACCTTAAACTCACATTTATTGGCATTCTACCTAAGTTATTTGTTCGGTTTACTAAAGGTATCCATTATCTTACGATAAATAGAAAGGTTCACCTCACAGTTACTATTTGGTCTTGAAAACCTACCTCAAATACTTGGTCTGGTTGAAAGAAACATCAAGGCTAAAGTACTAGAAAAAATGCTATAGACATCTAACAGTAAGCAACGAGAATCATTCAATCAATTCAACCAAGCAATTAAAATACTACTCGAATCAAATAAACACAAATATTCAACACAGATTCAAACAACATGCATAATAAAACAGAGTATCCGACTACATCGTAACCCTAGAAACTAATAAACTACTCAGACATAATCAAAAAGCAAATAAAACAAATGATAAAAGAATTGTTCATGACAAAACCCGAAGAACAAAGAAGATTCGTGAAGAAACTCTCGTCTTTTTGCTTCTCAACTTCGTCTCCAAGCTAGCTGTCCAGTCCAAAACCTAGAATTTGCTCTCCTTCTTCTCTAAAAATGCAGACCTCGTGTTTGTAGCAAGGAATCCCGTAATATAGCCATTCTGACCGACCTTTCCTTCATTGAGCCTCTATTTCCATTTCTGTTATGTTTCCGGAATAGGCGGACGCGACCCGCGTCAGATGTGACGCGATCCGCGTGTTTGTGTTTGTCAAGGAGCTGATGAGTGTCGCGTTTGTGGTCGCGTCGGGGCATGCTGCGACCCGTGTCGGGAGTGACGCGGCCCGCGTGAAGACCTTCAGTCTTCACAATATTCCTGATTTCGCCTGTTTTCTGCAAAATAAGAATAAAAACAGCAGCAGTACCACATTCTATAGATATTCGATGTAATGGACACGATTTGGTAGTTTAAAACACAGATTTTGGTACAGAAATTGGTCGGTTTTATAGATCAAATAACGAGACATCAAAGGGCAACCGTTGCAAATAATGTTTAGGATTGTGTTTATATTATTTTATTGTAAAGGCCTAAACTATTTGCAAGCGTCGCCGTTGCAAATGTTTTTGGAGTTGGTTTTTATATTATTATATTTTGAAAGACCTTATTATTTGCAAGGGCCACCGTTGCATAAGTTCTTAGGATGATGTTTATAATATTTTATTGCAAATGCCATATCTATTTGCAAGCGTCACCGTTGCAAATGTTTAACGATTTTTTTTAATATTATTCTATTATTAAAGTCAAGAATATTTGCAAGCGACACCGTTGCAATTGCTTTTTGGTTTCAGATTATATTAGTTTATTGTGAAGGGCTTAACTATTTGCAAGGGGCACCGTTGCTAATGTTTCTATGTTTCGGTTTATATTATTTTATTGTAAAAGAAGGAAATTATTAGCAAGGGCCACCGTTGCAATTGTTTGTGTCACCCTTAGACAAAGAGACACACCTAAATTTGATATCTCCCTTTGTGACACTAGAATACAACCATCACATAAATTTGAAATATTAATACAACCACAACAGAATACAATGTTATATTTCGAAATATTAATAACCAAAAAACCCTATGAATTAGCATGTGAGGATTCTGGAATGGAAAAAATGAAAGGGTGGCATGTGACGGGGTGGATTCATTGCTTGTAACATCCACAATCGCGCATGCATCGGATAGGCATAGCTGCTGATAATGTGGAAAAAATTGAATATTTGTGAGCAATTAGATCATGTTAAATTAATATGTGCATTTTCATAAGAAAAATATAAAAAATTTCGTAGGAATTTGTTGTCACCAATTAAATTGTGGTTACCATAAAAGAATGATAACAGCCATGATGAAAAACTGAATAGAAACTCATGAAACAATTTATAAAGGACTGTGTAAAGTTAGAGATACACGACCTTGCATTAAAGGACTGTAAACTTGGTTTTCCCCATTGTGTTAATAAATTAAAATGAAAAGAAAAATCATCCTTCAGACTTAGAAACTGTAGCATAGAACAGCCACTGTGCCTTTTCTTTCATTGGTTGTTTGCATTATTTCTCCACACATTATGTTTTTTCAAATTCACAAGATTGTTCTACACATTACCTAGAGGGAATGTGACAATATGTATTGGGAATGTGACAATTGAATTTGGTAAAAATGTGACTGCTTACCAATTAAAAGCCATCTTCCTCAGATTCATAAAATTGACCCCAAAAAGCTTCTTGCTGAGCTTGATCCATGTCATTCTCTTCCTCACCATCCTCTACCGGATTGCTGTCATTCGTCACACGTGGTTGTGTGACCTCCATGATGTCGTCTACTAGGTCGAACTCATCTTCTTGAATGACGGCATTATCCTAATCAAAACCTGGTCCGTCCGAAACCTCGATGTGGATTGCCGGCATTTCCTCTTGGTAAAATTTGAGGTTTGCGTCGTCTTCATCATCACGAAACTGGCCTTTCGGGGATGTTTTGAACGCAACCCACCATTTTTGTCTTTCAAGAAGCGTTGAAGCATAAGGAAGGTAGCTTACTTGGACCGCTTGACATGCCAATACAAATGGGTCATAAGTTTTCAGCCGAGACTCGTGTTTAACCACGACAATCCCATGTTGGCGGTCGACCTTTACACCGTTTGTTATATCAAACCAATAACACTTAAATAGAACCACCTTGTTGCCTCCTTCATATGTGAGCTGAATGACCTCTTTGAGAACTCCATAGTAGTCGTGTGGGGTGCCACCTGATTCCATTTCTCCTGTGATGCAAACCCCGCTATTTCTTGAACACTTGTCTTGCCCATACGATTCAGTGTGATATCGGTAACCATTGATTTCATACCCTTCGTAACAACTCACTCGTTTGAGTGGTTTCATTGCTGCCTTTCGGATGTATGGGTCGCATTCACGGTCGGGTATTAGCTTCTGTCGTAACCACTCTGCGAACAGATCTTGACATGCTTTCCAAAGTCTTTCCGAGGTGGTACCCTTGTTGAGCATAACTGCATCAAACTCCCTACATTTTCCAAGAGCTCTATTAAAATAATAATTGAAGTCATAAATACTAGTTAAATCATTGAATATCATGATATCAGATTGTGGTTCAGCACTTCTATTAGCACCTTTTGTATATTAAGAGATCATGGAAGTGATAAATAATAATATTGCACCCCAATTATTTGTCACGGATCTCCGGGCAGTTGAGTAGGACATAAGTGTGTGCTGCCTTAAATTCATCGTCAGTGAGAGTCCTTCGATTCTCTCTACCAATGTGACGGTCAGTTTTGTCAAAAATCAAAAGGCTTCCCCTCGAAGTGTTACATTTTTTAGCTCCTTTTGGGTCCTTAATTGATAAATCTTCAAAATAAAACCTAGGTGGAAATCTATTTGACTATGGTAGTCTCAACGATTGATCCCTCAACACGTGCTTTGTTGATCACTCTCAACCGTTGTTCTTTGTTACGCCTTAAAATGTAAAAGTGGATTTGAGTTAAGTAATATACTACTATATGATTTCAGTAGTTTAATACAAAAAGGCAATTTAGAGTTAAACGCACCTTTCACATGGATACATCCATCACGACCCCACTGGCCCACCCATTCTAGCCTCATGTGCCAAATGCACCACAAGATGCTGCATAGAATTGAAGAAACCCGGCGGGAATATTTTCTCCATTTTGCAAATTGTGACAACAATATCTCTTTCTAATTGGTCGATACGAGATGGATCAAGTTCCTTGGCACAAATCTCTCTAAAAAAGATTGAAACCTCATATAGAACATCCCATACAGGTTCAGGAACAAAATCTCGAAAGGCAACGGGTAGTAGACGCTCCATGAACACATGCCAATCATGACTCTTCATCCCAATTAGGCTGTTTGTTGTTAAGTTAACACACCTTGACCAGTTTGATCCGTGGCCATCGGGGAACTTGACTTTATCTTTGATCTAAGTTAGAACTAGCCTCTTGTGCCCTTATGAAAGTGCGAATGGTGCCTTCGGTTTTTTTATCTTTCCCGGGGTTGAGGTACTAGGGGTTAGGTGTTTTTTGGGTTGATTGCACAAGAGAGCCAAATCTTTGCGAGCTTTTTCGTTATCCTTGGTTTTCTTTCCCATGCTTAAAAGTGTGTTAACCAAAGCTTCCGTGAAATTCTTCTCCGTGTGCATCATATCAATATTGTGTGGCAAGAGATTGTCTTTCCAATATGGCAAACTCCAAAAGATACTCTTCTTTGCCAATGGTGAGTCTCACCATAACCCTCAAATTGTGGTAAACACACATCTTTACCCCATGACATATCACCTAGTTTGTTCACTTCCTCGAGTATTTGCTCTCCCGTCAATCTTGGTGGTGGCCCATCCCACTCTTCTCTGCCTTTAATGAAATTTGTTTTATCTCGACGAAATGGATGATCCATAGGCAGCATGCACCTGTGACAATCAAACCAGCATGATTTTCCACCATGTTCTAATTGGAAGGCCTTTGTTGCACCTTGGCAATAATAACAAGCCAATTTACCTTTTGTACCCCACCTGCATAGCATCTCATACGCTGGATAGTCGCTCACCGTCCAAAGAAGAGTTGCTTTCATCTTGAAATTTTCCTGTCTAGAAGCATCCTATGTCATTTCACCGACAGCCCACAACTTGTTTAATTCATCGATTAAAGGTTCTAGCAAAATGTCAATGTCCCGACCCGGATGCTTCGGTCTGGGTATGACAAGCGCTAGAAACATGCTTTCCTCTTTCATGATCATCCCCGGTGGTAGGTTGTAGGGAAAGACAAATACCGGCCAACACGAATACGGAGCCGCACTCGAGTTGAATGGCATGAACCTATCCGTCGTTAACCCTAAGAACACATTTCTAACCTCTTTAGCGAACTCCGGATACTTCTTGCAAAAATGTTTCCAAGCCTCACCGTCAGCCGGGTACATCATAATCTCGGGTTTCTCACGCTTACCTTTCTTATGCCACGTCATATTTACCGCATTTGATTTGGTCATAGCCTTTGCAATCTTGACGTGATTGGTAGATAACGAAGTTGCTTTTGTGGGATCGGTTTTTGCGTCAGGATTAGGTCCCGGTGGCTTGTACCTTGACATACCACAAACATCACATCTTGTCTTTTCCCCCCTCACCTTGCCGTAATATAACATGCAAAAGTTCGGGCATACGTCTATTTTCTCATGTTCCATTCCCATTCCCTCAATCAATCGCTTTCCTTGGTAGAAATTATTTGGCATATTCTCACCAGAAGGTAGCGTGCTCTTAATGAGGGCTAACATCCCATTGAAGCATTTCTGACTGAGTTGGTTTTCCGACTTCAATGCCAATGCTTGTGTCACTAAAGACAATACGGTTTGTGCTTCGTATTTGAGTTCACCATTAGCGTTGACTTTCCAAAGCGGCATTTTATTAGCCTCTATCATGTCGAATAACTTCTTAGCCGCTCTAGTAGGTGACTGGTCATCCCAATTGAAGTCCGGACCAGCAACTGCCCTTACCATCTCTTCCCCTTGATCAATGGTTTGATTGTTTAAATCATCTTGATCATTCACTTGCACCTCCCCATGCTTGTGCCAAACAGTATATAGTGCGCAAAAGCCGACCTTATAAAGATGTACAGCAACGGTATCCACATCTCTTCTAAGTAGGTTTCCACATTTTTTACATGGACATGATATACATTTCTTTCCTTCATCGTCAACAGTCACAACAGAAGGTTTGGATAGTGCTGCCTCAAGAAACAATTCAACCCCATCAACAAAATCTTTGTGTAGACCCCCACCGGAATAGTGTAAAAAGCATTCGTGATATATTAATGATTCTGTCTATGGAAACAACAATTTGATAAAGCTCAAGAAACCCTTGCCACAGAGCTACGAACCTGATTTGTAAAAAAATGCTGGCAGTGACGATTCTCGGAGCAAGAGAGAGGCGGAGGGAGAGGCAGAGGGAGGGAGGTAGTGTGAGATAACGGCTGATGAGAGCAGGAGGGAGAGAGTTTTGAGGTAACCCTTCTTGATTTAGTGTGGCGGCTAAGGTGGGCGCAGCTTTTTCAAAAACGATAGGTTTTGAGTTGGTGGGAACGAAATCGCAATAAAGCTGAGGAAGTATAAAGAGCAACAAAGGATGTGCGGTATTTGCATCGGAATACCATAGTAAATACTAAAACACCCCCTATGAAAAACATTTATAATTTTTGTTGCGTACCCAATTTGTACGCTTCAAAGAGGGGTTAAATGTGCAAACTCAGTCACAAATCTGAACATCATGTTCCCTAAATACCATGATTTAATAAATGTGGTATTAAAGAAACATAGAGGGAACCAACCTTTCATTTCAAGCCTTAATTAAATCACAAAGATAAAAACTGGGTTACACATCCTACATACTGTTAATAAAAATAGAGTTTAGCTCACATCCTAGTTACTGTTTTGATAAATACGAAGCTTCACATCACATGCTACTTAATGTTTAGCATGAAAAAGATTCACATCCTACTTACTGTTGGCATGAGGCCTATTTAAACGATTGTACTTCATGGTTCACATCCTACTTATAACAACACATAACAAACAGTCACAACACAACACATAACAAATAGTCACAAAAAGTTAAACTGTTCTTCCCATGTTAAGGCATCCACATCTGTACTTATACTACCCAAGTCACCCTTAACTACTTCACGCATGATCACCACCACTATTGTCTCCCGAACCAGTTTCGCTGTTTGTTGACCCCTCCTAAAAATCAAATAAACTTAGTCACGTATTTAAGATTTAACAATTTGTATTTAGAACTTTCTTGCATCTATTTAAATAAACTGAGTACTTACACCAAATTTGGGAGGCTTTGCTCCGAGTTTCTTGTAGAGTGCCTCGATGCATGAAGCGCTCCATTCATTTTGTTTACGGATAGCTGCCATTTCGGCTCTGTGTCTCTCCTCTTTGGCAGCGGCATCATTTGCAAATGCACGGCGTTCGGCTAATATCTTCACAGAAAGGATCTCCGCCACCTGTGCTTCTGTGAAGGTTTTCGTCGCACCCTCAGCAGATGTGACCGTGCTCCTCGTTTGCTCCGTTTGGGATGCCTCCATGGCTCGAAACTCTCTGTTGGCTCTGCATGTCCTGTCCTTGTTGCCAAATCCAAACACCCTTCCACGCCGGTCCTCGCCTTCAGCGGCCAGATCCACAACTTCTCATCTGGCAATTCCCCGTGATGAAGCTCCTTTAGGTTGTTGTACTTGCTCTGCATCGGACATAAAAGGCATGGCAATACATAAGTAAATTATTAACCTTACCGAGGCGAGGCCCATTAAGACTGTGCAGGTAAGAAAACCTCAATTAATACGACCACCTTATAAAGGAACTTTAAAAAAAAAATTACTCAAATATATGAGATAAAATTACACTAAGCAAGTTAAGTGTACCCAATTTATTGTAACCAAGTTAAGAGCAAGATGAATTTCATGTACGCATTAAAGAACCAAGTTAAGTGTATGAGATAAGTGTAACCAACATAAGTAAATTACTCAAAGGTCTGAGACAAAACCTTTGTTATTATTAATGCATACATGAAATTCATATTTCTCAAACATCCAATGTCACAATAGGATAATTACTCATTAACATAAATTATGTACTGTTGATTTCGGTTATACTTCTTATAGAAAAGGCATTCAAGTATTGTTCATCTTGCTATTATAAAGGCTGTCAAGTATTGTTCATGGATTGCTTTAGGGTATCAGTAATACCAGAATAGGTATAAACAATTATTTGGTGGTTAAAAAAGTACATAAGGGTTACCTCCTACAATTACTTGCTATTTAATAAACAGTTATGTGCTGGTAATGTAAAGGCAGCTCAAAAATTCCTTCATAATCGAATAAATGACAATAGTTAACAAAATTTATTTGGTTGAATTTGCTTGGTTTTTACATGCCTCCTACCAGTCTACAAATTGCCAAAATACAAAGATTCTCTTACCACCACTCTTTGTGCCCTCTCGTTAACATACACCGTGCCATCCTTTGTGTGAAGTCGATCAAATAAAGCCTTCATGCCAACATCAGTTCCCATTTCAGCTTCCTGAAATATAAATAGATAGTAATATAAAAGATGCAAGTAAAAATCACAACTTACAAGTAATTACACCAAACTATGGGATTATTGTTTAGCAAAGAGTCATAATATTATTAGATAAGGGTGTGGGGATTACCATGGCCTCCTTGTGCCTGTACGCGCTCCATGAACCACCCAAATGGTTAATCACAGGACCATTATTTTTTTGGTTCAGGTGATTTCGGAATGACAGTTTTGCCCAATTCTCATTAGACCAAATATCACACAGCGCCGTCCAGTTAGATTCATCCTTGCACCATAGTGGACAATACTGTTTCCACAAATCCTTCACCGGTCCATACTTGTTGTGGCACGCTTTCCTTGCCTTATTCAATACACGAGTGTAAGTCTCAGTAGCAATCTTTTCAAAAACCTCGAGACAGCGACCCTCATCTTGACCAGGACCCCATGAGTACCTTTGCAGGAACCGTCGCAGGATTTCTATCCTGGCCTGCGATGGGAACCGGTTGTACATCCTATAAGGTCCTGGCATTTCGGTCACTGTCAGCAGCCTTATGGTACTTACCACCTTAGTGCACTTGGTAGACAACCTGAACTCAGCGTCACCCACAACATAGAGTTCAGGTCTATCCTCTGGCTTAGCCGGTTCACGGGCCTTAGCAAGACCCCTTCCACGGGGCTTTTCATCTTTCTTCCCTTTCCCCTTCCCTTTACTCCTTCTTTTCTTGCCAAAGAGCACTTTCTGCTCCAGAGGATCAAGTTCTTTCCCAAAAAGGCCACGAGCTTCTAGACATGCACTTAGGGGCAGACACAAACGGACCCTCCTACCACCATCATCCTCCACTCTCACTTGGTTTCCCACCATCTGTTTTGATACTTCCGGATTACCACCATTACCCGAAAACCCGTGCTGATCAGATGACTCCGAGTCAGCTTCCTCTGTAACAAGCTTCGTTCTTGATGCCCAACCTGACCAGCAAGGTTCCTGCTACGAGGAGAGGGGAGTGGATCCCTCTGGCCTAAGCAGACTACTATCTCTATTTTCATCTGCCTGAGGGGTAGTCTGTCCTACCGGCATCTTTTTCTTCGGTTTAAAATTAGGATTGGTGGGGTTGGGTCCATGGAAGATTTTCACCGAGGAAATCGACTCGGGACTATTCTGGGAGGAGAGTGGAGCAGAGATGGGAGCTCTAGGGGCTGACTTGGGACATTGCTGAGGGGTTGGAGCAAGTTTTTCGGGTGTATTTGCATCGGACAGGCCCACGTTGTTTTCAGCATTGAGCCTCTTCGATCTTCTAGGCGGTACCTGCCGGCATTGAGGGGGTGTTTTCCTTTTGGGCTTTTTCAGCGGCTGCATTTCAGCAACCGGCGCCGCTTGGGTCGCCACTGGTGGAGAACCCGTCCCTGCCTGGTTCAGTGGTGGCGGAGCATCCGAGGCTGGCTGAGTCTGCGCCGGCGGAGCATCCATCATTGCCTGGTTCGATTCCAGCGGACCACCCATCCTTGCCTGGGTCGCCGGCAGTAGACCATCCGTCGCTGCCTGTTTCGGTTGTGGTGGAGCATCCGAGGCTGGCTGAGTCTGCGCCAGCGGAGCTTCCGTCGTTGCCTGGTTCAGCGGCAGCGGACCACCCGTCCCTTCCTGGGTCGCTGAACCCGGACCATCCATGTTGCCTTTTCGACGGCTGCGAGGGTATCGCCCGAATATTATTACTGGGTCGCTATTCAGATTTAGTCACAACCGGAACAGTCTTAGATTTTCGGCGGGCTTGGGGTGGTGGTGACTGTGGCAAGGGACCAAATATCATCCCCGTGTCAGTAGGCCCGGTACCGGGATTGAGCCTAGGGGATTTCCGGCGCTGGACTGTGTCGGCCATGATAATCTGTGACAATTAAACCTGTTTAGTTACTGAACAGCTCAGGAATACAACAAAATGATGTAATGGGTTGTGTAAAAAAATGCAATACTAAATGAACAATTGAATACTGTATAAATTTAGCACTTATTGAATATATCATTGCCTTTTGAGAAAATTCATAAGTATTAGGTCATTTTTATATCTATCTCCAACCTTTAGGCTATAGTAGAAAAATATTGGAAATAATGATGATGTATATTCATTCTGGATTCTAAGTGAATATAATTTAAATATAGTTCCCATTGTCCTATGTGCTAGCATGGTGGAATTGGGGAGTCAATCTGATAAAAGTGGCCATGTCCTTAGGGGCAAAACAACAGAACAACTCCTTCTCAGTACAATTAAAAAAAAAACTAAGTGCCTTAACATAAACCCTTGAATCAGACATGGTAGAATCTTCAAAATGCATCTAAATTAAGAATAAAATATTTGTACTGCTATGCACAGAAATGTCTCATCGGTAAATACAAACCTAACCTAATTATACTATGTAGAAAACATTAGAATATTATTACTGGTACCGTAGCTATGACTTAGATAAATGATAAGATCTAATTGCTTGGTGGAATAATTCACTTACATCAGCGTTCCAATCTAGTGATGAGTTGGACCAGAATTGACTCCTTGAAACAAAAGGCGGCTTGCTTATATCTAGTTTAAGAGAAGTGAGAAAACAAATTAGCAATTATGAGCAAACTAAACGACAAATGCATATTTTATTTATATCTTCAAGAGATACTTGCATTTTGGGAGAAATAATTCAAATTATTTCAAATTAATAGTTAATACAACAAATTTATGGTACTGAAAACATAGAGCAATAAAAAAAGTTGAATGTTTTCTACCGTTGTGCCATAATTAATTACCATGTTTAGGGAATTTTCCAACTTTTACCCTTTGTGTTATTTTCCTTGTAAATAAGTCCTTAGAACTATGTACCAGTAAACACAACAAGCATATGTGAAAGCGGTACCAATGTTTGGAGGGTCAAAGATACTCAAAAACTAACTTGGTATAGCACCATAAAGGTGGCCCGTAGCAAATTAAGCAATTACTAGTTAACGGGTTCAATTCCATTCAGAGTAAGAAGTGCTTTGTTCATTATTCAAAAGTTACCAAGACCTAAAAAAGGTTTAGTATTATAAACGCAAAATCTATGTACTTATCCCTAAACCCTAATTTCACATTTCAATTATAAACTACAATTATAACTTGTTGACAGACTTGTTTCACCTAGCTCTCCCTAAACCCTAATTTCACATTTCAATTTGCCAAAAAAGACAACAGATTTTGATTAAAAATTAAAACCCTAAATCGATTAAAACTTAAAAAGAGTACCAGGGTATCGTGCGACCCCGCCCTGCCGACCCCTCCTGACCCTGCCCGGTCCTTCTCTCTCTGACCCCGCCCGCCCCCTATGCATCACAGCCAAGGCCTGCGAGATAAGCGCCACAGTAAGCTCCAAATCGGTGATTTCTGGTATAAATCATTTTTAATACTTGTTTCTCGTTTCTAGGGTTAATTTGAGGGTTTTTAATACTCGTGCCCTTTAGACATCATTTCACATAGAAAATCTGGTGCCTTCTCAGTTTCACCTTTCTTGCAGAACCCATATATAAGATTAATATATGTCACAAATTAGGATGCATGTATTTTGTCATCTTTTTTAGTTATATGAGAAGGATAGGTTCACTGAATTTGAGATGATAACAAGTGCATTATTAATTTCACTAGTTAGTAGAGAATATTCAATGATTTATTGAATCCCTTATAGATCTTGTAAAACTATCCACTTTATTTATTATATTCGTATTTTAATCCGAATTTTCCATTAAATGTTTGATAACTAATGTTAATAGTATGAGTTGGGTTCATATGCTTTATAAAATTTAATGCATGAGTTTGGTTAATTGGTTTAATTTGCACAACAACAAAGTAGGCACTTTTCGCGAGGGAACTTCGTCGCTAAAAGTACCGTCGCAAAAGAAAAAGCATGTTTATGACGGTACTCCGTCGCAAAAAGTCACTTTTTATCCTCGCAAAAAGTGCCTGTCTTTTGTAGTGTTGTTTCCTTGTTGAACTTTTGCCTTCACCTTTACTATCCTCTATTTCGTATCTTATTTCAAAATCAGAATAGTAAAATATGTAGTCAATTAAAATTGTCTGTCTTTTTGAACTGTTGGTAATGAATCTGCTTGTTTTAATAGTAATTGATTAGTTTGATTAATTGATTGGTTAATTCGTTTTAGGAGTTGTAGAAGTTAGTTTAATCTTGGGAAGAAAGAAGGAGAGGAGAAAGCTCGATCTTCAAGAGAGTAATTGCTTGTAATCAGGCAAGTGTTCTCTCTTTCTTAATTCTATTATTTTATGATCCAACTAAACCGGAACATGTAGTATGCCTTTTAGGTTTATACCCATTCAAAATTAATCCAATAAGGATTAATTTTGAATAGTCCCCATTTTGGGACTGCTCTTTGAATGCTTTGTCTCATCTAAGATGTGAAGAAATGTATGTGGATCTAGTATTTAAGAAAAATTTAGTATCATTTTCCCTTGTTATTCCTACAAGTACGTATTGAATTACATGTCCAAAATGATGTGTTTTTAACGCGTATTAAATCCACATACATTTCTTCATACATTTCTTAAATACTAAATCCACATACATTTCTTCACTACTGAAACATAGCATTCAAAGAGTGGAATATGATTGTACACCGGCCCTATGTAAGCCCCAAAAGACTAATGGGACTTATTAATATTTAATGTCATTATTTCATTGAAGTGTCAAAATAGTAAGCAAGGCATAACTTTAAGTTTAGTTTTGACCTCGTGTGCATTTTATTTTATTTAGAACTAATCAAGGCAAGGCAATGGAAGGGAACCGTCCTCTCTCTCTCTCTCTGGTATGTACGTTTAAATTCATAGCTTACGTAGATGCCGCTAATATAGTTGTATACAAGTCCTGTTGCATGGATGATGCAACACTTGATTTGATTTTGTGTTTCTTCCATGACTTGCTTTAGAGGGTCCGTTATCAATTGATGATATCTGGAGGGTCTAAAATATAGATCTGGATTTTTTATTTGAGTCAAAGTTTTAGTGAGAATGCTGAAGTAAGGATTTCCGCTGCTGTAACCAGCATTTCATGGGAATATCTCAGCCTTTTGTATTGTGGGGGTGGGTGGATTAGGGAAAACCACTCTTGCACCATTAATCTTTTAGGAGATTAGCAAAGCAAACCATTTTGACAAAACAATTTGGATTTGTGTTTCAACAAGCTTCAGTGTTGAAGATATAACAAGAAAAATCCTCGAAGGCCTAGGCGAGAAAACCCATAATGGTGAGTCATTAGATAGCCTACATAAAAGCTTGAAGAAAAGGATTCTTTCAAAGAAAGTTTTTCTCATTCTAGATGATGTTTGGAATGACGATACAATATGTGATTGGGAGAAATTGATTGCACCTTCAAAAAATTAGTATGTACAACTTGAAAAAGCAAGAGTCTAAGGTGAAATAACAAAATTAGTTATTAAAACAGTTTATTGTTTTATATTTCATGTGTGTGCTGTGGCATGTGTGGAAGCAGAGAAATGAGGCAATCTTCAGAGGTTTGGTTATGCCTCCAGCATTACTGGCTACTAAAATTATTGAGGAGATGGCACTATGGGGGCGGTTTTGCAAGAAGACCGGTGTAACAAATAACATAGTGTTGAGGGGTACTAGAATGTTGTGAGAATAGAGACTTTTTTATTGTTTAAGTATGTGATGTAAACACTTTTATTTTATACAACTTGGTAGTCTCTACCAAGCATTTCAAAAAAAAAAAAAAAAGAAAAGAAGAAATGGTATTTGAATCTTTGTATTTGTATGTTGTTTGACGAGAGGATTACATGCCTTTTAAAATAACCTAATGAGCTGTTAATAAAACAAAGCAACGAATACTAGTAAATCTCAAAATTGGTAGGAATAGAATCATCATATTGTTGTAGATGTTCTCAAGTTCTTCATGAAATGGAGAAGTCCAGTACTTGTGTTATTACGCCCCCCTCAATCCGAAGTGACATCTGTCATGGTGAGCTTGGATTTGAGAAATTGGAAGTGAGGAGTAGGCAATGGTTTGGTCATAATATCGACTAGTTGATCTTTGGAATGAAGGAAGCAAACACTTAGCTCTTTGGAGGCAACCCTTTCTCGAACGAAATGGTAATCTATCTCAACATGCTTGGTGCGAGCATGAAACATGGGGTTTGCAGCAAGAAAAGTGGCACCAAGGTTGTCACACCATAATGTTGGAGGAGAGGCGAGGTTTATGTGAAGTTCTTGGAGTAAGAATTGAAGCCAAAGGAGCTCGGCACATGTGATTGCGAGGCCGCGAATGTATCGCAAGATCCGTTTGACGGCGGACCAATGGTTTGAGGTAGGGGCATGCATGTATTGAGACACTTTGTTTACAGCAAATGAGAGATTGGGTCAGATAATTGTGGCGTATTGAAGGGCACCAACAATGCTTCGGTAGAGGTGAGGGTTGTCAAAAGGGTCACTATCCTCATGAGAGAGTGTGGAGCCGGTGGACATGGGAGTGGGAGATGGTTTGGTTGTGTGCGTGTTGGTTCGGGTTAGGAGGTCTTGAAGGTATTTGGTTTGAGTGAGGTGTAGTCCAAGATGGTTGGTTTGAACCTCAATGCCTAAAAAGTAGCTTAATGGGCTAAGGTCTTTGAGTGAGAATGCATTTTGTAGATGAGAGATGCATTGGCTGATATGGGATGAGTTGCTACTCGTGATCAAAATGTCATCGATATAGACCAAAATCATGATGATGTGATCACGAGAATGAGAGGTAAAGAGAGAGTGGTCATAGTTTGAGGCTACAAACCCAAGGGTAAGAAGTACCGAACTAAGTTTGGTGAACCAAGTCCGAGATGATTGTTTTAGGCCGTAGAGTGCTTTGGACAAGAGGCATACATGGTCGGGGTGATCGGGGTCAATGAAGTCAGGTGGTTGGGTCATAAAGACTTGTTCGGTTAGGTCACCATTGAGAAAGAAAGGTATTCTGTACGTCAAGTTGAAGGAAACCGCAATGGAAAGCACTAGGCGAATGGTTGTGGGTCCAACCCCGGGACTAAAGGTGTCAAAATAGTTAATACCTTCGATCTGGTGATAGCCCTTAGCGACCAAGCGAGCCTTGTAGCGCTCAATGGAACCATCAGCACGTCTTTTGATCCTATAGACCCATTTGCAACCGACAGGGTGAAGATTTGGCGGTAGGGGAACCAAAGTCCAAGTCTTGTTGAGAGCAAGGACATTTATTTCGGCGGCCACGGCGTGACGCCACTCGGGTTTTGAATTGGCTTGAAGAAAGGTGGCTGGTTCGGTTTTAAGGGATGTAGAGAGAGCGATGTGATCTGGAAAGGTTCGGATACATCAGGTTTTGTCCCTGGTTCGGGTTGTCATGGGGTTAACAAGAAAAATCATCTCCACAAGTTTAGTCATGCAAGAACTGAAAATTCACTTCTTTTTTTTGAAATTTTTTTTTTATTAAAAATGCAGTGTTTCTAATTCATTATGTAGCAAGTAGTACAATCAGAATTAGATGCATATGATGTCAAGTATTATGTGTTTTGATTCATGATTAAATGCAATCTGCACGATGCAACCGATTGTACCTACAAATTATTTTTTTGCCTGACGAATACAATTATTTTTTCTTAAGCGTATTTCACAATTTATGTTACATATCTTGTTCTCTAGCAAAGAAAAAAAAATGGTGGGGATTATTATTATCAGAGAAAAAGATGTGGTTTCTCATTTGGGTCCCTGAGTTTATTTAATTATAGACACAACATATTATAATAAATGAATGTTTTGATATTTGTGATGCATATGTCTATTTATGGGAGTTCCCATTTTTGTATTTTAATCCATTTTTTTTATTGTAGGCATCTATTGTAGGAAACACATGCATACTCTGTTTTACTAATTGTATGCATATATATGCATGGATGCAATTTTTTATTTTACGGGAATACATTTCTCGTGAAAATAAATTTGATCAACAGTTTGCATTTATTATTTAAATTTTAAGTTTTGAAATATAAATTAAAAATATAATTGTAAATAGACATAAAGAGAGTTTATATATTGGGAATATTTGCACTACATTGTATCCTTTTTTTTTCTTTTTTTTTAATAAAAGTGGGTGTAAGCCCACCGATTTCCATGGAAACCATACACTAGTGGAGAACCAGACATCAGGAATGGTAAAAAATATACATCAGGAACGGACCTACGCGCGATACTAACTCAGGCGTTACTGATAGTACTACTAATCAGGAACAGACATATAGTCGATCCTGATTCTATTATCAAGAACGGTAGTTAGTATTTAGCTATTACTAATTCAGACAATCAAGAACGGTCGTTTACTTTTAGCCGTTACTATTCAGACAATCAAGAATGGTCATTTAGTAAATAGCCGATCCTGATTAAAGAATCAATATCAGTCATTTGGTAAATAGCCGATCCTGAATTGTTTTTTATTTTAAAAAATATATTTTTTATATTTGGCCAGCTACCATATATTTTTGCTGGCCTATATGAAACAAGCAACATTATACGAAATATGAAATGGAACAATCTGAAATATTGACCAACACATACTTAAAATTAAACATGTTCAAGTTCACCAAATTACATAAATCCTAAATTATAGAAAGTTGTAGAGCTTGTTGTAAGCTTTCTATAGAAATTTGAATGACATCAATTGAAACTCGTATGAAGAAGTTATGGCCAAAATACAAAAGCGTGTCACTTAGTGACGGTTTTGTCACTCAGTGGTGGTTTTGAACGTTGGAGCTGTCATTACTGAAGCTTCCAGTGGTGCTTTTGAATAATTTAATTGCCACTGCCAGAACCTATCCATTTTTTGTACTCATCTTGGGTGGTATCAAAATCACGTAGTATTGAATGATCTAGAATTTTTATACCATGTGAATCTACCTATCTATAAAAAAAACAGTTAAAAATAGTAAAATTTGTAAAATTTGATTTACAAACACATTTTTATATGTAGATCATGTTGAATGATTCAGAGTGATTATTTGAACTTTGAAAACGGAAATATTAATTCATAGTACGGACTAATCCGCGCTATGGCACATAACACCAGATATAGCCTCACTCTTAATTAAAATTAAAGTCTTCATCATGGGTTGCATCTTCTGTTTAGTGCATTAAGACCGCCGGGTATCATGCATTAAGACCTCGAAATCAGTATTTAATTTCATACAGCTTATGAGAAAGTAACATGCATACCTTGAAAATTGTATATATGCTTTTGTTGGTTGACTGCCGGACATTACTTGATTATATACAGTTAATGGAAATTTATCTATACGGTGTATTGGTGTGTGGACAATCAATTCATGAGATGTTTTTGGTACCACCAATCATGCCTTAATTTCGTTATTAGAATCTTTCTTGTTAATATTGGATTATACCACGGGATATAAGTTGGTCAGATGCACAGACAATAACAAAAGATGCTTTCGAGAAATCAACAATACTACATAACTGTTGTCTATTATCGGGTAAAAATGAGATATGCTAACAAATTTTTTACCGCTAGAGACCAACACGATAGAAGAAACAAAAATATATACCTTTAACGGTTCCAAATCAATAGTAGATTGACTTTCTCCTATCGGTAACAAAAAACATTACCGATAGGAGAATTAATTTTTCTCCATCGGTAATACATTATGTACTGAAAGAAGGAATGTGATACTCCTATCGGTATTGTATCATGTACCGATACAAGATTAGTTTTTTTTTTATATTTCATTTACAAAATTAGCAAGCTGCTCAATTTGCTAGCCATATTAATCACAAACAAACAAAGATACATAAAACAACATAGAGCATCAACATTCAATAATTAAATTTTACTATCATAAAACATGCACATGCATCTTCATAAACAAATGTAGAAGATATGTAAATATTCATGAACAAAATAAGAAGACATATACATCTTCGCAAATTGAGGGTCTGGCTAATTTTATAAATGAAATTCACAATAAATATAATATCATATGCATTGATACATGATACAGTACAGATAGGAGGATCACATTTCTTCTATCTGTACATAATGTACCGATAGAGGTTAATATGTTTCTCCTATCGGTAATGTGTTTTGTACCAATAGAATTTAGTTAATTAATTACTATGGGTGTGGAACTGCTAGATTAATTCTTGTACCCCCTATCATGTTGGTCTCTATGAATGATAGGCAATTTGTTATTACTTTCAGTTTTAATCCGATAAAAGACCGCTGTTTTGTAGTAGTGCAAGCGTCCGTAAGAGTGTTATTTTAATCAGCTATATTTTATGTAAATCTGATAATTTTATAATAAATTAAATCGTGCAATCAAAATCGTTTTTATGGAAAAAATCTTGGGTCACATATTCGAAGTAACATAAAATATGTAGTACCCAAGTTGTTTTCATATATAAAAATATTTTTTGAATACGCATTCATGGAGTAGGTATATTCAATCTGAACTCAATTGCTAGGTTGTGTAATGTCAATTCTTCATACAAAAAAAAAAATTCAACTTATTCTCAAATCAAGGCATAATTAATTAAGGATATAAGGCGAATACAAAAAGGAATTTGTTTTGTCATATGGAGGTGATGTTGAAGAATTTTCAGAAAGAAAGTTAATTAATACGACCCAATTGATCATGAAAGAATTTAAATTAAATGAAAAAACAAACTGGTATATGGATTTATGTAAACAAGATGAACAACGAAGGGACTTGTACTTCAGCGTTGAAATCTTCAATTATTTTTGAATTATATATGTAACGTTTTTTTGTTTATTATTGTTTCTATTGTTTCGGCGCCTTTGTTTTTATTCTTGAAATTTTTGTGTACTTCAAGAGACGAATAACTTTTGTAAAGACACTTTTGTATTTTGATGTCTATATGAATGAAACCTAAAGGTTTAACCTCCATAAACAAATTAAAGTCTTCATCAACTTTTGTTATTGAGCCCATCAGGAAATGTCAGTTAATCATTTTCTTTTCTGAAATAATACAAATTAAGATAGGTATCATCTTCTGTTAAGTGCCTTGAAACCGCCAGCTATTATGCATTAATTAACCTTGAAATCAGTATTTAGTTACAAACAGCTAATGAGAAAGTAACATGCATCACATGGAAATTTGTACTACATGCATGGTACGTTGTATTGAAAATATAAAGTAACATAGAAAGTAACATGCATCACATGCTAGCTGCCGGGAATTATTATTTGAGTGATACATTTTCCATGTAAAATTTATAAATTTTTAAACTTATTTTGTATATAAACTCAAGGAAGAGTACTAAATTTTATTTGTAAAATCAAACCCTTAAGACGAATCTACTAGATGATTTGATACTTTCTGAACTTTTAATTAAAATAAACAATAAAATATTTAATTTAAGAAGTCATACTCTAATGAAATACACAGTAGTCTAGTATTGACAATTTTTGTTGCTAAAAATATAATGATCATTTGTAAAGACAAATTGTTGAAATAATGAGAATTTGGTATAGAATCAGATAAAGTGAGATTTCAACATTAAGTGCTTTAAGCCATTCTAACTGATAAAATAAAAATAAGCACTTCAGAGGGAATGATTTCTGACGTGTTGGCAACAGGGAACAATAGTACCCCCATTTTATTGTTGATTACACAGTGCTTCTAGGAAAGCACAATTTGTGTATCGGGTCACTGGCAGTGTAATTAAGTTTTTCTGAAGGTATTTAGACTTATTAATTAATTAATACCTATGATGTTTAGTTTGTGCATGCCACAGAGAATCTGATCTACCAGAAAGCTACCATTGTCTCTCCTTGTCTGTCTTTCACTCTGTTTCTCCAAACTCAATCTCAATTTCTCAATTCATCTTTCTTCCAACAATATTTCTGAGTTCTGCACACAACAGCCCTGCTAGTCAAATTTCTCTTCGCATCTCCATTTCTAGTCCTATACAAGACACTCCTTGCTAAATTTTTTCTTACAAAAAAGCAAAAAAAAAAAAAAGTTAAAAAAAAAAAAAGCAATTTGTCTTCCTCTCTCATCTTTGGCTACTTTGTTTCTCATTTCCCAATCTCTCGCTCAAATAATCTTTCTTTCTCTTTCTCTTGGTAATCAAATTTCATTATTATCCTATCAAATTTCTATTGGCATATCCATTTCTCGTCCTACTCAAGACACCCCTTGCTAAATTTTTATTCTTAGAAAAAGGAAAACGAAAACAAAAACCGAAAAAAAAACAGAGAGATAGTAAGTTAGAAGAGGAAAATCTCCATGGAGGTAGCTCTTTCAACCGTTGCTCAATGGGCGGGATCTGCTGTCATTAGCAAACTAGTCGAAACGGCCTATTTGTACTTGGGAAAGCGTATGCTCCCTGCCGATACTGAATCCCAGCTAAGTAGCCTGAAAGCAGCTCTTCCCAAGATCAACGCTGTCATGGATGTTGCCGAGGTGCTAAAATTCAAGCATCCGAATATTCGGGTGAATGAATGGCTGGAGCAATTCAAAGAAGCGTTCTTAGCAGCTGAAGACGTGCTTGACGAACTCAAGTACAGGGAGCTGGAAGACAAGGTGAAAACCCGAGATCAGGTGAGTGGATCTTCCTCTTCAACTGTTCTACCACTAGTGAAGAAAAAAATATTCTCGCTCAAGAAAAAATTGAGTGGTTCTTCCAAAAGTGAAGATATATTGAAGAGATTGGGGGGGACTGTGAAAATGTTAGATCTGGCTGCCGCAGATGTTGGCCAATTCTTCCAATTTGCAATGGCACTAGATGTTCATGGCCTTACAAAACCCAATAATGAGCCAGTTTACACTTTCAATCGAGAAACTACTTCCCTTTCAACTGAAAGCAAAGTGGTTGGCCGTGAGAACGAGAAGGCCATGATAATTGAATGGTTAAAGAAACCAGCATCTCATGGAAATATCTCTGCCTTCTGTATTGTCGGGGTGGGAGGATTAGGGAAAACCACTCTTGCACAGTTAATCTTTGAGGAGATTAGCAAAGAGAACCATTTTGATAAAACAATTTGGGTTTGTGTTTCAACAAGCTTTAGTGTTCAAGATATAACAAGAAAAATCCTCGAAGAACTAGGGGCAAAATGCCGTGATAATGAATCATTAAATCGCCTTCACATAAACTTGAAGGAAATGGTACTTTCTAAGAAAGTTCTTTTGATTCTAGATGATGTGTGGAATGACGAGAAAATGTGTGATTGGGAGAATTTGATTGCTCCTTTGAAATTTGTACAACAAGGAAGCAAAATTTTACTCACCACTAGAATGAAATCAGTGGCTGACATGCTTGCTCGTGTGTTAAATGTGGAACCAAGAAATCTAATGTTAGAAGTCTTGAAAGAGCAAGAGTTGTTAGAGTTGTTCAATAAGTATGCATTTCATGGTTATAACCCTGACAATCATAGAGAGTTGTTAGAGTTGTAAAGAAGCTCCGAGGTAGCCCCCTAGCAACAAAGGTGATTGGAAGCTTGCTGAACTCATCCATGGATTTCCATTACTGGAAAAGAATTTTGAACTATGATTCGCTGATAAACTCAGAGAAAGCTAAGGATGTTGCAGATGTGCTGAAATTGAGCTATTACCATCTACCAGCACATTTGCAAGAATGCTTTAGATTTTGCTGCATATTTCCTCAAGATTATCGGTTCGACAAAGATGAGTTGATCAAAATGTGGATGGCCAACGGATTCACACACCAAGAGTTACATGGAGAAGAAAGACCTGAAGATATCGGAGAAGAATACTTCAACTACCTTATTAGAAAATCTTTCTTTGAAAAACAGTTTGGGTCCTATGTTATGCATGATTTGATGCATGATCTGGCTCAGAATGTATCGAAAGGAGAATGTTGCAGAGTAGAACCAAATGGTGAATCTGATAATATACCTTTAACTGCACAACATGTCGCTGTTCCAGAAAGTAAAATTGAAGGGATATTCAATCTTAGAAATTTACGCACCTTGGTAATAACCTTGATTGGAGATCGATTTGTTCCCCCAAATGGTTCACTTAAGAAAACTTTGCGTTTATTGGTCATACAAGGAGAAGGAGAAGGAGAAGGTATATGTGAACTGCCGGAGGAGATTGGTAGTTTGTTGCATCTTCGCTTTCTAAAGGTCAACCTTAATATGTATCAACAATATAGATATTTGCTTCATAATTCACTTTATAAGCTTTACCATCTTCAAGTGCTAGAAATGACCAATTGGGATGTAGATTCAGATTATGAGGGTATTGAAACAACTGGAATTACCAATCTTGTTAGTTTACGCTATATGAACCTTCCCTGGGTGGTAATGCAAAAAATTCACGGAGTGCACAAGTTGACATCTCTACAAGAGTTACATTTTTTTGTTGGACGGGAGAGTGGTCACCATATAGATGAACTAGAGATGCTAAACAATCTCCGATACCTTTCTATTGAGAAAATTGAGAATGTAGGGGATCCACTTGAAGCTACAAATGCAAACCTATCCAAAAAGGAAAGTCTTATATCACTATCCCTGAAATGGACTAAAGGGAGCAATTATCATGACCCTGAGGGAGTCATTGATAACCTTCGACCCAATCCAAATCTCAAGGAATTGACCATTTCGTATTATACAGGCCACAGTTTTCCAATTTGGACAAGTGATTGTGTTTTTCCATCTTTGGAACGGCTAGATTGCTCCCACATGCCAAAATGGGAATCCTGGGCAGGACCACATATTTGTTATGGCTTTCCAAATCTAAAAGAACTTGTAATCAAAGACTGCCCAAACCTGGCCAATATACCGACCATTCCTTTTTCTCTTTTCAAATTTGAAGTATTTGGAGTGGGGCTTAATTCCCTTCCAGATATGCACCACAGTTCTAGCATTACAGATGAAGCAGCATCATGTATGAAATCATCGCTTAGAACAGTACAGATTACCAAATGTCCCAAATTAATATCATTGAATGGATTTCTGCAGCAAGAAAACCTAGATTTACAATCTGTTGAGGTACTAACCATCGGAGACTGTGAGAATTTGGTTCAGTTACCAACTGGTGCATTTGGGAACTTTGTGTCACTAAAAGAGTTAGTTATAAAGGGAAGCCCAAAGCTGGTAACAGTTGATAACCAAAGCATCTTGCTACCTGCGAAACTAGAATATCTTGAAATGGGAAACTGTGGTGAACTTGATGTGTCATTGCTAGAGTCAGCATCACACCTCTCTACACTTGCTACTCTTTCTATTGCAAACAGTGCAAATATTACTTGTATCCCTTCCTCTGAAAATGCATTTACATCGCTCAGACAACTGACAATCCATGGATGCGACAAGCTGATTGAAATTTCATCTATGCCACAAGCACATACTGTCAACCAAGGAAACAACTTGGTCTCTTTAAAGATCAGTTCTCTAGAAATTGATCACCTCTGTCTCCTTCGTATTGAACCACTTAGATGCCTAAGATTTGTTAGTTCTCTGATAGTTGACAAGTGTTCAGGGATGGAGGCCCTGCCAGAGCAATGGTTGTTACAAAACAGTAGTACCCTCAAGGAGTTGGTCATCAGGGATGCAAGCTCGCTGCGGTCATTGCCTGGTACAATGGTGATGCTCACTGCCCTTCAACGACTTGACATTTGGAAAGCTACATTGCTGGAAGAAATCCCAGAGTTGCCTACTTCGCTGACTTCTAAGTACATTCAAAGGTACTAAGCTCTCTGACTCTATTTCAACCCTCCTCGTAAGTGTTATTATGATTATATTTCCTGCCTAGTTTTTGTTTGTTCCATGCTCTATGTTATTTCAAGTTTTGAATCCTCTCAATGGCTCTTGCAATTGATTAAGTTCTCATTTGCAACCGTTGGTCTTTGTGTAACTTCTTGTAGATGACTCATGCAAGCACAAACATTGACCCCACCAACAAGTACGTGCCACATTGCTGTTGTATAGGTGTGATCAATGTCCAAAGAAGTAGATGATGGAATTATTCATGAAGGTATATATCTCTCCTTGTTCCCAATTTATTAATTCTGTTATATTTCTTTTTAAATTGAAATTTGAGAGATAATAACACATTTTCAAATTAACTCCGCCTATATCTAAATGATGTAACCGGTCCCAAACCAAGACAACAGGAATGTTATTAATTTTTTTTGAAATGTTTTGACTTGAATAAAAACAATTGGATGCTCAAATGTGAAACCAAAAGGTTATCCCAACATAGTTAAATACAGTCGCAATATTTAAGTTACAAATGGAAAATTTGAAGTTTCTTCTGGGTACAACATTTGTTTGAACAATGGGATATTTCATATGCTTATATAAGACCTATTGAGAAAAATTCAATAACGTAACATCTAGTTGCTCTTTTTATTCAATTTAGATAGCATTTGAGTTGAGTTTCTTGCAAATAAAAAATAGTAGTTGCAATTTCAAAGGGCCAATGAAAAAAAAAAAAATCTGAAGTGGAGGGCCTCAGGTTTAATTCAAGCACCACTCTAACTGACATAAGTTTGTGCAATTGTTTTGTTCAATAGCTGATTTCCATAGTGTTACATGTGGGTGTACAAGTTTGAGTTACCGTACCCTGGTTTAATAATTTTGTTGGTAAATTTGTTTGGTGAATAGAACAACAATAAATTCTAAAGCATTTTGCCCCAAAACTACAGTAATTAACTCTTTAATTAGGCGTCTTCTATTAGAAAGCACTTGATTAAGGTTTGTAGTTTTTTTTTTTTGGTAGTCTTAACCTATGACAGATTTTCTCCTAAAATGCACTTTTAAGTTTGGCAACTCAAATTAATTAGCAGCTCAGTGCTAATTTAACTAACAATGGTTCCACATTTTTTTTCCTAATTTTTTTATTTTCTAATATTTTCATTATGTGCAAATCTTGAAGAACTAGATTAAATCTCTCAAGCTGTTGTAGTTCAAAACTAAAAAATTGCATTGTCGACAATGAGATAATTGTTCCTCTTTCCATATATTGCTTGCATTAAATTTTCAGCATTTGGGACCCGAATAAAATTTGCTCAATCAAAAACCCTCTACTGGTTTAGGTTACCTTCCAGTTTTGTGTGAAAACTCATCCAATCTTTGAGGCTGTTAACGAAATATATTTAGTTCGAATTTAGCTTAATTTCTTGGTGTTGTATAACTTTACAGGTTTTTTTTCAATTTTTTTGGTTAAGTAGACTAATATATGTTTCAGCTAAATTATTTGGTACCTGATTAAGGATATCTTAGACGGTTAAACCATATTACCAGAATTGATGTGCTCTATCATTTTTCAGTTGTTCAGACAAATTTATTCAGTGACATGACAATTTATTCAGGTTTCAGTGTTGAATATCGTGAAGCCAAAAGAAATGAGCTTCAGACCATTAGCCTTTTCACGGAAATAACATTTTCGAATAGAAAATGAAATTGGAGAGAGCAAAAGATAGAAGCCGTGTCTCTATTAGAAGAAAAAAAGCCTCTTCTTCAAGCTTTTTCAAGGGTTTGCTCAAATTAGTGTATGATATTATAAGAGAGTGTGAGAGAGTGTTATTGGTTTGATTGTCTTTTTGTATTGTAAAGACTCCTTGATTTAGTGATTTTGTGTTGTGCTCCCGTGGTTTTTTCCCGTAAGGGTTTCCACGTAAAATCTTGTCTCTCTTTTATTTTTTCTGCTTGATTGCTTGTTGTGGTTGGTTTCTTGTGTGTGTTCCAATTTTCTGCATTTGGTCGGATATTGGTGTATGTTCACAAAGTGTTCGACGAAATTATTCTTCCAACGCTCCTGCTACTGTTCCCAACATTCAAACATATAAATTTTTAGTCATTTTGACATTGTACCAGTCGTTGCATTTTGAAGTTTGAGTCATTTCTAAGGACATCTTAAGTGATTCTTAATTAAATTTCTTCCGACATGCAGTACCCAAGATTTAACATACCATGCATACCATTTTTTTTGTTTAAATTTTACTGTGTACCAATCTGTATTTCAACTGGACCTATATCTTCTTCATTAATAAATATAATACGATAGGATCAAGTAAAAGGACAAAAAGTTTAAGTCAGATGCCTTTACCGAATTCCAAGGATACAAGTGCAAAATTGCCAAAGTGGGGATGCACTACAAATTCTGATAAGCTTCTTAATGAATTTTTTTTTTTATTAGATCAAGGTGTTGTATTCTCATACTGATTGATTCTCTGCCATGTGGTTTTCGACTGCTATTATTCAGGTGGCAGTGCATCTCAAGTCAACTCAAACAAATTACAACAAAATCAAGTTTCCAGGCCTAATTATGACCTTACACAATGAACCTCTAGTGATAATCCACCAAATGTAGTGTGTTCTTTTTTTTTTTTTTTTGAATAAAGGTTGGAGATCAAGCCACCCAACTATTTATTGTTATGTACTCAATTCCCAATTTTGTGCCAATTTGAGATTTTTTTGGAACTTTTGATGCATTTGGAGACATTTTGGAATTGGGCTGGTAATTAGAGAGAACAGAAATGACTGAAAACAATAAAATTTGAAAAATAAAATAAATGAAACACAATACTTTTATACTTTTTTTAAAAAACGATTGCTCCTCTAGTTTTAGATATATTAATCCAGAACAATTGGAACAGCATATAACTGATGTTTGCTAGCTCAATTTTTTTTATAAAAATCATAAATATGATAATGCATATAAACCATCAAATATTTAGTAATTTTTTTTATATTTCAGATTTGTATTTCAAAAGGAGCTTTCCATGCTGCTTATTCCTTGTCCGACATAAATCAAACAATCAAACAATGTTCTTTTTCTTTTTCTTTTTTGTAACTGTGTATGTTTTTCTTTTAATCCTTTTGAACGATTTCTCTATCCCGGTGACTAGATTGCTATCATATAGGTAAGATTATCTCTTACAGAGAGGCAACATAGCTCCACTCAAATTAATACTAGCTTTCTTGTACAAACTTTTTTTAATTGGTTATCTTAGCGTATAACTAATTTTCTAAGATCACATTTCTGTTCTCTACTATTTTAAATCTGTATTTAAAAAAAAGCTTTGCAGTTTGCATGCAGCTTTACCATGCAAAAAAGGGAAATAAAAAAAAAGATTTTTTTTTTTTTTTTACTTTCGTAACTATTGACACAGATGGTTTAAAAAATTAAAATATAATATAAATTTTATAACTACCAAGTAAAATTTAAGAATATCCATTATTATAGAACATAATTTGATAAAAGAAACTCTTTTGCAATAGAAACAAAGATGGGGAAGGGGTTACCTCCTGCTAAGGCATATACAATCTAACATGTATGAAACAATCAATACAGTTTTTTAATTCTCTACTCTTTCCTTTTGGCATGCTATATGGAATGGTAATTGTAACTTAGCAACACAATACCCTCAACTGTACAACATATGCTCCACCCCTAATATCACTATTACTGCTGTTGTTAATTCACAGGGGGCTGCTATGCAGTTTAGACGAAGATTAGATGGTGTAATGTTATCTGAATGGCATGAGATTCTTTTTTTTAATTAGTTCTTGTAGTTTTACACATCATATGGATAAGGCAGCTTGGAGATGGAACTCTACTGGCAAATTTACAGTGCATCTACCAAATTCTAAACTTTAGAGGGATTAATAGAAATAGGCATGCCATCTGGTGGGAAATTCCCATTCCTCCTAAAATAAGAATTTTTATGTGACTTTTATCTACCAATACGATTCTTACCAAAAAGAATTTGCAGAAGAGGGGATGGAATGGCCTTTACGGTGTCAGTTTTGTTCAAAAAATGAAACTACTACACATTTATTTCTTAAATGTAAAGTAGCTCAGCATCTGTGGTTCTGGCTAGGGCACTGTGAACAAGAATTTCTACAGTGGTGTACATGTTCAGATATCTTTGAATTTTCTTGCTCTTTAGACAAAATACACCAACAAGCCTTTTTGGTAATTTATAGTGCATTTTGTTAGACCTTGTGGAAACATAGAAATGAGATTATTTTTCAAGGTTCAACAGTTAAAACTACTAAATCTCTTATATTACTCATTATTTCTGTTTTTGAATATTGGACAGGACGCATAGATAAAAGGATCAAAGTTGTTGCAGCTGAATACCTGCCTGCTGACCTGGATGTTATTCCCTTGTGGGTTTGGGACCCGATTGACCATCAAGTGGTACCGTACCAGGGGACTGTGGATACTGCGACTCCAATGGAGCAGTTGGAAGAGGCGACTGGACCTCCAGTCAATTAACTCTGATGCATACATCCAACTCATTTTGTATAGATCCTATATAGGATCTCATTTCCGTAGCCCCAGTTTGGGAGACTTAGTGTTAGGTTACTTTTCTATTACGATATTTTGGTGGATGTTAAAAAGAAGGGCTTATGTGTTTTGTTTTGCTATGGCTCCTATTTTGTCTATTTTGTGTTTAGTGGCAGTGACAATTAGCCATTGTACTATGTAATCCTAACTCTCTGTTTCATATATGAAACGGGCACTTCGTTGCCTTTTATAAAAAAAAAATACAGTTTTTTAATTTCATTTGCAACTCTGTAGGTTTATTTCTTTTCCTTTTTTTTTGTGCATCTGTGTATGGTTTTTTGTTAGTCCTTTTGAAGGAGTTCTCTATCTCGGGGATAATATTGCTAACATGTATGTAAGATTATGTTTTTAGAGAAGCAACATAAGCTCCTCCCAAAGTAATTAATACAAACTTTCATGTACAATTTCGATTTCAGTAGGCCCAAATAAAATATTTAACTCTAAATAGCACTTTGTTTGTGGCCCAAATTGAAGTAGCAAATGAGCCCACCAAAAACCAATTTAGGAATGTGAAACCCAGCGCAGCGCTCCCCCTCTCAGTCCCAACCCTAAAATCAGCGCCCACAACAACAAAGTAGGCACTTTTCGCAACGGGACTTCGTCGCGACAAGTACCGTCGCAATAGAAAAAACATGTTTATGACGGTACTCTGTCGCGAAAAGTCACTTTTTACCCTCGCGAAAAGTGCCTGTCTTTTGTAGTGGCCGTCCCAGCCTCTCATCTGGGGATTGATCGCGCGGTGGTCGGTGAGCTCTTTTGAAAGTGAGGCAAACTCCGAGAAGAAACAAGGCGACTGGTATGATCGATTTTAAGTTCCACAACTTAAATCAGTCGTTTAGTGCTAAATAAACTAACAATGGTTCCGCATAGATTTTCCTAATTTTTTTTTTTATTATAATATATTAATTATGTCCAAACTTGAAGAACTAGATTAAATCTCCCAAGCTGTTGTAGTTCAGAACTAAAAATATTGCACTGTTAACAATGATGTAATGCTCACTCAATATATTAAATTGCCCCAACAGATAGAACTCCTAGCGATTGTTATCTCTTCAAAACCGCCATGAGTATTTTTTTTTTTTTAAATCTCAAAATGAAAACAATAAACTAAATCTCAGCGATTTTTTTTTTTATAGCATACTTTAGATGAGAGTGGCTAATATCAAAACGTTTGTTCCTAAGCCCTCGTGCAACGAAGTCATTTTCAGATTTTCAAAGTCCAAACGGTCAATCCAAACCGTTAGATGTGATCTCTATATTAAAATCTGCTTGGAGACCAAATTTTACATTTTTCGGAATTTTTTTACTATTTATTAAGCCACTTTGGAAATTTCTGATCACATGGTCCATAATTTGGTTGCACTGTTTTTACTGTTCATCCGAGGATCAGCAATTTTCAAAGTGGCTTAATAAATAGTAAAAAAATTCAAAAAAATGTAAAATTTGGTCTACAAGCATGTTTTAATATGGATTGAACATCTAACGGCTTGGATCGACCGTTTGGACTTTGAAAATCCGAAACGACTTGGTTACACGAGGGGTTAGAAACAAACGTTTTGATATTAGCCACTCTCTACTTTAGATATGAATAATAAAAACAGTAAATTAAATTTCAAAATGAAAACATTTAAAAAAATGAAAAAATAACCAGAAAAAACTATAGATCTTAGACTTCATATATTTACCTAAACAATGTGTAAGAAAGAGTATGGTAAAGAACAAAAAAATAAAAAATAGGCTGAAAAAAACTTAATCGGAAACATCAACTCAAGTTTTGAGGGTCTTCCCTTTGTTTTTTTTTCAATTCTAACTATGTGGACCACCCATTGAAGGTAAATCTTTGATTAACATCAAAATCAATATCTCCTCCTCGCAAGCTTTCCGAAGTAGTCATACAGTGAAATCGGACAGTTGAGCGCCAAGAAACACCCGTTTGAGGTTTCGTCATCATAGATTGCCTTATCGGTGAAGATATCATCTTCCTTGCCCTATCACTAGCCATAGCCTTGCCTGTTTATGAGAGCTGTCACAGAGAAATACATGTACAACCTACAAGTGTTTTAGAAATGAGAGAAATGACATAAAAAAATATATAGTGATGCATTATGATACGTCCTATCTCCGGAAATATTAAGGCGCAGTGTGTCTTAGCACGTCCTAATCCGAGAGCGATTAGTTCATGCTTGTTAAGTGTGTATTTGTTACTTGTCCGAGTACAAACTTATTGCGGATCTCCTCAGTAAATAACTCTATCCTTTATGTACTGCGTATCTCTATCCTTTATGCACTACAGCAGAAAGGACTATCAGCGACCGGGGAACCGGTCGCTGATAACGAAATACGGTCGCTGATATACCGGTCGCTGAAGGTATGGTCGCTGATGCTCTCCTGATGACGTCACCGGTCGCTGAATGACGTCGTCCCGGTCGCTGATGCCTTTTCAGCGACCAAATTTTTTTGGTCGCTGTTGGGTTTTGCTGACGTCATGTTAAGGCATCAGAGACCAAAAATACCGGTCGCTGATACTCAAAACCGGTCGCTGATACTCGTCTGTCAGGTTTATAGGTTCTTTTGTTATTTAATTTTCCCCCATTTAATATATAATTGGTACCACACGTACCAGCATACAACATGAATATCGATCGATATATACAACATGAGAAAAACAACAATATATCATCACGAGAAAATATCTAAACATAAACAATAACGCACAATATATCATCACGAGAAAATATCTAAACATAAACAATAACGTACAATATATCATCACGAGAAAATATCTAAACATAAACAGTAAGTATCATCTAAACATCTAATCAGTACCATCTCTGCCGATATCTGACCAATGCTCCTCCCCATCATCCCCATTATCCCCATCATCTTCATCATCCCCATTATCATCGTCATCGGGCATGGAGGCATGGTGTGAGCTCGAACCTCCCTGTGAGGTTATAAGAATTCAGTTGTTTACATAATTAGGATTTAGGGTTTAGGGTTCACAATTAGAACTGAAAAATCGAATTTCGTACCTGAGTAGCTCTGATAGCTAAGGTGACCTGCTTGCTGATCTGCCCACTAATATGGGGCATGATAGATGACAATACCTGAGAAGATATCGCATCGATATCCTCCTGTCTGAGGCGTGAAGGCACAGAAGAATATGATTGTGAAGAACGTGACGGAGCACTGCTGGATCCACCATCACGAACCATGGCCCTCGTCTTGCCTGGAACATTAAAAATAAGACAATTAGTATTATATTACAGATTTAAAAATAAATTTAAAATTTTAAGGAGAAATTTATTTTACCTAGAGCACCGAGGCCATAGTTATCGCCGTGAGCATTATGATCATCAACTGCCGCAGAGTACCAGACAGCGTCGTCATAAGAGGGCCATATGTTTCTGTCCTCTCCATACTTCTGAACCATAGCTCTCTCATAATTTTCCTGCAAATTTTGTAAAATATAACAATAATGTTCCGTACAACAGAGAATGAATTTTACAAAACAATTCTTATGTTCTATTACCTGTGCCCTTTCAGCCTTGGCGGAAATAAATTGACCTGTCTTTTTGCTCGTATGGGTCGGCTTGAACAGCTCATCAGACCATCTGGGTTCGCGCCCGTGTTCCTTCTCCTGTTAAGAATTTGAAAGACAATTTCAATTAAAAATAAAGATTATCAAGGTTAGTTCGATTCGATTCAATTAAAATGAAAATTGATTAACTTAATGAAAAACAACTTACGAAGCGTTGTTTGTGAACAAGCATGTTCACAGAGCCCGTCGTGGCACCTGAACTTTCTCCAGCTGCGGCCCTATTGATTTTATTCTGCTGGCTCCGATTAGCAAATGTGTCGCTGCACCAATAATCCACGACTCCGGGCCAGATGTCGGACGTGATCCACTCGTGCGGGTGAGGCGCCGAATGCTCCTTCCACGAGAGGATCGAATCTCCATACGACTTTCTTGCTGCTGTCTTGGCCTTGTTCAGCATGTCTTGCAGCCGTTTGTCCGCTATCTTCCTGAAAGTATCTCAGGCCCCGTTTTCATCTACCTCTTCGGCAAACTGGTAGTGCTTCTGCAATGCATAGTTAAAAATTAATATCATTTGTTAGCTTAAAAAAAAAGAAAATAGTAATTATTAGAGGTTTGTAAAAAAAAATATTTCTCACCAAAAACTCAGCCTTGATAATAGACTGAGTCTCCTCAGGGAAATCAGTATATCTGGAGAATGGGCCAGGATAATGGATACGTACAATCTGTGAAATAACTTTGTTTATCTTCTCGGTATGTTCTGGATGCCCTGCATCAAAAGTTCTGCAAATAGAAATAATTATTTCAATCACTACAATTAATGCATAATTACAACATACACCAAAAATGAATATTACCTGTATCCCGTCATCCTAAGCACTTGCCGAGTCTGCGGATCTGCTGGCTGCGCAATGTATGCATTCCTACCGCGAACTGATCTCTGACTGCTCTCTGCTTCGGATACCGCCGTTTCCGTCCCCTTTCTCCTCGGCGCCATATCTAGACCTTAGTTCAAATCACACACTAACGTAAATTTTGACTCAAACATACAAACAAAACAAAAAATTCAGATCTATACTTCAGACCCTCCAGATATCATCAATTGATAACGAACCCTCTAAAGCAAGTTATAGAAAAAATTCACAAACAAATCAAAAAATCACAATCAAGTGTTGCATCATCCATGCAACAGGACTTGTATACAGCCATACAAGCGGCATCTACACTACATAAACTATGAATTTAAACATACGTACCAGAGAGAGAGAGAACGCTTCGCTTGTCTTGCCTTCAATTAACAATCTGTTTTTCGAAGGAATTAAGGCATCTATATACCATAAATCCTATATGGTAGAAATTAAACAACATGATTAAAGACATTAACTAGCTATATTTGTTGCAAAAGCATTAAGTTCAGTATTTCATCCTTAGTCTGATTCAGCCATATACTTTACACAAATAAAGTAGAAGCTTATGGCGGGATCGGGCAGCGGCTGTTGAAAAGCAAAACCGTGCGGTATAAATTTAGCCCTTGAAAGTAATCTTTATTGCATTTTAGCCCTTGAAAGTAATCTTTATTGCATCAAGGACTCAAACATTGTTCTATTAGCCATAAATTTATCTCATATTACGATTTGGTCCCTGTCAGTTCAAAAAGGCTAGTATTCCATAATCAAACCCGATTAGCCATCAACATACTAGCCAGTACCAGCTCGGTATCAGAAACAAGAACAAAGCAAACAGAGACAATGTCAGTGCCAGCAACAATAGAACAAAAGCAAAGCACACCTAATATCACCGAAACAAGCAAGTCAGTGCGAAACCCAGCACAGCCAGGAAATCAAACAAGGCACCACAAAGCACACAAAACAACAAACCAGCACAGACAACCCAGCAAGCAAAGGCACGAAGGCCGATAGAAAAAGGGGAGGCTCAAAGGCCACAGATCAAGGCAAATAGGCACGAAGGCCACAGGTTAAGGCAACTGCCACACGCCACAAGGCAAAAAGGCGCACGGCCACAGGTCAGAGCAAAATAGGCACGAAGGCCACAGGTCAAGGCAACAGCCACAAGGCAAAAATCCAACAAAAAGGGTCAAGATTACCGTGTGAAAAGCAAAACCGCACAGTCAGGCAGCGGGATCGGGCAGCGGTTCAGGCGGCGGGGTCGGGCAGCGGTTCAGGCGGCGGGGTCGGGCGGCGGATCGAGTGAGAGAGAGAGAAAGAGGAACGGCAGGCGGGGTCGGGCGGTAATCGGGGTCGAACGGCGGCGACTTCCGTCGGTTTTTTTTTTGTCTAAACCTAAAAGGCGCGCGAGTCAGAGAGAGAAGAGAGCTGTGCGCGGGATTTTCAGGGTCAACCTTCAGCGACCGGGATAAAATGGTCGCAGAAAGATCTGGGCGCCGGTCGCTGAAAGTCTCGTCTCCGATACTTTTTATTTTATTTTAACTAATTTCTTTTTTTGGGTCTTCAGCGACCGGCGATTTTACCGGTCGCTGAAAACCTATTTTGCTGTAGTGATGTATTGCGGAGGGTATTTATAGGCTTATATGTCGGTTTGGGTCTCGTACGGATTCTCGGCCTTGTTTGTTCATAGGCTAGCAAGTCGGTTCGAGTCTCGTACGGAGGACTTGAACAGGTTTATCTTGCGGGCTGGCGGTTTGGGTGAAGTCGCGTACGTGCCAGCCGGACAGACCTGCTTCTTGGGCTTGCTATGTGGGCTTAGTACTAAGCTTATAATGGCCTTATGAGGCTTTTTTAGTACATGGCCCTATCACATTATAACAGGAAGGCTAGGCACGGATCGATGACATCGAGAAGTTTGTATTTCGTTTAGCACAAACAGATCATACAATAAAAGTTAATTTATGAGGACTAGTTCATTTTGAAATTTGTGACTGATCTTCTTGTTCAAACAATCTGTCTGTTTCTTAGTAATCGAGTTTCATTATTAGTGGATCAAATTTATCTTGGTATCTCCATTTCTGGTTCTGTACAAGACACCCCTTGATAGATTTTTCTTAAAAAAAAAAGAAGCAAAAGTACAAAAAAGAAAAAAAGAAAAAAAGCAGAGATAATAACTAGTAAGTTAGAAGAAGAAAATCTCCATCGAGACAGCTTATTCGTACTTGCTCAAGTATATGCTGCCAGCCGATGCTGAATCTGAGCTTTATATGGTGAAAGCAGCTCTCCCTAAGATCACAGCTGGCATGGGTGTTGCCAAGGTGCTCAAATTGAAACACCAAAATTCAGGGCTGAATGCATGGCTGGAACAATCCAAAGAAGCTTTTTAGCAGCTGAAGATGTGCTTGATGAACTCAAGAACTGGGAGCTAGAAGACATAAATCTCTGCCATATATATGTTTATTTGATCTGCATGAGAACTACAAAACTGATCCACTTTAAATTTGGCAGCATAAATTAGCTGCTTAGTGCTAATTAAACTAACAATGGTTCCACATCTATTTTCCTAATTTATTTATTTTGTAATATTTTAATATGTGCAAATCTTGAAGAACTAGAGTAAATCTTCCTAGCTGTTCTAATCCATAAATGAATATATAGTGTTGTCGATAATGATATAATTCTCCTTCTATATATTGCTTGCATTAATACTTCAGCAATTGGGACCCTCACAAAATATGCTTTATATTTCAACTCTTTCTCAAAAAAATTTGTTTATTTGATCTCATTCTCTCTAATTGGATTCGCCCTAATTGATTGCTTCTGTTAAAATTAAACCAATGGACACTGTATTATGCTCTTTTGGTTGTCCATATATTTCATTTTATATCACTATTGGACTCACGAGGAATATAATTACTTACAGTTGAATCCAATACATGAGATTTTTGAAAAAAAAAAAAGTTTCTTAAGAAATACGAACAAATGTTATTTCGTCTTCTGTAGCTCATGGTTAAAAATTTCAATTTTTGAGAATCCTCTGTTTTAGTAATCTAGATGCTCCCTTTTCCTGGATGCCTGCGCTGCGGGTCCCATACACCATAGACCCCTTCATCTATGTGTAAAATAATTGGGATTCCCTTCGTTTCTGGCAGACAAGCAAATCGGTGGGCCTTACTCTCAAAGATACAATCCACTACTGCTAGCTTTTATCTTTAATTTGTGGCTTTATTCCAGGGATGGTTCATGTACTGCTAGCTTTCTTCTTAAAGATATAATCCACTATTGGTAGCTTTTACCTTTAATCAGTGGCTTTATTAAGGGATGGCTCTACAATTATTTATCTTGAAATATTAATCCTAGAAATCCAAATTTTTGATGTAATTGTAAATTGAAAAGGGAAAACTTTATCAGTACCATTTCACTTCAGTCCCATCATCACAACCTTTATGGGAGTTTTGGTCATTAGCCCCATCTCTCTCTTCATTCAGTCACAACCTTTGTTGTTTTTATTTTGGGTTCCAGTTGTGGTCTCTGCTTAAGTAGTTAAGCCCCTCCTATCTCTCTCTACTCGAAAAACCTTAATTTCCACCATGGTGCAGCCAACACCACCTCCTTTCTCCGCGACTTCTCCCTTCTCACCGACATCGACACACGGCCACGTGTCACTTCCTGATCCAGTCGAGCATTTGATCGCTAGAATCTGTACGGAGAAATCGGTGCTCCCGCCTGACTACCTTGCTCGGCAAGAGCTCCATCGATTAGGCGAATTTGTGTCCTTGAATATTTTAGGTGACATTGCTTCCAGTAGTAGAGTACGCAACTTTTCAGCATTTATAATGCACATGGCAAAGAACTCCCAAATTGCAATGGCGCACAATTCGGAGGGATTATCACCACATGATGGAGGTGACTTTTTTTTTATTAAATAAAATGGCGAGTCGTAGCTCAGTAAAGTTATTTTTTTCTTGTCAGACAGTAAAGCTTTGTTTTCAAGGATGATGTAGTACTGGGATCTTGCCATTGCAGATGTTTGTACCACTACGGCTAATTATAATATTTTTTTAAATTGTTTTAATTTTTTAGTTTGTTTAATTTTCTATGATAGTGTCTTTTTTCCATAGAAGGAAAAATCGGAATCGGAATCGGGATCGGCCCCGTCCGATCCCGATCCGGATCGGAAAAATCGGTCGGAATCCGCCGAATCAGATCGGAAAATCGGATTTTTTTGCCAGAAGCTTGTTTTATACTTAAAAAAATAGAAAAAATTGATAAATTAGTGAATTATAATTTGCTACAAATTAGTGAGTGAAAAATTGTTTTATCAATCCGTGAGTGAATAATTTGCTACAAATTAGTGAATTATAATTGATATATATATAAATGAGTTGTTGTATATAACAACAAAGCTTTGATGGTGTGGTGGTAGCTAGCATAGATCCCAGCTAAAGGGCAAGAAATCGATTCCCGCTGGCTCCAAAAAAATTTCTGTTTCTTTATTAATTCGTGTTTCGGCCAAAATTTGACTGGAACGGGTCGGAACGGGCTGAAATTTGACTGGATCGGGCTGAAATTGGCCGAAATCTGCACTATCCGTGTAAATCGGCCTGGAATCGGATCGGCACTGTCCGATCCCGCTCCGGAACTGCCGATTTTGCCTTCTATGCTTTTTTCTATCCTTCAATTGCCAATAAGAAATTATATTTTGCATGTCTCAGAATATATTAACCTAATAAATTTTAACCTTCATTTAGGCCTGTTTTTCTATTAAATTAATTACCCGTTCAAAACTGCATTGCAGTCTGTCAAGGAGATATCATATAATCAGGCATGTATTATATCTAGTACAATGGAAAAGGCACAGACTTGTGGAACCCACCTGTCCTTCTGAAGGAAACGGGCAACCAGTTTAACATTATTTACTTTCTTCTGATCTGATCTCTGAACAGATGATAATGACACGAGCTCAGTTGATTTGGAAATGGAGGAGTGGGAGCCCATCCCGTCGGATCAGAGAGTACTAAGCCCTCAGATGAAGGCACTTGGGGATTTCGAATTCAGGAGGGCATTTCTGATCTTGAGTTACCTGGGGAGGTTGATTTGTTTTCCTTTTTTGTAGTTTTGCTCTTTTTTATTACTTCTGTAAGTTAGGTATTGGAATTGCGGTATCTGTTTTGCTATGGTTTTTGGAAATTGGCTAAATCTTTTCAATCTTTTTAATTGTGTTTATGGTTCTGTACTGATGCTTGTATAAGGGTCCAGTGTCCATCCTGGCAGTCCAGTACCAGCAGCTATGAGGTCCAATACTGGCAGTGATATAGTCACACACTGATTCAGGCAAGGTTCTGTGCCTTAAAAATTCAACAGTTGGTTGAGATATGAGTTCTAGTTGCTGGCCTGGCCTGTTTCAGTTACTGAATTATTGAAGATATTCCATAAGAGGAGACCCTTTTTTGCTATGCTGATTGATTAGTCTAAATTTTTTGTTGATATTTATTTCTCAATGATGATGAATTTAGGACTAAATTGGAGGAGACGGTTTCAATGGAATTGTTAGGAGATCTTACTTGCATGTCGATGGAAGCATTCGAGTTTCGTATATGGAACGGATTTGGGATAAAGAATATTAAGCCATCTGACAGAAGACAGGTTATGGTCTTTGCCCTTTCTGCTCACACCGACTTTGAAGTTTGAACGCAATCTGTAATTCTGTATGGCACCTATAGACCAGAAATAAATTTTACACTACATGTTCCATGAAGACCCATCTACCTTTTCTTTTTGCATTACTTGCTGTTTGATATGGAGTTGAGTTTTATTAAGATTACATCAAAGAACTAATTTATTGTCTTTATGTACAGATTTTGGACTGGGACATGGGCAAAACACATGTCTACCACTGCCATGTTGATCTACAAGGAGAAGTTACATTCAAGGTTCTTTAAACTACTTTCGAAAGATACTTATATTATTGTTAAGGACAACGTAACAAGGAATTCTAAAATTAGATGCTGATATATGTTTCTTTTTAGTTTCTGTGTCCAACATTAGTGTTTCAACTTTTACATAATTGTTGATTTTCTGTTATCCAGGGTCCTTTCCTTGAGTCAACAAAGACTCACCTACAACGTGTTCTTGGTGATGAAAATATTCTTCAAGTGAAATTTGAAGAAGTTAGCCAGGAGAACAAAGCTCACTTTGACTTTGATAATTATTATTGCGATGTGTACCAAAGAATTGCAGAAAAGGGAATTGAACTCGGCCTGCGACAATATCAGTTTTTGAGTATGTTATCATATGCACTTATTGCACTGATTACTGGTCCATGTACTGACTTGAGATGGTTTTATTATCATATTGGCTGGGTTTTAAAGTTTATATTTTGTCTCTATTGTGATTTCTGGATTTTAGTCTGCACCATTTTTGGATAAATATTAAGTATGCATGGACTGGTGTTTTATAGTCACTGGTACCTGATTGGTACCAAATGGAATCTTGATCACTGATCCAGGATAACCTTAGAAAAAGAAGAAAGGGACAGCCCTCCAATTCTTGCATCCACTGGTATCAACTAGAATACTTTCGTGTCACTGGTACCTGATCTGTAGTAATATTTGGTCTTTTCTTTTCTCTGTGCACCATTTGTCTGTGCAGTGTACAAAGATGGTGGAAAGGAGAAGAAGAAAAGCGGTACCAAGTCATCTGTCAAATGCTACTTTGTGTGTACTTCTTCGGGCTGGGACAGGGACCGGAATATTTATTTTCACTATGGCAAGACCATCAACCAAATACGCCTTAGTTTTATGCATATACATACTGTCCCCAGCTTAGCAAAATACATCTCTAGGTAGTAGTTAATTCTTATTTTTTTTGGCACTCATATATAAATTGTCCAGACTGGAGATTTATTTGTATTTGACATCGTCAGTTTCTGTAAGAATGAATTATGAAGGACTTCTTATCAAAGGAATTGTATGTATGATTACAAATCATAAACATGCAGGCTTTCTTTAATTTTGTCCAAGACACTCAAGCTCGACATTGATTTATCCGATCCTGAGTTGAGGGTAGAAACTATTCGAGATATCCACTGTAAGGTAAAGCCTGTGAGTTTTTTTTCTTTTTGCATAATTTCCCTGTACCAAACATCAAATGTTATGGATGTAGCTCAACTAACCATTACAATCAAAAGATAATTCATTTTGTGGTCTTGACTTTTAAGAGACACAAATGAACTTGCTCCTTTTTCAAGAACTTGTTACTTTTAAAAGGTTCAGATGATGCAAAAGATTGTTTGCTACCAGCCCTATAAAAGGTATATCAGGAAATATATTATTAATAAATAAAATTTTACCTGATTTAGGTGTAATTTTTTGTAGGATGGTAGCACTGAATTGAAAGGCATCCATACAGATGGAACTGGTTTTATTTCTGAAGACCTTGCTCTGCAATGCCCCATTTATGTGTCTAATGGGAACATTCAGGTACATTATATTTTTCTTTTGCATTGGCATTATATGAAATTTTTTTAGGCCATTTAGGAGCTTTCAGTGCAGACAAATTAACTCTAGAAATTATAATGGTAGACAGTACCATGCTGACATGTACCTCAATTTTTATGTTTATCATAGTTAAACCATGAAAATACTTCATGTATCCTTTACCATCTCATTTCAATTTATTTTTTCTAATTTCTTCAGGCTGGGAGAAAAGACAAAAGATTGGGTGCAAAAAGACGAAAGATTTATAATAATGATGGACCGGTATACAATAATTCATTACTTTATTTACAAAAGTTAAGTGGTATCTGGATTTTCTGTATAACTGAAATTTCTCTTGTTCACCTTGGTTTCCTAAACTAGCCTCTTCTGATGCAAGTTCGGTTGTTCTACAATGGATTGTGTGCCAAGGGAACACTTCTTGTCAACAGGCAGGTAAGTTCAGTTTTTCTCTATTGTATTGAATGATATTTCAGAATTTTTCCTGCTGGAATGTTAGTGGTTGCACTTTTTTATGTTTGCAAGAACCTAGCTATTAAGGATTTACCAGTCAGTATTATACAATTTGTTTTTCTTTCTGGGATTAGTTCCTTGTATTTGTGTAGTGTTATATCCTTCTTGAATATGTTATGTATTTTTTTGAGTGATTTTTGTGATAACAATTGTTAGTGCTTAAATGAGACAATTTACTTCCATCATTGGCTTTTGACAATAAACCACATGAGACCTAGAGAAGAAGAATTGCACATGTTTTTGTTGACACATTAATGGTATACACATATGACAGAACCACTTGATTAGTGTGGACCATACAGTACCTTGTACTTAATTTTGGATATTGCATTGCCATTATAAAGGTACTGTTGTTATATTAAAGTGGAGGCTATCCTTGACGATATCTTTTGTTTACATGTTTATTTATCTTATGTGTCATATAGCTGCGAGAGAAAACCATTCGAATTCGCCCTTCCATGATCAAAGTGAAGTCGGATCCTTCAAAGTTGGATACTGTTCAACCTTTTAACTCTTTGGAAGTCGTCAGCACTAGGTACTGAATAAGAACAATGGACTAAGCAATTATATTTTGTCTTAATTTTACAATTTTCATTTGCAAAACTGACTGTCATTCATTTACGTACCATATTTTGCTAAAGAAAACCATTTGCAATTGTACTATTTCAGCACCTGTCCAAAGAAAGTACACCTGTCAAGATACTTGATTTCACTTCTTCACTATGGGGGGGTTCCAGCAGAATTCTTCTTGGGTCTCCTATCAACTGCACTTGCAGAAGCCAAGTGTTGCCGTTATGACAGAGGTACTGCTTTAAAAGGTAAGAAAGGTAAGTCCAGTTCCGTTTAGTCAATTATGCAAGTAGGCCCCCTTCACCCAAATGTAACGAATCACACAATTGATCTAAATTTAACTATAGTATTGGTCAGAACTTGATCTGTAAAATCCAGCTTGAACTGTCTTTTTGATAAAACAGAAATTAACATGAACACCCCCATCAACTGAATATTCTAGCAGAAATAAATCAGTACATATATGAAAAATAGACAAACACACACACGCATGCACTGTTTTACTTGGTGAATCTGTTTTGTAACCATTTGTTAAGCAAATGGCAGTTGCATTGAACAATAAGGGCATAGACAATGACCATCTGGTGGCGAGGATGATCATGTCGGGGATGCCTCTTGACGAGCCTTTTTTGCAGTACCGACTAGGCTTCATGATGGGGGAAGAAAGAAAAGGTCTCCAGGCAGGAAAAATTCCAATCAGTGACTCTTACTATCTCATGGGGACCACAGACCCCACTGAGGAACTCCGCGCCAACCAAGTTTGCGTAATACTGTATGTACCTTCTGTTCCTGATTTGGAAAAAATACCCACACTTGTGTGCATTTGGAAGGTATGTCGGTAACTTAAGTTGAGAATATCCGACATTCAGAAAAAGAAGTTGGCTTGTTTGCCCTTAACCACAAACCATAAACCCTTAGTACAATGCTCAATATAGTACACTATTAAAGATTAAGCAACATCTGAAATATGTAGGGACAAGGGGCAGGTATCTGGCGATGTATTAGTGTACAAGCACCCGGGGCTGCATCCTGGCGACATACACCTACTTCAAGCTACCTTTGTAAAAGGTCTGGAGGAAGTTGTTGGAGACTCAAAATATGCCATTTTCTTTCCAGCTGTGGGACCCAGATCACTGGCTGATGAAATGGCTAACAGTGATTTTGATGGGGATATCTACTGGGTATCTCGACATCCAGAGGTAAGTTTGGCTTCCTTAATGATGGGAACTCAAAGTGCATTGTCAGGCTAGCTAGGAAAAGATTGGAAGCCTAGCTAGGAAATCCAAGGAAATAGGGATGCTACAGAAATACATAACTATTGTAGTTTTCTGATGGATCATTTTGTTCAGTTGTTAAAGAATTTCAAACCTTCTCCACCATGGCTGGCACTGGAAGAAGATTCATCAAAGAAAGGTGCAGAGAACATAAGTCTTGCTAACATGAATAGCCATGAACTTGAAAAATTGCTGTTTCGCAGTTTTCTGAACAATAGATTTAAACCAAGGTAAGCTTCATACACAGCCCTCTCTTCATTGCTAATTTGAAGTGAAGGTGACTTCATTTCTTTGTTCAATCTGAGCAACTTAGTTATAAAAAGAGTCATGTGATGCTCTGGTTGGAGTTGGAGTTTCCGTTCTTTCTTTTTTTGCAGACGTGAAACAACTAACCTTCAGTGATCATTCAGTTGTACCTTACATAAAAAAACTATTACATTTCAATTATACTTGCCTAAAAAAATAATAAAAATCATATTCAATTGTACAATGATCCCACTAGCATAAACGAGAATAAAATCAGATTCAATTGTACAATTGGCATCTGGAGATTGACCATATAAACAAGCAAAAAAGAAAGAAACTTGCATAAAATTTTGTCAAATGGTACGGTGTATCAATACTTGTCGCAACCCATGAAAGCATGTATACTAAATGTTCATTCTTGATTTCTCATCTTATAGTTACACAGTTGGCTTGGCTGCTGAATGTTGGTTGGTGTACATGGACCGCTTATTAACACCTGGTGTAAAGAAAGAAGAAGTTTGGTCAAAAATAGAGAAATTGATTAATATATACTATGACGCCCTTGATGCACCGAAAACTGGAAAGAAGGTTTGTCTCTTTATGTGGGTAATTTTATGTAATGCACTGGGCAGTAGGAGTGAGTAACGCTGCCTGAGCAGTATTATGTTAATATACAAATTCACATGGCATTGTCGGTTCTTCGTTGGTAAATAACTCTAAGTCTGGTTTCAACAGGATCCACCCAGTCTATTTAAGAATTCAATAAAATTCAGAAATAGAGTTGGAGCATAACGATCCAAATGGTGTAGACCTACTTGACCTGAACCCAAATAACCCAAATAACCCAAAAGGAACTAGACCTGATTGAGCTTTAACCAGTACAACTTGGCACCTGAACTGCTAGGATCAACCTGTAATTAATATATACGAGGAGTGCTGGAGCTTGCATGCGAAAGATGTCGTGGCTGCTATTGGCAACATATATAGATTTGGGTTTGATTTTTCAATGCACAGGTTGAGGTTGGGAAAGATTTGAAGGCGGTCAAATATCCCCATTTCATGGAAAAGATGGTTGATAAGAAAGATTTTTAGTATAACTCTACATCTATACTTGGTTTGATATATGATAAGGTGCAGTCGTTCAAAGCCGAAAAACTTCAATTGACCGGTAAGCATTTGCTCTAGTTTCCAAATTTCACAAAAGATAAGCAAATAATAGAATTGTGCTTTACTTGTTTGTTGGTATGTGCTTGATTTTGTTCTACAAGACTTAAAGGTATTTGATAACATTTTAGAAACTTCTTTTAATTTTTTTTTATGATTGGCATAAAGCCAACTGATATATTAACCAAAATAAAAAGTTTTAATTACAAAGCCTAACTCTATTTACATCACATAAATCGCAAGCTTATAACACAAGTCTAGCTATTAAATAATACAGCAAGCAATGAAGAATAAGCCCCCGCTTGGTCGACTCCTCCAACACCCCGTGTATCGTTAAATATGGCGCAGCCACTACATGATATCATTTGTCGTGTCATCTATTAAGAAACTTCTATGAAGGGGTCAAAATAATACTTTTCATCTTTCCAGGGTTGCAAGTGATATGTCCTGTCCAGTACTACAAAAAAGAAACATATGACCCAACATAGTATAAAAAACGTCTTTTCAGCACCAGTTTTCGTCTTTTCTATCTTTTTTTTTAATAAAACAGAGGTCTAGCCTCTATCTGATTGAAGAATGAAGTGTTACATAAGTCATGTTACAGATCATTCCTAAAATAAAAGAGAAGAAATAAAAGAAAGTAAAATACGAAAAAGGATGCATGAGATAGGCCCTCCTTTTATCTATCTAGCAAAACATAAAGTAAAGAAAGAAAATGAATAAGACCCAAAGATATTGTGTGTCCAAGTCCTTTAGGAAGTCCCAAAAAATTTTGAATGATGTTTTTGTTTCAGATATTGTGATGCTTCCGTGTTTGAGTGTCCAAGTCCCAAAAAATTGCATGGATAAGTGGGGAGGCCATTATGATAAGTACTTGAAGGAAATGAGAGAGGCTTTGGAAATTCAGGAGAAGGACATGAAAAATAACCGGTGCCAAGAAATCATTGACTGTTATAAGAAGGCAAGTTTACCCTTTCACTAGGGGAACAAGTTATGATACCGAGATAAGATTAATTTCATGCATTCTTAACCATATTTCTAAGCCTAATCTTAAGTTGCACCTATTCTAGTTATGGCTAAGAAAAAACTATCATGGCTCTAACACACTATAATTTTAAAAAGTCAATCACTTTGGTCATGTGTAGATTCTCTATGGAACTAGGGAGTTCAAAGAAAGAACAAGACCCAAAGATCAAATTGAAAATGAGGCACTAGCAATTTATCAAATTGTTTACGAAAAGGCTCAAACTGCTGATAAAGTTGAGAAATGCGGGTTTGCATGGAAAGTCGCTGGCTTGGTGCTGTGCAAGTATTATGCTTCTTCCCAAGAAGGTGACGATGATGATATTAATGATGATATATTTCTTGGTAGTTTTAAGGTATTGCATGAGCTTTTGGGATAAAGATCTGACATGGAGTGCCAATTGGTTGCAACAGCTAAGTAAGAACATGCTATCATGGTTTGTGACAACGGTGAATAGATTGTAAAGAAGTTTTCTCTAAAACTACAGAATTATTTGGGCTGTCTTCTATTTGAAAGGATTTACGTTTCGTTGGTTTTTTTTTTTCATTTGATGATCTTTTCCTATTACAGACTTTGGTCATTTTCCTATTGAATTTCTTTTTAGTGTAAGAGTAGATGCGACAATATATTCTTTAAACTTACTCTTATTTAAAATGATCAACATAACATTTTTATCGTCGTAAACTAATTCAAAATGATCAATTCATATAAACAACATATTCCCAGGCTTGATTATAATGATTTATCTTTATCACTCCAAAACCCATTCGTATAAATTTTCTGAAATGTCGATCAGAATCATATAATTTTTTTTGGCAAGTATTTAACTTTGAAAGTTTCATTTATGTTTCTAAAAATTAAAGCTAGGCACCATCAATACTCAACAGTCAAGTGAACCGTATGTATTCCAATCTAATACCATTATGTAAGCCCAAATTGACCACATCCTCAAATTTATTAGTCGATCTCATTTTAATTTTCCCAATTCTAATCATCAGATTTTGATCTAGTTTGAAAAGCAATGTCTACCATGTGGAAGATCGCAGGTTTGAAATATGAATGAGAGATTAATTTCTTGTGAATATTAACTTATATTGATAACTTCACCTCACTTTACTAAAAAAAAAAAAAAAATCCTACTGAGCCTTAATCAGTTTTGATAGAGATTTATCTTTTAAAGAAACACAAAAATCAATATATCATAAATCATTCAAACAAGTTCCTGTAAAATAAAAATTATGTCACACCCCGACAACGGGCTGACAACCCGCCGCGCTCATCAGCGCAAGGCGATTTCTATCATTTTACAAAATCACATATATCATATACATTACCAATGACATAACTTACTTTTCTTCGTTGCAAGTCCCGCAGCAGTCTTCTAGTTCGAAATCATATTTCCTTATCTTGTGTTTTGTACCTGGAACCCACAAAGTGGAATGGTGAGAGATTGAAAATCTCCCAGTGCGGTATTCAGTTCCAGTCGAGTTATCCTTAGATACAACCAACGGAAACAAAATACAACACCGAGCACAATTATATGAAAAACAACAACAATAATAAAAATCCAAGGAACAAGTTACCATAACATGATCATAAATCCTAAGTAGCACCGAGCACCAATAATGTAACCCATAAAGCAAATCTATGTTTTGAATAAACTATTCAGAATATAATAATCAACAAGCATAATCATATATCAATGAATAACTAGCCAACTTTCCTAAAATAAGTTCACATATGCCAATTCCATGTAACATAACTATTGCACAAATGCTCTAAATTCACAATTCAAGTATCATGATTACGAGTCAAGAGACAAAATTATAAATTCGCGACATGCATGAATATGGCACCTACGTAGCCTAGCTACGTGCTACCCGAATATGGCGCCTACACAGCTCTTGCCATGGGCTACCCGAATATGGCGCCTACACAGCTCTTGCCATGCGCTACCTGAATATGGTGCCTACACAGCTCTGGCCATGCGCTACCCGAATATGGCCCCTACATAGCTCTCGCTATGCGCTACCCGAATATGGCGCCTACACAGCTCTGGCTATGCACTACCCGAATATGGCGCCTACACAGCTCTTGCCATGCGCTACCCGAATATGGCGCCTACACAGCTCTCGCTATGCGCTACCCGAATATTGTCTATCAGGTTTCAAGCACAATTGTTCAATAAATCATATACAAGACATTCTATAACAAAGCAAATCAAATTTCTAGACATGTTGACAACTCTATTCAAAGTTCCTTTCATTCTGGGCTAACAAAAATTCAGCAAGATTCATGCTAAGCAAGTGCATTGTTCAAGCCATGTAATATTATACCATGCATGCAATTTTACAATGAAAGAATTGGATCAGCACAAGGATTAATTAAACATGCTTTCTATGCAACTCAAGTATATTGGTAAGGCTCAGGCCTTGAAGGACGCATGCATGTCATGCAATTCTAGACTTAATAAATAATTCTAACAAAACAAGCTGAAAGCTCCTATTGGCAATAATAAGGCACACACAAGTGTTCTACGAAAACAGTAACCAAGATAAAACAATAACTAAGTAAATTCTACACCCGCATACTACATCATTTGCTACATTTATAGTGTACTATATGCATGCACTTTTCAAATTGTACTTATCAGTGTGATTAGCTACTTTTGAGGTGTTACTTCTAGGTTCCTTACATTTCAACATAATTCACCTACAACAATATCATATCATAACCCGTTCTTTGCAAAATCATGTTGCATTTCAGATGCGAAAATTATTCTAGAAATATATGCTCATGCATCCATATAATTAACTTGAGAAATACCATGCAGTTTTACACTATAGGTCATGGTTCTATTCAAATGATTCCAATCAAATTATACCTCAATTAATTAAATTCATAAATATGGGAATGTCTCATATGAAATTAGATGAATTCTTATGATGCAAATAGTTCATTTAAATCAATACCATGGTTCAGTTCATGTCTTACATATCACCTATAATGATTTCTGAAATTTTGGTCATTCCCCACATTTTATTCCAGTTATGCATACCTTACAAATATGAACCATAATTACCAAGAATTTTTATACTCTTACTAGAAATCAACAAATAAATTTACTACGACAAGCAAGCAACCAACAAGCAAATTACAACCATCAGGCAAACAATGAACATAGCTTAAGCAAAGAAAATGATTTAATTCATGAAGCTTGTTAGTTGTGCCTATGACATGCAACTCCAATTCTTGATACCACCCTTGTCTTGTTCATGGACCATTTTATTTACTGACATAATATAAGTCATAATCCAATTATAACTAATGTTTTAACACATATGCTTAACATCAAATTTTAATTTCATAAAATACTATCATGTGAAATGTGAAATGTTATGCATTCATATTGTAAATCAGTTTCAGAAAATTAATACAAGTGAATAGGATATTTTACTTCGTACGTATGCCAATTGTTTATGTCATGCAAAATGCTATGTATTAATTCAAGCCATACTATCTCAATTAACACAATATTCACTTTCCCATGTCCTCAAGTGCACATGCATGTACTGATTTCATCAATTGTATGTGGCCATTACTTCCTATGTTATATCATATATGTATGTCCTGCAACTAAAACAGTTACTAAATAATTTATCTATACTAATTAGTAACAACCAAGCAAACATATCTACACCGATAGGCATACACAACAATTAAATCACTGTCAAGAAATTTGAATCATAAAGCCATCAAAGAAGCCCACAAGCAAATAGCAACAATTAAATATGTTGGAAGAATCTAAGAATAACTCGAAATCCGCACCTTTTAACGACGGCACAACGTGGTTCGAAGTCGAGTCCGCTGCTCATAATCAAGCCTGTTGAGTTATTTGAGAGCAGCCATAGAATTGCAAGCAAACAATCGATAAACTTCCTTCACCTCCGTACCTTTCTTGTCATCCTCATCGCCTAGGGCTGCTGATCGACACCTCGCCTTTCTTCTATCTCTTCCCGTTCCTGTGTCCACCATTTTTCCCCTTTCTTTCTTTTATCTCTCTTCCCTTTTCTCTCTTAATTTCCCTTTTTTTTTTCTTTTTGATTTCGATAACTCCTAAGTTAGAGGGCGGTCTGTACTTGATGGGAATACCAATAGCTCCACCGAGTAAAAAGAAATTGGATATAAAAATATTATGCTTATTCTATTATTTTCCTTTTCAAGAGGTTAGAAGGCACCCAATAAGATTCAAGGAAATAAAATACTATTGTTATCTTTCAAAGAAAAGATAAGAAGAGTTTGACCAATAAATTACAAATTTAATAATCCCAAAAAGTTAAAAGCTCAAGATATTTCCGTCCACAGAAATTTTGTACCATTAAAGATGTATTATTTAATCATGTTAAATTGCACTAAACCCCTTCATACTTTTAAGAATAACACTTGACTTATTAAGATATTATATATATTAATTTTGGTTACAAGTTGAATATGTTATAAATTATTTCAACATTTAAAATAACTTCCATAATCACTTATGTGGTTTTATATAAGAACTAGTGTTAATTAGTTATTGGTCAGTTTCATTGACAAAAGTTAAAGGTGAGTTTCAACATAATATTACGTTATCAAAATCCCTTCAGTACGTGTTTTAATTAATGTCACATAAAATCTTCAAATATTCAAAATTGGGATGTTACAAATTATTGTAGAGGGCTATCCAATTCCAAAGAGTATTTGATTAGCACTCTACAAACAAATGACCTGCATTTTCAGACTGCCCATAACACACAAAAGCATTACCACCTTGTCACCTTTTTTTAGGCAAGGGATCTTTAGTTAAAATCTTTCTCCTTCTAAATAGCCACATAAAAATTTAAATTTTTCGAGAAAATTTGAATTCCAAATAATATCAAATTCATGGTTAAAACCTCGTTCATTTCCGTTGAAAACATTAATATTGATGAATAATCAATGTTTATGTCCCATACATGCTGAATTCTGTTGGCTTTTAACTTCTATTACTTATTTTAAAATACCATCAAGATAGTTAAATTAAACATTTTAAGGAATAATTTCCAAATAGAACTAATTGTATTTAATTTCTTGAGGTAAATATAATGCAAGACCATATATAGTACATATGTAAAACTTTTGTATATGGTCGTTTAATACACTTTTGTACAGTAAAATTTTTGAAGGGATGTAATTTATTTAATTCTCATTTTTTTCCAAATGTATTGCCATTTTAGAAAAGAAATATAATCCTGATTTTCTATGATCTTGCAAAAGAGTACAGGATATATTTTATATTAGTTTTCTCAAATATCATACTTGATCATTATGTTTATTCTTTATAGTCATATATTTTATATATGATTATAAAAGTGTTGGTAACTAAATAACTTAAGAAACATAGACATAAGATTTTATCTGTTGAACAATAAATTTCCATATTTATATAAGAACCATTGGCTTAGAAAGATTCATATAAACAAATAAGCCCGCACAATATATTCATTCAATTATCATGACATTTGTATTTTCCACCTAAACATGTATGACTGTAAAATGTGTTCACATCATCGTTGCAATGCATCGACTCAAATGTCATGATTACAAAGGGAGTTCATCTTTTAATTTTCTAGAATAAATAGGATTTTTCTTTTTCTTAGTAAAGCCCATAATGTCACACTGAATAAAAATCCACCCTCAATCTGAACCTTTTTACGAATTGTGCCCCATTACAAGAGATTAATCAGAACAAATGAATTCGTGCTATTATTCTCAGTCTTTGGGCCTTTGGGAGATATTGAGTGGACGATTGGGAATTAGTTCGGGACTCGTATACTTTATTGACTATTGTAATAGTTACTAGTACATATAAATGCTTGGAGGTGCACAATTTGGTTATCAATAAAAGCTCTATAGTAGTGTTCAGCAACCATATGAAAGCTTAAATTTTAAGCTGCACTAAAGAGCACCCATTCGGTAATAAAGTTGAAAAGTAATTTTCTTAAGAAAGCTTTAAACTTGGCAAAATACTTAAACCATGTGAAACTATTGCTAAGAGCACTAAGGAGGTAGCATTAAGCTTGATAAAGGAGCACATGTTCGGTGAGCTTAAGACTCCTTAGAGCACTAAGAAGCACTAAGGAGCTCTAAGCCATGGTTGCCAAACACTTAGGGCATTAATTAGGGCTATATATATATAGAGCAAAGTTAGTGTATATTGTGCTTACTAAGAGGGTTTGGTGAGCAAACACCAAAAATCTATTGAATTAGCTTCAAACGACAAATTCAAACCTTTGAAGCTCATCTACTTCATGAGTGATGCGTGTACATGCAAAAAAAATTCAAATTTAGAATTCACTTAGTACAAAGTCAACATATCAAAATAATGAAAAATAAATACATAAAATAACTTATAAAAAGTTCACGAGTTGGAATTTAAATTTAAATCTTGAAAATCATGTAAAGTGAAATTTTAACTACTAAACTACAATTACATATTTAGCATTTTATGAATAAATCTGATTCATATAAATACTTCTAAAAAATAATTTAATTAAATTTCAACATACATAATTAATAATTTAAAAGTATAAAAGTAGCTAAGCAACTCTACCATCAATGTAGATTCGGTTATGGTTGAAGTGTTAGGTTATGATGAGGAGCTATTCATATAAGAGACTAATCAAAATTCCTAGGCCATATTCCGCTCGTTGCACGGCATCTCTCCACTCGTGTGACTCGAATGTTGTAGCTTTTCTTACATATATATACACTATCCTTTTTAGTACCCCGCCAAATGGCAGAGCTACTTTCAAGAAATGAGTATCAATTGACTCTATTTTTTTTAACAAATTTTTTGTACTTGTATCTTATTTTTTTTAATATAATTTTGAGTAAAATGTTACGGGTAGTATAAAATTTATTCTCATTCGTAGCATGAAAAATTTATATAATTGATCTCCATAACTTAAAAGGTTTTGCTCATTCCCTGGTACCCGCTACACAAAAGACGCACATTTTATGTTTAAGAAATGTTTCGAGAAAAGGATAATAAAATCTGAAGCGTTTAAACTGAATTCGAGTACAAATCTATATGCAATCACTAAACTTACCGGAGATATCTCTTCCCATCATTAGAGTTTCTCCGGCATTAAAGGGAACAAAATTTGATGGTCCATAAATCATTAGATATACAAAATTTAATAGTACACCTTTACATATATAATATTACATCCCCATTTGATATTTTCATAATATCAAATTATGAATTTAAATATTTAAAATTGTTAAAATTATTAAAATAAATATTTGTTTAATTAGTTATCCCTTTCTTTATTTAATGTGGTCATATTTTTGTAGGGAACCGAAATGAGAATTCTTTAGGTCCATTTATGTAAAACTAGAAATAAAGCATTAAATTAAAGACTTAAACTTACGCTTAGATCTCGGAAAAGAAAATAAAAGAAAATAATAAAAAAAAATATTTATCTGAATTGATAGCTACAAAAGTAGTTTGACATGAAGCTAGTTTTGCAATTGTTTGGTATAATATAAAACATACAAAGACATTAATTTCTTTGAATTTATAGTTACAACAAAAAAAATATTGGAACGAACTATAATATTGGTCAACGAAATTGATTGTTCAGTCATTAAACATTTTTAACTGTTAGTTTATTTCCTTTTTGTTCATTGCAGTTTGATATTAACTATTTTTGCTTGCTTATTTTTTTCTTTCAAAAAGCAGCCTATAATTAGTGGCCGTAAGTTTCCTCAATTTTTTTGAAATTTGAATATATCCTGAACATTGGGGGTTACAAATGGGGATGTCTTTCATATTATAAATTTACACCATATAAAATTGTGAATAGGCAATTTATAAGTGTATACTTTGTTTTAATGAAAATAACAATGAGTTTAACACATATAAAAGTTTTTATATTCTTATAAAAGTAATATAATATTATAAAGTTTGTAATTTTTTTTTAAATATATACATGAGTCTCATAAATTATAAATCTAAATGGATTTATGGTCACCGTCTAGTTAGACATTTTTGAATAGACTGTGAACTCCTATTTGATTGAGATATTTCTCCATAAACTATATTATTAATCTAACAATTTAACTCATGAGAAAGAAATTTTCGGCACAACCAACAAATCTTTTTGTTAAATTTTTTTTGTAATTTAAAGATAGAAATAATTTTAGTTAGTTGTTAATCAGTCTATAACGGATATTGCTCCTTCAAAAAGAGTTTTATATGTTGTCTACTTTCTCGGTCATGATCTTTGAAGAAACCTTAATGTATGTTTTAATATTGATTTTCTCAAATATCATACTGGATGTCATGTACACTATTTAATATCATATATATTTTATATATGATTATAAAAGTATTAGTAACTAAACTTAGAAAACATAAGCATAAGAATTTATTTGTTGAACAATATACTTCCGTATTTAAAGTAAGAATTATTGGTTTTGAAAGATTGATATAAATAAGCCAACACAACATATTCATTCAATTATCATAGCATTTGTATTGTCCACCTAGACACGTGAACATGAAGTTTCAATGAGTATACAAAATGTTTTCACATAATCAAAGGCCACGATTTTATTAAAGCCCATTAAATATAATGTCACGCTAAAAAAAAAAATACCTTCAATCTGAATTTTTTTATAATAATAGTTACTAGTATATATATGCTTGGATTGGAGGTGTACAATTTGGTTATCAATAAATTAACGGTATAGGATCGGACATTAGGACTGATATATCACCGAAATTTTTAAATATACCATTTAAAAAAAATATAAAACAGAAAAACCACGAATTCTGTGGAATTCCACATTTACCACGGATGCAACTTGAAGATGCGTCCACACTTTTGGTGGACACAACTTGAAGTTGTATCCAAATATTGGTGGACGCAACTTCAAGTTGGATCCAATAAACCATATAAATATGGAATTCACGGCAAGTCGCAAGTTTTAATAGATTAGTTTGTAATTTTCAAAAATAGAATGAGCAACTTATAATTTGAATATATTAGAAAGAACATCAAATAAAATAGATACAATATCTTATACTTTAGACATACTAGAAGTACTACGAAACATTTTTTGGATAGGACTTTTTTCGGCTATGAAAAAAATTAAACTATTTCTTGATATGTTATTGAAAAAACTAAAATGTTTTGGTTCTCAGTTATTTATCCCTGATTCAAAAACAACTTTTGGATATTAAAAAATTATTGTGATCATTCTAGTACATTCAAATTATAAGTTGCTTCTTCTATATTTGAAAATTGATTAGAGAATCTAAATTTCAGCTGATGTCAAATAAAAAAAAAATCAAAAATAGATGGAGTAACTTAGAATTTGAATGTACTAGAAGGACCACGATAATTTTTTTAATACCTAGAAGTTGATTTTAACCGGGATGAATAACTGGGATCCAAAACATTTTTATTTTTTTTCTAGTAAGACATCAAACAATAGTTTAATTTTTGTAGTATTTCTAATATTTCTAAATTATAAGATGTTTTATGTATTTACTTTGATGTTATTTCTAGTACATTCAAATTATAAGTTTTTCCATTTATTTTTGAAAATTAATATAAAAAATTATTTTCAATGGGATTCTTACTATTAGGCCAAATTCCATATTAATTAATGGACGCAAATTAAGTTGCGTCCACCAATATTTGGACGCAATTTCAAGTTGCGTCCGTTGTAAATGTGGAATTCCACAAAATTTGTGGTTTTTTTGTTTATCATTTTTTCTCAAATGTGGAATTCCACAAAAATTTCGGGATATATCAAGAACAGAGTTTAAATAAATTTACATATTTGGATCACTCAATGCAGAATCCGACTTTGTTAGCAATATTTTTTCTCTCCTTTGATATGCTTATGGCGATTATTATATCATTAGTTTTTCAGCTGCCAATTTGTTTGTTGTTTCCTCATAAGATAAACAAAGGGGGTTTGGATCCCCAAATTATAACTTAAATTGTGAGTTTGGATTCGGACCGTCCAATCAAAATCCAAATTAATTTGGTCAAAAGTTCACAAAATTCCTTCAAGTTACTTTGGGAGATTCGAATTCATAAACAAACGACTTAAAAAATAATTTATTCACTTTGGTAACAATATTTGTGTTTAGATCCATAACGTCCGATCAGAATTCACATGAATACTGAAGAGGCTCATGTATTTCACTTCGGACCGGATTAAACCGAATTCTGATCGGACGGTCCGATCTAAAGAGAAATATTATGTTACCTCAATGGTAGATGGACTCTTTTGAAGTTGCTCATAACAGGCAATAAGTACTTGATAAATGTCACAAGTCAATCCATGTTGATAGGATTTTATTAAAATTTCATTTCAACACAGTAATAACGTATTATTTATTCTAAAATATGAATATCCTAGTACTTTCTTTTCAATATTTAAGATAAGACAATATCCATAAAATTACTAATTTACCCTCATCATAAAACAAAAAAAATGCTCGTTAATTTTTGTTTGTTCCTTAGCATAAAACCACTGTTTTAAAATCTTTGAAAATTATCGTTTTAATATTTCAAAAACAATGATTTTAAAGGTTTTAAAAAAATAGTAAGAAAAATTCAAAGAAAACTGGAAAATTTGGTCTCCAAGTATATTTTAATATGGAGATCATGTTGAATATTTCAGATCAACTATTTATACTTTAAAAATGAAAACATATGTGAAAATTAAAATAACCTCTTTATTTCTCAAAACACCATAGCTCATCTCTATTAATAATTCTAATATCATAAAAACAAATATGAATAAATCAACTAAAATTAGAAAAATTAATATTCAATACCAAAAGCAAATTCTATATAAAGTTTATCTTAATTTACCAATAAATATTAGAATTATTAGTAAATCAAAATTTCATTACAACTGTATAATTTCTTCCATTTTCGCTTCTCATATCATTGCTAGACTTGGAATATAAGACGGTGGTTCCAGGTATGATGATCTCCAATGCATCGGGGCCAACCACAACAATCTGCATTTTGATATAACAATATAATAAAATAATTAGCTTGTCAAGCAAAACCTTATAAAATCGAAAAATTAAAATAGGTGTGTTTTGCTCTTCCAGCTCTGCAACATATACCTTGTGCGTGATTTTTTCAAAAATTGTTTTATCATATATTTTTACAAGTTGGTACTTATTACATTCATCATGTTCATTCTCTTTTTTTTATTCTTGTTTTCACCTAGAAATTATTTTAATTTATTAAAAATTAATAACTATTAAAATAATACAATGCATATGTTTCAATATTGGTTTTCTCAAATATCATACTTAAATTGTTTGTACATTATTTAATATCATATATTTTTATATATGATTTTGAAAGTGTTAGTAATTAAACTTTGAAAAGATAAACATAAGAGTTTACTTGTTGAACAATATACTTCGGTATTTAAAGTAAGCCAACACAACAAATTTATTCAATTATCATGACATTTGTATTGTCCAGAAAAATGTGTACTATGAACATGAAGTTTCGATGAGTACAAAATGTTTTTATTACATAGGATGATTGGGAATTATAATGTCCATTAATTATAATGTTTTTAGAAAATGTTTTTAAATTAAAATGTGTACTATGAACATGTTCAAAATGTTTTTAAATTAAAATGTGTACAAAATGTGTACTATGAACATGAAGTTTCAATTAAAATGTTTTTAAAGCCCATTAATTATAATGTCACGCTAAAACAAAAGCCACCTTCAATCTGAATTTTATTACATATGATAATTGGGAATTCGTTCATGACATGTATACCTTTTTCACTATCATAATAGTTACTAGTATATATATGCTTGGAGGTGTACAATTTAGGTATCAATAAACGCTATAGGACATTAGGATATCAAGAACAGAGTTTAAATATATACATGTTAGGATCACTCAATGTAGCCGGAATTTTTAAATATAGCACAGAAAAAAAAACATATACCAAAACGGCACCGTTTCATGAAAATTCCAGATTTAGCATGGCTGCAGATCGGCTGAGCGGCCCCATTTACTGGGGACCGCAGATTGGCTGAGCGGCCCCATTTTTTTTTTTTTTTTTTTTAGAGACAATATGAATGAAATTGAACCATAAAAATTCGAATTTTGTTTTTAATAATTTTTAGATTACTTCTTTTGATGTATCCGAAATTTTTTTAATCTATATTAAAATACTCTAAATTACTTGAAATTATGTTAATTTATGCTGAATTATACTAAATTATACTAAATTACAATAATTATGTAGAACTATGCTAAAATACGGTAAATTACGCTAAATTACGTACGAATAGGGCCTATTTTGTGCTATCTTTCATAAATCATAAAAAATAGTAAAAAAAATTCCAAAAATAATAAAAATTGGTATTCTACAAGTTCATTATATAACTAATTTACTGAGCTACGTAGATTGAACAATAGAAATGAAAATCTTAATCGGAAACTTCAACTGAAGTTTTGAGGCCCTTCTCTTTGTTTTTTGGCGATTCTGAATTTGAAAATTTGGCATTGCAAGTTTAGATGTATGCGTATTTTCACAAGCTTTCCGAAAAGTGGTCATTTGCTGAAATTGGACACTCGAGCGCTGTTTTATAGCCGTTTGAAATTTCGTCGTCGTTTTTCGCCTTCTCAGTGGAGATATCATCCCTATTCGTACGTAATTTAGCGTAATTTACCGTATTTTAGCATAATTCTACATAATTATTGTAATTTAGTATAATTTAGCATAAATTAACATAATTTCAAGTAATTTAGAGTCTTTTAATATAAATTAAAAAAAATTCAGATACATCAAAAGAAGTAATCTAAAAATTATTAAAAACAAAATTCGAATTTTTATGGTTCAATTTCATTCATATTGTCTCTAAAAAAAAAAAAAAAAAAATGGGGCCGCTCAGCCAATCTACGGTCCCCAGTAAATGGGGCCGCTCAGCCGATCTGCGGTCGTGCTAAATCTGGAATTCCCACGAAACGGTGCCGTTTTGGTATATGTTTTTTTTTTCTGTGCTATATTTAAAAATTTCGGCTCAATGCAGAGTCCCACAATATGCATAGATTTGCATGGAATCAGTGCAGAACTAAAAACAAAAATTATATTATAAAACTACAATATCTAATTTATAATATATAATATGTGGTAGCTGGAATTTAAATTCAAATCACTACAATTACAAAGTGAAAATAACCACTGAGCAACAAACACACATTTAATATATTTAATATTTAATGAGAAAGGATGATCATATAAATACTTAAAAAAAGTAGTTTAGTTAAATTTTAATATATATAATAAAAAATTTAAAATTATGAGATAAGGCCGAATAAGGCCGAGATAATCTCCAGTCAAAATGACCACACCTCCTCCATTTCCCTTCTCCCCAAAACATTTCTGGAGCCCAGTTAAGCCCAACACTCTACACGGAAAAATAAAAAAGCCCAAAATCTAGTTCAAAATTGAACAGACCGGAGGAAAGGTGATCAGAAAGCATTGTTGGGTAAATTTTTTAATTTTTCAGCATATTTAATCAACTCTTCAGTTATAGATAACAATATTTGGATCATAGATTCAGGTGCTACGGACCATATGAAAGGCCGATTAGAATTGTTACAAAAATTAAGAAAGAGAGTCAATAAGCATTCATATTTGAGATAAATATTGGTGTGTAGTCATCCAACTCGACTCTAAAACATCATACAGTTAAAAAAGCACATGCTATCATATCGACAAATTCAATCCGTGATCAAATGTATCCATTGAAGAAATCCATATGCGCCATTAATTCTTTGATGGAAATGATAAATAGTTGGTCAAGTAGCAGGATTTACGCCCATATCAAAAGCTAGTTTCAAATTAAATTGTAATACAAGTACCTGATGATGTGGTGAGCCATCAGAATAGTAGACATCTATCGGCTCTCGCAAGTTAGAAGGACATGGAGAGGCCCCGTGAGAAGTAGCAGGATTTACGCCATAACTCCCACCTTGATTCATTATATTTCCCATCCGCTCCTCCAGAGACTTTCGTGCACTGTCAATAAAGTCCTCCAGAACCGGATCCTCTACCGGCAATTCCTGGATGAGGCAAATATTTTCAGTTCCCACAGTGTCATTCTTCCCCATCTTGGGACCATGTTTCCATTTCAGACTGAATTTGCATGTGCATGCTTACTCTTCTGCACCATCATCGGCCCTGTGTTCTGACCGGGAAACCTGGAGTTTAAAAAAGAAGCACTAAGAGACTGTATTTGATGAGTAATATACTTAATTCAAATACCAAATAAGCAGCATTTGTATAGTTCATCATTGAATGTAAGGTTTGCGAAACCAGAGTTATTAATTCACATGCCAAATAAGCAATGCGTTATTGTTTATTATCGCATGCAAGGTTTTCGGCACCAAAGTTTACATTTGGTGCAAGTTTCTTGCCTATGTGCAGATGTAATATATATATATATATATATATATTATTTTTTTTTAAAAGACAGGAAGTAACTCCAAATTAAGGGCAACCAAATTTTTAATATGTTACATTTTGGCTTTATTTCTATCTAATGATTACAAGCTAGAATTAGAAAGAAAATCAACAGAGACTACATGATTCAATATTGTAATGAAAATTTGATGGTATCATGTACAATATATGATAAAAGGCTCCTTAAATCGTGTTCCATATCGACTCTGGCATGACAAAACTCATTTGCTTCTGAAGTTGTAGTCTTCAAAGTTTTTAGCCCTAATATTATAATTAACTTCATTTAATGGAAGGAATGACAGACACAACACTGAATCAAATTACAAGAATTAGTCCTGGAACAAAACAATTAATGAAGCCTAAGAAGAGCAACCAGTATTTTATTTTTTAAGTTTTCCATTCATTACTTAACAAAGCAGTACATTAACTTTCTGTTTGAAATTAAATCAGTACAGTAATTATGAAGTTTCTTTTCGCCGGACAGCAGATGCCTTTCTCTACTCTCAGGGGGCTCCGCCCCTGTTTCGTCCATGAACTTCCATCTAAACTCTAAAGCAATCGTTTGTTATACACAAAAAAAAAAAAAAACTTAAGGAATCCACGGTTGCTTCGCGGAACAAGATCTCATCAGTCGAGAACTTGTTACAGCTAGGCGAGCACAACCTTTCCCTCAGTGACTTGGCCGCATTGCCAATCCTGAAGCTGTTTTGCCGGGCGGCGAAATCTACCGAGCAGCTCCTCAATCTCTTCCATGCTCTCAAATTGTTCTTTATAGTAAAATTCGTCATAATCTTCAAGGAAGTTTAAGTACACAATTCGGAGAATTAAATAAATCTTCGTAATTCACGCCTTTTTAGTAAAATTCGTCATAATCTATCAATTTTGTTTGTAGAATTGAATAAATCTTCGTAATTCACGCCTTTTTGCGTAACGAATAGTAACGAATAAATAACGCAGAATGAATAAATCATGTGTGTTCACTTTATTTAAAATATATGATTAAATGATACAATTATATATTTATTGAAGTTATATAAATATTTTCCTACTTTTAAATTATATTTAATAACTATATCTTATTTAGAAATTTTACTTTTTATTCAACACATAAATTTGTTTTTTAGTATCTTGCAAAATTTGAGGTAATGTATTTTTTTCAATTTCCAATAAAAAGTATAAGAAAATGTTGATAATACTAATGTCTCAAAAATCCCGATTAAATGTGCCTATAAACTGTATATCTTTGATGTCTCTTGCTGTTCAGACATGAATTTGACTGTATTTTCATATAATTGTGGTTGAATGCAATCAAAATTTCACAAAAACTAGTTTACTCTTTTTTCATGGGCAGGAATATTTCTTTCTGAAAAAGTTATATGGACGAAACAAAAATTAATTAATGTATTAAACATGTTGCTCATATATATATATAGAGTCCGGCTAATTTGCTTCCGGAAGCATTTCGGCCGAGGTTCTTCCGGGGGCATATCTTGCAATTTGATGTTCAAACAACAAATTCAAACCGTTAGATGTTCAATATATATTAAAATCTACTTGGAGACCAAATTTTATATTTTTTGGAATTTTTTTACTATTTTTTAAGCTGGTTTGAAAATCGTTGTTTTTATTAAATTTCTAAAGCATTGAAAACAGCGGTTTTCAAACCAGCTTAAAAAATAGTAAAAAATTCCAAAAAATGTAAAATTTGGTCTCCAAGTAGATTTTAATATAGATTGAACATCTAACGGTTTGAATTTGTTGTTTGAACATCAAATTGCAAGATATGCCCCCGGAAGCACCTCGGCGAAATGCTTCCGGAAGCAAATTAGCCACTCCCTATATATATATATATAGAGAGAGAGAGAGAGAGTGACTAAGGTCAAAGTGGTAGTTCCTAGCCCCCGGTGCTACCAAGTCGTTTTCGGATTTTCAAAGTCTAAACGGTCGATCCGAACCGTTCAAGTTGATCTCCATATTGAAATGTGGTTGGAGACCAAATTTTACATTTTTTGGAATTTTTTTACTATTTATTAAGCTACTTTGAAAATTGCTGATCCGGGTGAACAGTAAAAATAGTGCAACCAAATTTTGGACCATGTGATTAGCAATTTTCAAAGTGGCTTAATAAATAGTAAAAAATTTCAAAAAATGTAAAATTTGGTCTCCAACCACATTTCAATATGGAGATCAACTTGAACGGTTCGGATCGACCGTTTGGACTTTGAAAATTTGAAAACGACTTGGTAGCACCGGGAGCTAGGAACTACCACTTTGACCTTAGTCACTCTCTCTCTATATATATATATAGAGAGAGAGAGAGAGAAAGAGAGAAAGAGAGTTAGGTTATCATGCTTTGGAAAGTAAAAAGCATGTTTTACTTCCTGCTAATATCTACAGTTTTAAAGTTCATACAGTCGATTCGAATTTCTCTACATGATCTTCATATTCATATGTACTTGGAGACCAAATTTTATATTTTTTAAAATTTTTAGTAATTTTTTAGAATTTTTGAAAATCACAGATTTTCATTAAAAAGTTTCGCATTGGATTGCCAGTCAGCAGATACATAATCGGCATTGCCAAATTTGGAGATTTTAGAGATTATTCTGGAATTAGTTGGTTCTAAGAACTAAAATACAATCGTTAGAGAAAAATTTGGGTAAAGAATTTGACAAATTAGTTTTGATTTAGTTGATCAACAGAAGCACCGGGTCATCAAAACCGTGTACGAAAAGACAACTATGACATCAGATTTCCTTATAACTGTATAATTCCTCCATTTTTGCTTCTAATCTCATGACCGTTTATGGAACCGAGTGATCAGTTCATTGTCTTAGCACTTGTTGGATAGTTGAAGATCGGTATGGTTGACGACTGCCATATTCAATTCAAGTAGTATCCAGGTGCAAACCTTCCTTTTTAGAACCCCGAGACGAATTTATGTGGATTGGCCGCCGCCTTCCTTGGCCACTGCTACAATCTCTTATTCTGTCACCGACCTTGTTTACTGCTAGATTTGCACGTATTGTGTCATTGAATAGTATGGGTTCTTGGGCCACTAGTCCGACCTGCTGTCTCAGCCAGCGCACTTGTAGGTTTTGCAGCTCTACTCCATCACAAAAAAAGATTTCGGGATCATAGAACCTTCAAGGGGTGCTATCACAGTGGACCTACCACTACAACTCTCCACAACAAGTGCGACCTTCTATTTTTTAATATATAAGACAGTGGTTCCAGGTATGATCTCCAATGCATCAAGGCCAACTGCGACTATCTGCATTTTGATATAACAATATAGTAACATAATTAGCTTGTCAGGCAAAATCTTATAAAACCGAAAAATTAAGACAATTAATTCAACTAAAATCTCACCCTTCCTATGGGAGGCAATGCCTCTATCAAAATCAAACCGCGTGTCCTTTGCTCTTCCACCTCCACAACATATTGTGATTTTTTCAAAAGTTGTTGTATCATATATTTTATAAGTTGGTACTTATTAAATGTATCAAGCTTATTTCTCATTTTTTTTAATTTCTTTTTTTCACCTAGAAATTATTTTGATGTATTAAAAATTAATAACTATTAAACTAATACAATACATATATTTCAATATTGATTTTCTCAAATATCATACTTGAATTGTTATGTATATTATTTAATATCATATATTTTATATCTGATTTAAATGTGTTAGTAATTAAACTTCAAAAACATAAAAATAATATTTTTACTTGTTGAACAATTAATATACTTCTGTATTTAAAGTAAACCAACACAACAAATTCATTAAATTATCATGACATTTGTATTGTCAAGCTAAATATGTACTATGAACATGAAGTTTTGATGAGTACAAATGTTTTCAAATAATCAAAGGCCACGAGTTTATTAAAGCCCATTAAACCAGTGGACTACGAGCACACATTTATAAAACAATTTAATACTCTTATTTTAGCTTCTTGCGTATGTATTGAAGGGGGTATTTTGGTCCAGAGTGGTGATAATTATTTTTCTCTTGTCACTAAATCTATAAAACAATTTAATTACTTTTATTTTGCAATGTGTTTTTTTTTTTTTTTACTTTTTTTAGTGCTGAAATGTATGAATGATTTAACTTAGTGAATAAGAATATTTCAAAGTAATATTTTTTTCTATCCTTTTGATATGTTTATGGTAATTATTAAATCATTACTTTCCCGCTGCCAATTTGTTTGTAGTTTCCTAATAAACAAAGGGGGTCCGCATCCCCAAACTAACTTAAATTTGAGTTTGCATGCGGATACTTATCAGACGGTTCAAAATAAAACTCAAAGTCTAAGTAACTTTAGGAGATCCGAATTCATAAACAAACAAAGAACTTCAAAAGGAATTTATGATAGCGCACTTTGCTCCGTACTACGGATGCATATTTTTATTTTCAAAGTTCAAACAATGATCCGTTCTACTCAATATAATTTTTAAAAGAGAAGGGATCCAATAACACCATTTTTTTTGACACATCTTGACACTGTTTTTTTATAGGTCAATTTTGTGATTTCAAAATCCAAACAATCAATCCGAACCGTTCAACATGATCACCATATTAAAATGTGCTTGAAGAAAATTTTACATTTTTTTGAATTTTTTTACTATTTATTAAGATGGTTACAAAATCGCTGTTTTTCAATGGTCTGAAAACAACGATTTTGTAACCATCTTAATAAATAGTAAAAAAATTCAAAAAAAATGCCAAATTTGATCTCCAAGCACATTTTAATGTATCCATCATGTTGAACGGTTTGGATCAACTATTTGGACTTTGAAAATGGTAGGTGTCAAAGTGTATCAAAGAAAACGGTGTAATCCGATCCCTCCTCTTTTTAAAATTACTTGATCTAAATATTCTATACTATTTGAAGTAGTGATTCACTACCTATCTAAAAAATAGTACAAAAATTTAAAAAAAATATAAAATTTGGTCACCAAGTACATTTTCATGTGGTGATCATGATGAACGGTTCGGATCAACTATTTAGACTTTGAAAATAAAAATAAAAATCCGTAGTACGGACCAAAGTGCGCTATGAATAGTACCATTGCCTCACTCTTGTCACTATCATTTGTAATTTGGTCCGTCAGATTCGAATCAAAGCAAATCAAATTCAGTTGCGATTTGGATGGAGGATGGGGCAGCTCCATGGGGATATTTTAATAATTAAATAACTGTAAAAGCTGATAGGATGATTATAATTTTAATTATCTGAATGCAAAATAATTATTAGTTTTGTAACTTGTTTAATTAATAATCTGTTAAAAATATCATTTGACGTACAATTATAATGTAAAATTATAATTTCAAAATTAGGAGTAAATTTAAAATTAAAATCAATTGCAAAAAATAAGCATAATATAAAATTTAATTAAAAATAATTACTATAATAACTGCTAAACGAAAGTGCTCTAATCAAATCATTCAAGTCCCAACACATCAACTTTTACTTTTCACCAAATAAACTTGTTTCTTTCTCTGTATAAACCTCATTAGTATACATGTGCACATGAAGTTACTATTAAACCCTCTTCTCCACTTTGTTGCCTTACCTCCTTGTCTGCCTCTCTAAGGTAAAGATATGGACAGAGCTGATTTAACTTGACAGAAGAACAACATAGTCAAATGAAAATATATATTCATACGCTGTATGAAGTCAAATCTACTCTGTCAATATATTTATCTACCTTTGTATCCTCTCATCTCTCTCTCTCTCTCTCTCCTTCCCTCCTCCCAACTCTCACATCTTCTCTCTCCAAATCAATGTCGACTTCCTTGTTAAACTTGGCGCGCAACACTGAGTTCACGGATTGGTTGATATCTATTCAGAGAAAACTCCATCAATGGCCAGAGTTGGCTTTTCAGGAGGTGAAAACCAGCGAGTTGATCCGGTCTGAACTAGACCGGCTAGGGATTGAGTACACGTGGCCTATTGCCAAGACCGGTCTGGTGGCCACGATCGGGTCCGGTTCAGGCCCGGTTTTGGGGCTCCGAGCCGACATGGATGCGCTTCCTTTACAGGTTCCTCTTCGTAAAAAAAATGTGGTACATTTGCAGTTTGGTCCAACTTTTTTTATTTATATTGTCAGCAACTTGCATATAGGCCCCTAATATTCTTCTCACTATTCTAAAGGCAATGCTTATGTTTTACTATTTTTGGGTGAAACAACTTTCCAGTTGCTAGCATTGTTGTCCTTTCATTTTTGTAATACAGATTGAACCCTTTTCTTCTTCGTTATTGCATAAAGGACCCTATTTATTCCTAATATTTTGCAAAAGGATCTTTGTTTATGAGAAATTGCTGTCCTTGGTATAATGGTATCTGAAGAATTTGAAATTCCTATCTGAAAAAAAAAAAAATCAAGAAATTGAAATTTAAAATGTTGTACTCTTTTTCTCTTTTAGTTTAGATCAGAGCTATAAACTACTCTGAAATTTTAGTCAGGCTATGGTACTATGCATAGCATGGATTGATTCGTACTATGGATCAATATCTCTATTTTCAAAGTCCAAACAATCAATCTGAGCCATTCAACACGATTTTCGTATGAAAATGTACTCGTAGATCATGTTGAATATATTCAATTTTACATTTCTTACAATTTTTTAATAATTTTTTTAAATAGGTAAAAAATCACTTTATCTAAGAGTAATGTTTTTCTACCTATTAAAAAAATAGTAGAAAAATTGTAAAAAGATAAATTTAGTCGAGATCATGTTGAACAGTTTAGATCGATTATTTAAACTTCGGAAACAAATATATTGATCCATAGTACAGACCAATCCACGCTATGCATTGTACCATAGCCTCACTACTGAAATTATGTGAAAGCTGACATGCTTGATACAACTTCTCTTAATTGAGTAAGGAAATGGTAGAATGGGAGTATAAAAGCAAGGTGGATGGGAAGATGCATGCATGTGGCCATGATTTACATGTTACCATGCTTCTCGGTGCCGCTCGCCTTCTCCAGCAACACAAAGATCAACTCAAGGTACAACCTTGTTACTACAAATAATTACCATCTCAGATTTTGCTCAAGGTACAACCTTGTTACTACAAATAATTACCATCTCAGATTTTGGTATTAGTTGATTAATCTTAGCAGAATGATATAATTATGTTGAATACCATTTTAACTATATTTGCTCAAATGATTTTCAATACTATCTTTGAATACCATGGCTCAAATTCAATTTTCAATATAAATTGAAACTTTTCAGTTTCGTCCTTTAAAATTTTAATGTTTACAAAAAATTATACTGTTAGCCCCCCTTTATTAAATGAAATTACAGAACACTTCTTTATCTAGACCCCCCTATCTCAATTTTCTGGTTCTGCCCCTGAATGTAGGGCCAACCTGTCAGCGATGCTCTGTAAGTATACGATATGGTGTGTTACTGTCCTTACAAGCTGGAAACAATCTGGTTAAAACTGATAAGGAAATCAGGCAACTGTTTAATCAAAACTATTCTGGGGCACTTGCTTCTAATTGCTGCTCAGATCATCAGCCTTTTGACAATCCTGATTTTGTTGTTAATAGGAGAAAAATCAAAATCAACAATTTTGGTCTCTGAAGTTTTCTTATTGAAACTTGAAATTATTTTTTTATATTATTATCATTGTAACGTTACATGATTTTCTTTTTTAATCGTGAAGGGAACAGTGAAGCTCTTCTTTCAACCTGCAGAGGAAGGTCATGCTGGCGCATACCACATGATAAAAGAAGGTGCTTTGCAAGACGTGGAAGCCATGTTCGCAATGCATGTGGAGCCCGATATCCCTGTGGGCACCATCAAGTCAAAGCCGGGCCCAATGACAGCGGCTTCCGGGAGGTTTCATGTTACAATTAAGGGAAAGGGTGGCCATGGGTCTAGACCCCATCATACCATCGACCCGATAATAGCGGCCTCATTTGCAATCATTGGTTTGCAGCAAATTGTTTCCAGAGAATCTGACCCGCTTGAAAGTAGAGTAAGTTTGTTATCCTAGCTTGGCTTATTACATATATACATATACTAAGGTCAAAGTGGTAGTTCCTAACCCCCGGTGTTACCAAGTCGTTTCCGTATTTTCAAAGTCCAAACGGTCGATCCGAACCGTTCAAGTTGATCTCCATGTTGAAATGTGCTTGGAGACCAAATTTTACATTTTTTGGAATTTTTTTACTATTTATTAAGCCACTATGAAAATTGCTGATCCGGATGAACAGTAAAAACAGTGCAACCAAATTCTGGACCATGTGATCAGCAATTTTCAAAGTCATTTTACTCCATGGCTTAGCCTAGTCCATCTCTATATATATATACATATGAGGAGGGATCCCATTACACCCTTTTTTTTGACACATCTTGACACTGTTTTCTTATAGATCAATTTTGCAATTTCAAAATTCAAACAGTCGATCCGAAACGTTCAACATGATCTCCAAATGAATATGTACTTGCAAACCAAATTTTACATTTTTTTGAATTTTTGTACTATTTTTTTAGATAGGTAGAAAATCATTTGATCTGAAAATTATGTACCATTTAGATCAAGTGATTTTCTACCTATCTAAAAAAATAGTAAAAAAATTCTAAAAAATAATAAAATTTGGTTTGCAAGTACATATTCATATGGAGATCATGTTGAACGGTTTGGATCGACCGTTAGGATTTTGAAAACTCAAATATTGAGCCATAGCACGGAGGCCCTCTATGCTATTCGTAGCACCATAGCCAACTCCTATATATATATAGATGGGCTATGGTGAGTTGCAAAGTAAGGATCTTGTTTTACTTCATGCTCATATCTCATTTTTTAAAGACCAAACAGTCGATCCGAACCGCTCAACAAGACATCCATATTGTAATGTGCTTGGAGACCAAATTTAAATTTTTTGGAATTTTTTTACTATTTTTTAAAAATATTTCAAAATCACTCTTTTTTATGGTCCAAAACCATTCAAAAAGAGCGGTTTTCTACCTATCTAAAATAATAGTAAAAAAATTTCAAAAAATGTAAAATTTGGTCTCCAAGCACATTTCAATATGGATATCTTGTTGAGTAGTTCAGATCGACTATTTGGTCTTTGAAAATGGAGATATGAATGTGAAATAAAACAAGATCCTTACTTTGCAACTCACCATAACCCATCTCTCTCTCTCTCTCTCTCTATATATATATATATATATATATGGAGCTTATTGTGTAAAACTTTACCTGTGTTTCATGCTTAGGTGGTATCGGTCGGGTTTGTGAAAGCAGGGGAAGGAGCATACAATGTAATTCCTGAGACTGCTACTTTTGGAGGTACATTTAGGAGCTTGTCAACTGAAGGTTTCTCCTACCTTAAACAGAGGATCAAAGAGGTACCATTCCATAATTTATCCCTTTTATTTTTAACAAAGCAATAAACAAATTTCATTTTCCAGACCAGGGCCAGGCTCAACTAAGATAAGAACGACAATGATAATTAAAAAAATCGAAATAAAAGATAATTTCTTAATTGACTAGATAGGAATGAGAATTATAACTAAACAAGATCAATTCTTAATTATATACGAGTCTACCACGTAATAATCAGAGATGAAATGTCTTTTAAATTGTTTTACTATAAATTTTTTGAAGTTGGATGTAAAAATATTAAGAGTGAGGCTATGGTACTAGACATAGTGCGGATTGGTCCGTATTATGGATCAATATTTTTATTTTTTAAAATTTTAACAGTCAATCCGAACCGTTCAACATGGTCTCCATATGAACATGTACTTGTAAACCAAATTTTACATTATTTAGAATTCTTTTACTATTTTCGGATCAAGTGATTTTCTACCCATCTAAAAAATAGTAAAACAATTCTAAAAGATGTAAAATTTAGCTTACATGTACATATTCATACAGAGACCATGTTGAACGATTTTGATTGACCTTTAAGACAACTAAAAGTTTTGAGTCCATAGCGCGGGACAATATGTGCTATGCATAGTACCATAGCCTCACTCAAATATTAAAATATCCTGCTTATGTTTTATTTTTATTTTTTGCAGATTATAGAGGCGCAAGCATCTGTGCATCGATGCACCGCAAGTGTAGACTTCATGGAAAGTACACTCATACCATACCCTCCATTGATAAACCATATCTCGATGTACACCCATGTAAAGGCAGTAGGAGAGAGACTGCTTGGTGGGACCAACGTCTTGCTGATGGACCCAATAACGGGTGCTGAGGACTTCAGCTTCTTTTCACAGAAGATCCCAGCTGCCATGTTCTGTATTGGTGTAGGAAGTGAGACTGTGGACCAAGTCCATTCATGTCATTCCCCATACTTCTTTGCTGATGAGAAAAGCTTACCTGTAGGTGCCGCCTTGCATGCTGCTGTTGCAATTGAGTATTTGGATAAAAAATTAAAAATTGTTCCTTCAAATGAGGAAAATTTTTAAGGGGCTGAATATATCAAGGGCCTTATATTACAGGTTCACATAGAAATTCTCCAGTTGGTGTAATACATAACAATTTTTAAGAGGTGTAATTAATAAAAAAGAAATTGATCAAAAAAATGAATGGACCAACGCAAGGGGTTGCAGTTGCATTTCAATAAATCTGTTGGCATAATGTCTTCTCGAATATATATTTTTAATTTGAGTGATCGAGGCTACGGTACTATGCATAGCACGGTTTGGTCCGTGCTACGGCTCAATATTTGAGTTTTCAAAATCCTAACGGTCGATCCGAACCGTTCAACATGATTTCCGCATGAATATGTACTTGCAGACCAAATTTTATATATTTTCAAATTTTTTTACTATGTTTTTAGATAGGTAGAAAATCACTGTTTTTGGATGGTCCAGACAGATCAAGTGATTTTCAGCCTATCTAAAAGATAGTAAAAAAATTTGAAAATAATGTAAAATTTGGTTTGCAAGTACATATTCATTTTATAATCATAGTACCGTAGCCTCACTCTTTTAATTTTGTACAAATAAATTCATGCATTAGTACATATTATTTTTTTAGAGGATATTTATTTGTTTGGTTCCAATATGACTTTTAATTTTGGCTCAATTGATTAAAAATAATTCAAAGCATGATATTTTCTTTATCTTTTTGTTTAGCACCATAAATTCATGTTCAAAGTAATGTTTAGAGAATATCTCCTTCTCAACTAATGGAGGTAGAGGAAAATAATCAATAGAAATTATATCCATCAATTATATATAACTAAGAAAACTATTTTCATATTTATTCATGTTAAAGATTCATAGCAATGGATCTAAATTATTGATGTTGATAAATAGAAATTATATTCATCAATTATAACTATGAAAGATAATCAATAAATCAATTATTCAGTTAAATTCACTAAAATATCGTGATATCAGAGCAGTAAAGTCCAATACTAATTTGCACAGGTATAAAAAATCTGTAAATTCAACTAAATATAACGGTATGCACTCATCGGATGGATAGAGTACCGTTAAGCGATTAATCAGGAATAATCGGGAATAATTGGCCATAATCGGAAATAATGGGCTGATTAATCGGGAAAATCCGTGACGGTTTGATCCCGCCAACGACTAAACAGTCGATTAATCAGTCTACACGGCTGTTTTTTACAATTTTTTGGTATAATTTAGTACAAAATCTGATCAATAAGATTGTAAAGTACAAATAAAATCACAATGCTAGCAACTAAATTTGGAAGAACATAATACAAGTACAGTACAAACTGAAAACTAAGATACTAGTTACATACTGGTACAACAGCCGAGAGATACTGGTAACTATCATTATTTCCAAAATCAACACCTCAAATTTGAAGTTTACAATTTAGTCCCTCAATTTTCGGAAAATTATAAAATTGTAATAAGCTCTAAAATTCATCTCCAATTTGCACCTAATTGAAGCCACTAATAAAGAGAAAGTGAGGGAGAGAATACGAGGGAAGAGGACGCATACCAAGAAAGAGGGCAACACAGATCTAAATGTTCATCAGACGGTCTTAATTAAATTTGGTATAACCAAAGTGTCCTATGCCACTGTTGGTATAGTAGCCATTCTCTATATAATTGTATAAATTATAGAGTAGAGCTAAGGTGCTCTTAAGCTCACCAAGCTTTCCGTGAGCTCAACTCAAAAACCTATCAATCCTACTTCAAACGACATTTCCAAACCGTTAGATGTTCAATCTATATTAAAATGTGCTTGGAGAACAAATTTTACATTTTTTGGAATTTTTTTACTATTTATTAAGCCGGTTTGAAAACCGCTGTTTTCTAATGGTGCAGATTTTTAATAAAAACAGCGGTTTTCAAACCGGCTTAATAAATAGTAAAAAAATTCCAAAAAATGTAAAATTTGTTCTCCAAGCACATTTTAATATAGATTGAACATCTAACGGTTTGGAAATGTCGTTTGAAGTCGGATTGATAAGTTTTTGAGTTAAGCTCATGGAAAGCTTGGTGAGCTTAAGAGCACCTTAGCTCTACTCTAAATTATATCTGAGGAGGATCCAATTACATCCTTTTTTTTGACACATTCTGACACTGTTTTTTTATAGGTCAATTTTGCGATTTCAAAATTCAAACAGTCGATCCGAACCGTTTAACATGATCACCATATTAAAATGTGCTTGGAGATCAAATTTTACCTTTTTTTTTAATTTTTTTACTATTTATTAAGATGGTTACAAAATCGCTGTTTTTCAACAGTCTGACAACGATTTTGTAACCATCTTAATAAATAATAAAAAATTCAAAAAAATGTAAAATTTGATCTCCAAGCACATTTTAATATATCCATCATGTTGAACGGTTTGGATTGACTATTTGGACTTTGAAAATGGCAAGTGTCAAAATATGTCAAAAAAAAGGGTGTAATCCGATCCCTCCTCGTTATATCTATAATGCTATATTTTAATTTAAAATTTAGTTTAATAATTATTAAAATTATTAAAATAAATAATAATCAAGTAACTCTTCCTTTTAATTTTACTTCATGTTGCTGCCATATATTTTGGCACCGTACTATGCCATTACAATAGCCAGTATATCAATTGTAGCTTAGTTTTTCTCACATGCGACTTTCAAGTAAATATTTTACATTAATAAACTCAATTTAAGGACGTAAATTTGTATTCCGAAATGTTAGATTAGGATTGGAAGAACCAGTGCACAAAATGTTAGTTTGTTGTGCACCGGGTGCAGTAAAGAAAATGCATTGGCGATTTGGCAACACAAAAAGAGGGAAAGCGTTTATTGGGCCGAATCGGGCCCAAGAAATACTCCAACTTGATCGTCATTCGTTCATAAGCGCTTTGCTTAGGCCCAATCAGGACCAATAAATACTCCAACTTGATCATAATTCACTTACAAGCTGCCAGGTGAGGAATTCAAATCCTCTGAGTTAACACATTATTTGAGTTTAGATCCGGACCATCCGATCTGCTTTGGCACGGATATTAAAGAATCCCTGTACATTTCATCTCAGATCTAATTTCCTGGATTCTGATCGGACAGTCTGGATTCAATCCTAATGATTGTGTTACCGCAGAGGATATGGATTCGCCAGGTGTGAGCGTTTTTTCTCAAAATTAAAAAACAAAAAATTAGGGACCGAAAGAGAAAGCGAGGGAAGAAACGAGAGAGCGAGAGAGAGAGCGAGAGCGAGAGCGGGGGAAGAGGGTGGCGGAGCGCGGCGGCGATTGAGAGGTAAGCCTATAATGCATTCTTTGCAAATAGACGGGATCAATCAATCGATCTCAGTATCTCAGTTCACGCTTCTCAGTACACCCTTCTTCGTAATTTCTAGTGTTACTCCATCTCTTCCTCCTCCTCTAATCGAAATCCCTGTAAAAGAGGATCGAGTAACAACAAAATTGAAACGGAATAGTGAAATTTCATATAAACAAATTCACCATATATTTCCAGAAACCACAATGACACAATTTCTGCATTTCCAAATGGCTTAGGTGTATTTCGGCATTTGTTTAGGTGAGGTGAGGTTTTAGCATCCTTATTAACTCTAGTAATTACTTCCTGTCAAAAATCAAATGGTATTTGTATTCACATATTTTTCTTGCACAAATTTGCTTGTGGCTGTTGTAGGAGGAGCATGGAAGTAGACACCAAGGGACGAAGATGGAGAGTGACTTACACAAAACATTTAAAACAGAAAAGAAAGGTTTATCACGATGGTTTTCTCAAGCTTAGTGCATCTGGTGACAAGGTAAGTAAATAGTATTGCTTTCATATACCATTTAGTATTTCCATCTAGAGTGAGGCTATGGTACTCTGCATAGCGCAGATTGGTCCGTACTACTGATAAAAAAATTTGTTAGACCAAATAGTCAATCTGAATCCTTCAACTAAATTTTACATGTTTTAGAAATTTTTACTATTTCTGAAAATAGGTAGAATCACTACTTTTGAATGGTCTAGAATCTTTAGATCAAGTGATCACTACAAAAGACAGGCACTTTTCGCGAGGATAAAAAGTGACTTTTCGCGACGCTAAACCGTCATAAATGTGCTTTTCTTTTTGCGACGGTACTTTTCGCGACGAAGTCCCGTCGCGAAAAGTGCCTATTTTGTTGTTGTGGATTTTATACCTATCTAAAAAAATAGTAAAAAATTCTAAAAAATGTAAAATTTATCTACAAGTTATTTCGTATGAAAAATCATGTTGAACGGCTCATATCGATTGTTTGAACTTTAAAAATGAAGATATTGATCCATAGTACGGACCAATATATGCTATGCATTGTACCATAGCCTCACTCTTCCATCTATGTATCTATGCATAGTACAGACAATTGAGTGCTTGAATTGTGGATGCACACATTCAGGTACGGTTGTATGATGAGAGCAAGAACCTGATAGAGATCAAAGTCCTAGGCAAGGCTGACTCAGTTGAGTGCGGCAAATCCTTCACCATGAATTCTCATCTTGTTGACATTGCCGATGCTGTCAACCTTTCTTCTAATCCTACTGTTACTCCCCTTGCACAACAAAATGGTAATCTTTTTTTTCTTCTTCTTCTTTGGGTTGTGTTATTCATTCTCTAAAGGCGATAACATGCTCGCTCTCACTGGTATAAAATCCAAAATGCGCAGGAAGCAAGAGGAACTCTTTCCATAGGAAACCATTTCACAAGGTCTCTAACATGGTGGAAAGCAACACCAATTGTCAGTAAATATCATCACCCGTAAATGTTTCTTGGTTTCTTTTTTAGTTTTTTTTTTTTTTTTAAATTTTGATTACTGGGAGGAAAGAAGGCTGAACCTTGTACCACTGGTGCACCATCAAGCAATTCATCTTTTCCACCCTCACTTCTTGAAGGTTTTTTAACTTTCTCTTTTTTCCTTTTATCTTTCTTTTCCTTTAAGTCATGTTCCTGTTGCATTTTATTTATTCATCATGGCTTTTCATTAAATGTAGAGTGGAGTGTGTTGTTTACAACCCAACTAACACAAAAGGCCAAGAAGTACCATGACGGCACATTGCGACTTTCCCAACTTGGTTGCCATGCAAAACAGGTTAAAATTTTTGCTGGGCATTTCTAATTTCAAATGTGAGTTAAAACTGTGGTGGATGTATAGATTCTTCCATTCAATGATGCAAAATGCATACTGGTACAGTGTAGAGATACAGATAGAAGAGAAATTGACTAAATGATACCTTTGTATTTTCATTGATTGATTTCTGTTGTACAAGATACTGTGTAGTTTAGACACAGGGTTACACAATTACAATAGCCTAACTAACTAACTAGCTAACTTCTGTTAGGAGTCCTAATCAATCTTGTTTGCTCCAGTTTGACTTGGTCAAATCTTGTTTGGTCCGGTTGACTTGGTCAACATTTCTGATTCTTCTAATAAATGGGTAGCAATGGCGCTGGGCATTTATAATTTCAATTTGAGTTAAACTGTGGACCTGTGGTGGATTGTATATAGTTGTTTCCATTCAATGGTGCAAAATGTGCACTGGTACAGTGTCAAGATACAGAGATAAGAGAAATTGACTAAATGATACTTCTGTATTCTCATTGATTGATTTCTGTTGTACAAGCTACTGTGTATTTTAGACATGCATAGGATAACACTATCTTGTTTGCTCCAGTTTGACTTGGTCAAGTCTTGTTTGGTCCAGTTGACTTGGTCAACGCTGATGATTCTTCTAATAAATGGGTAGCAATGGAGCAGGTGCAGCTATATGATGAAAATGAGAGGCTTCTAGAAAGCAAAGTCTTAGGAAAAGACGACATTCTTGAGTCTGGCCGAACTCTTATCATGCAAGCTCATCTTGTTGACATCGGTCTTTCTACAATTAAAGTCGAGAAAGAAAACTGCTCAGTCTCATCCGTCAGAAAGCCATTTCAGAAACCCGCTTCTCCTATCCACAGTTTTGTTGACAGTACTAATCTCTGTTTCATTTTTACACTATTTTTTTGTTAAGACCTTTTTGATAAAGTTCTTCTTATATACTGAGTACTGACATATGTTTACGGTGCAGCCAGGAAGGAGGCAGCCTCTGTTGAACCTAGTAGACTGGGAACCAGTTCCATTTTGAAAGGTTAATATCCGTTGTAATTTCTTGTCACTGCATGTGTTGTTTTGTTAGAAGTAATCAGTATCATACAACAATTTCTTCCACACACTGACGAGTAGGGTTAATATGCCCCCATTGTTTTCGTGCCCCAATCACGCCTCACATCCTTATCTCCGTTTCCAAAGCACAGACAGTCGATCCGAACCGCTGAACATGATCTCCGTATTAAAATGTGCTTGGAGATCGAATTTTATATTTGTTTGGAAATTTTTTACTATTTGTGTAGACAGATAAAAATCACTGTTTTTGGATGGTCCAGAATCTTCTGATCTCCATCTCTCATGGGGCACCTACTTTTACTGTTTCAATGGAGGATAGACTTATCACCATAGTTCAAAAAATCAGAATCGGAATCGGAATCGGATTTTTGACTGCCGAGTCAGAATCGGATGAATCGGCCGGAATCGGAAGAATCGGATCGGTAACTCGGGTATTTTTGGTAGAAGCCTTGTTTTGTAGCCAAAAAATAGGAAATAATTGATAAAAATAATTTGTAAAAAAACAATGTTAATTAAGACAATATTACACTCACATAATCCACTAATTATTTAATTGTTAGTAGTGGTAGTCTATAAAGTCTATATATAGTCACATACATTTTCTGGAGTCACATGCAAGAAAAAACAAAAGAAACAGCGCAGTAGCGCACTACTAATTGTCTGAGGACTTTTCACTAAAATTTGGACTTATTTGTGATAAATTAATATATGTATGAGGGCCTTTCACTAAAAATAATAATATATATGTAAAGTTGGAAATAGTAAAAATAAGAAGGGCCGGATTGTTATTTTGCCACAAATCCAGACCCTTCTCCTTCCTGCGCGATTTCTTCTTTCTCCCCTGCGCGATTTCTTCTTTCTCCTCCACCTTTCACTCAAAGCACAGGCGCACAGCTTCTACCGTTCTACGCCTTTCTTCTCCTCCGAATGGCAATCCATTGGCACAGGCGCACAGCTAACAGCTTCTCCTCCGCCTTTCTCTTCTGCGATTGAGACTCCTCCGCCTTTCTTCTTCTGCGATTGACAGTCCAGGTTAGCGAGATTGAATTTTTTTGCTTTAAATCGGCTCAATTTGATTTAAATCGCCTTGAATCGGTATAACTCGGCCGAAAAATCGGAAAATTGGCCGATTCCGTCACTGTTCATCCGATTTTTTCTGATAAAATCGCATAGACCCGAGAATCGGGTAAAAATCGGCCCGGTCCCGTCCGATTCCGAGTTGAATCGGCCGATTTGACTCGGAATCGGCCGATTTTTTGAACTATGCTTATCACAGAATTGTACTTGACTGAGTGCAGAATGGAATGTTATGTACACAACCCAACTAAATAAGAAGGCTAAGACATACCACGACGGCATCTTACGACTATCCCAAACTACAGGTTCACTCACAAAACAGGTCGCTGTAATGAATTTTACTATGAATTATTTTTTTATTTATTGTAAATGAATGTATTGGTTGACTTAAGCTGTTTTAACCCTTTTTCTTTTTAGATCACCTTAGCAAGTGAAGATGGTCAAATATTAGGCAGCCGACATATGAAATCATTTGAATGTATAGAAAGCGGTGCTGAGTGCGAGTTACCAGGATATATGGTACAAGTTTATGACCTACGCATCTGTCAAGAAGGTCATTTTTATCTCTTCATTCTACTTTTGTTTGAAATATGTGTTGGTCTTACTTCAAACATACTAGAAATAAAGTGCAGGTGTAACAATCATTTTAAACAGCTCATTTGTCGAATGTTAATTTGTCCCCAAGTAAAATGGCAATGGATAGACTTCCCTTGTTTTTTTATCAGATAGGACTGAAAAAGTGATTCTGGCTTTGAAGCATAATGTCTTTAAATGGGGTAGGATATGTAGGTTCTAATAAAGGAGCCCTTTGAAGCAATTTGTGAAGTCAAAGACGTTGATGAAAAGCACATCTACAAGTGAGAAGGAAAATATAAATTTTTTCTGCTTGATCAGTCAGAAAAATTACAAAAAAGGATATTTAACAACCTTTATTGTGTGTGTGTTTTTTTAAAGATGGTGTAGACTATGGAATAAAGAAAGAACAAGTAAAGAGTACGAGTACACAGACTGGTAACAGCTCGGAGATGAAAAAATTGATGGAAAGCATACCTACAAGTAAGAAGTAAAATATATATATATATATATAGAGATGAGCTATTGTGCTTTGCAAAGTAAAGCGAACGGTTTACTTCGGACTACTTTTCGGATTTTCAAAGTCCAAAACGTCGATCCGACCATTCAAGTTGATCTACATATTGAAATGTGCTTGCAGATCAAATTTTACATTTTTTGGAATTTTTTTACTATTTATTAATCCACTTTGAAAATTGCTGATCACATGGTCCAGAATTTTGTTGCACTGTTTTTTCTGGACCATGTGATTAGCAATTTTCAAAGTGGCTTAATAAATAGTAAAAAAATTCCAAAAAATGTAAAATTTGGTCTGCAAGCACATTTCAATATGTAGATCAACTTGAATGGTCGGATCGACGTTTTGGACTTTGAAAATCCAAAAAGTAGCCCGAAGTAAAACGTTCGCTTTACTTTGCAAAGCACAATAACTCATCTCTCTATATATATATAGAGAGAGAGTGACTAAGGTCAAAGTGGTAGTTCCTAGCCCCCGGTACTACCACTTTGACCTTAGTCACTCTCTCTCTCTCTCTCTCTATATATATATATAGGGAAATGCTAAAATGAGCCATGGAGTAAAACAAGTTTGTAACCCACGTCTCATTATTTTCATTTTGATTATCCAACCAACTGATCTGAACGGTTCAACATGATCTCCATTTTGAAATGTGCTTGGAGACCAAATTTTACATTTTTTGGAATTTTTTTATATTTATTAAGCCACTTTGAAAATCGCTGATCCATTGTCCAAAATTTGGTTACACTGTTTTTACTGTTCCCCCGGATCAACAATTTTCAAAGTGGTTTAATAAATAGTAAAAAAATTCCAAAAAATGTAAAATTTGGTCTCTAAGCATATTTCAATATGGAAATCATGTTGAATGGTTCGGTCGGTTGTTTAAATTTTCAAAATGGAAATAATGAGGCGTGGAGTAAAAACTTGTTTTACTCCATGTCTCACCATAGCCTATCCCTATATATATATATATATATATGAGTGAGGCTATGGTGCTATGCATAGCACGGATGGCTAGTGTACTACGGCTCAATATGGTACTTTTTAAAATCCTAACGGTCGATCCGACCGTTCAATGTGATAACCATATGAATATGTACTTGCAAACTAAATTTTATATTTTTTCAAATTTTTTTACTATTTTTTCAGATAAGTAGAATTTTGATGGTCCAGAATTTTCAAAAAACACTGATTTTTCTACCTATCTGAAAAAATAGTAAAAAAATTCGAAAAAATATAAAATTTAGTTTGCAAGTACATATTCATATGGATATCACATTGAACGGTCGGATCGACCGTTAGGATTTTAAAAAGTACCATATTGAGCCGTAGTACACTAGCCATTGGTGCTATGCATAGCACCATAGCCTCACTCTATATATATATATGAGGAGGGTTCCAATGCCTCATCTCCTCATACCTCATCCATACCTCATGTTATATATCTCCATTTTCAAAGTCTAAACTATCGATCCGACCGTTCAACATGATATTCATACTAAAATATGCTTGGGGATGAAATTTTATAATTTTTGCAATTTTTTTACTATTTTTTAAGATAGGTACAAAATCACTGTTTTTTGAATGGTCCAGATACAGTGATTTTGTATCTATCTTAAAAAATAGTAAAAAAATTGCAAAAATTATAAAATTTCATCCCCAAGCATATTTTAGTATGAATATCATGTTGAACGGTCGGATCGATAGTTTAGACTTTGAAAATAGAGATATATAACATGAGGTATGGATGAGGTATGAGGAGATGAGGCATTGGAACCCTACTCTCTATATATATATATAGATTGACTAATATGCTTTCAGTAGTACTTCGACCAAAATGTTTCTAATTCAAAATTGAATTTCCAAAGTCCAAACTATTAGATGTTCAATCTATATTAAAATCTGCTTGGAGACCAAATTTTACATTTTTTGGAATTTTTTTACTATTTATTAAGCCACTTTGAAAATTGCTGATCCGGGTGAACAGTAAAAATAGTGCAATGAAATTCTGGACCATGTGATCAGCAATTTTCAAAGTGGCTTAATAAATAGTAAAAAAATTTCAAAAAATGTAAAATTTGGTCTCCAAGCAGATTTTAATATAGATTGAACATCTAACGGTTTGGATCGACTGTTTGGACTTTGAAAATCCGATTTTGAATTGGAAACATTTCGGCCGAAGTGCTACCGAAAGCATATTAGTCAATCTCTCTCTCTATATATATATAGGAGTTGGCTACGGTGCTGCATGTAGCATAGATGGCTTCTGTGTAACGGCTCAATATTTGAGTTTTTAAAATCCTAACGGTCGATCCGAATCGTTCAATATGATATCCATATGAATATGTACTTCCAAAATCTATATGGAGCAGAACTAGTGTGTTCCTAAGTGCATCAAGTCTCTTTGTGAACTCAACTCTAAAATCTATTGAATTGGTTTCAAACGATGAATCCAAACTGTTAAAATCCTTCTACCTTACGAGATATGCGTCTGCATGCAAAAAAATTTAAATTTTAAATTAATTTTGTATAGAGTCAAGTGGTCAAAAGGCGTTCAAAAAATGAATGCATTAAAATTAATTTATAAATCTTCTAATTTTGACCACTTGACTTTATACTAAATTAATTTAAAAGTTTAAAATTTTCACATGTAGATGCATCACTCGTAAAGTAGAAGGATTTCAACGTTTAGATTCGTTGTGTAAAGCCGATCCGATAGGTTTTAGAGTTGAGTTCACAAAGGGGCTTGGTGTACTTAGGAACACTCTAGTTCTACTCTATATGTATGTGTGTGTATATATACACACACACACACACACATATACATATATGTATACATATACATATGTATTTATATGTATATATAGAGATAGGCTAATACGCTTTTAGTACCATTTCGGTCGAAATGTTTCCAATTCAAAATCAGATTTTCAAAGTCCAAACAGTTAATCCAAACCGTTAGATGTTCAATCTATATTAAAATCTGCTTGGAGACCAAATTTTATATTTTTGAAATTTTTTTACTATTTATTAAGCCACTTTGAAAATTGTTGATCCGGATGAACAGTAAAAACAGTACAACCAAATTATGAACCATGTGATCAACAATTTTCAAAAATTCTATATAGAGTTTATTTATCTCAAAACTTTTTATCGTTATTAAAATTGGAGTGAAATTAAATTGTTCTAAAATCCATGACATTTTATCCCTTTAATCACATCATAATTCAAATTTTGATAGTGTCATAAGTCCGAGATTTTTATATATAAGAAAATGAATAAATAAAATATTAAAAATAAGAAACTGTTCACCAGATTTTTAAAAATAAGAAGGACGCCATCCCAGGTGCCGACCGGGGAAAAAAAAAAACTAAAAATTCGGGACGCCATCCCAGGTGCCGACCGGGGAAAAAAAAATATATAAATTCGGGACGCCATCCCAGGTGCCGACCGGGAAAAATAAAATAAAATAAAACCGGGACGCCATCCCAGGTGCCGACCCTTGTCCGAAAGAACTAAAAAACCCCAGAGATCGCTCTTTCCCCTCCGCGCCGTTGAAAAAAAAAAAAAACCGCCTCGCCATCGCTGTCTGGTCCCGATCCATCCTGCCCCGCATACCGTGGCGTCCCGTCCCTCCCGCCATGGCGTCCCGTTTCTGATCCCGACAGCAGCTCGCTGATTCCGACATTCTGACAGCAAACCCACAAAAGTACGTTTTTTTTTTAAATTAGTTAAAATTAGTATGTTATTAAACTAAAATTAGAATCAAGTAGTTTAGTTTTATATTTAGATTTTCGTCTTAATTTTGTTGTGAAATAAATTGGTTAAATTAGAATTAAAATAGATTTTCGCTTTAGGGTTTAGAAATTATATTAATTATTTTCATTTGAAAACAAATTATGTAGTATAATTTGTTTTTATAGACAAGATTATAGTTAATTTTATGTAATACTTTAATATATTGTTTTTCTATTTTAAATTACTTGTCACAATTCAAACGGCTCATTAATTTTGGGCAAAAAATTTGATGTATTAATTATGTTCAACTGTTGAAAATGTTGAATCTATTTTCAAATATGTGATGAACATTTTGAAACAACTTGAAAAATTCATTTTTGTTTGAACATTTTTAGTCATTAATTTAGGGTTTGAATAATGAAAATGTGGTGCATGCAGGATGTCAGCTCTTCGTGGTGAGTATTACCATCAAAACATTAATGATGCATTTGACGAAGATGTAGTGCCTCAAACTTAGTCATCAAATAATTTTAGTTCGTTGTTGTGGATGCCACATCAGCAACACCGGACTTCACTGATTTCTACTGATGTAAGTTACTAAATTTTTTGTATAACTTGTACTTGTTTTAAATTCTTAGTTTCATTGTTTTTAAATTAATTCTTATAACCATGGCAGCCTAATGATGGAATGAGGGCTCGAGGCCACAAGCACAGTATTCCGTACCATTGGCAATGTGAAAACATCTTGAAGAGTCTTGGCCTATATCAAGTGTCTCAAATGGATATTGTAAACGTCGATCCTTCGCTTCTCAGTGCTCTCGTAGAGCGTTGGCGACCAGAGACTCATACATTTCATCTTCCAGTAGGTGAGATGACTATTACTTTAGAGAATGTTTCTTGTTTGTGGGCTTTGCCAATTAAGGGGATACCGGTGACTGGTGTGTCAGATGGTAATTGGGAGGGTTTAGTAAATGAGTGTCTTGGAGTTGGGACATGGGATGCTTTGATGAAAACAAAGAAAAGACCCGGTGAGATAAAAAAATCTGGGTATGCCATTAACTTAAAAAGTTTGCGAAATTGGTTTAAAGTCATGCCTTCGGGTCCTGGTGAGCCCACATTGGAGCAGATACATCAATATACAAGGGCTTACATACTTGATTTGTTTGGGTCTTTACTTTTTCCTGATAAATCTGGAGATTCGGTGCTAGTGATGTATTTGCAGTTTCTCCGAGATCTCAATACGCCTGGGCAATACAATTGGGGTGGGGCTGTTTTAGCATTGCTCTACAGGCATCTATGTGTGAGTGTCACTCGTAAAAGCAAAATGGTGAAAGAGCTAGTGGGTCCGGTGATACTTTTACAGCATTGGACATGGTCGCGGTTGCAGACCGGACGTCCGATCCCATACAAAGGTTGGGAACCCGATTGGGAGAAACCAAATCCCCAGTCTTGCCCTGCATTTGGAGCTCAGTGGTGTGGTCGCCTACGATTTAGACAACCTCATGGGTCGGCTGGAGTTAAATACTTCCGCAATCAGTTGCAGGAATTGCGGGAGGGTACTGTAGATTGGGAGCCATACAAATCGCTGTGGATCCATATGCCATTGGTATACTTTTGAATTATAGAGCATTGCTATCCGGACCGAGTGATGCGCCAGTTTAGGTGTCGACAGGCCATCCCAGTATTAGAGCCACTCCCGGAGGATGAGGTACGTAGATTACACAAGTTTGTTCATACAGCTGTGTGTACTACTAATTGGTCGGTTGAGCATCAGACATACGTGTCTGAGTCAACGCAACACTATAGGTACGTTGTCGAAGTAGGTGAACCATTTTCTTGCGATCAAATTGAGGCATATCAACGGTGGTTGCATACAAATTGCATGTATAATATATTCGAGGTACCTCAGGGCGACGATGGAGTTCAGTCCATGGATATTGACATAAATGATAATAGTGAATATGGATACATAGCTAATGTGCCAAGGAATACACGCGAGGTACGTATACGTGACTTGACTTTTCAATACAAAATGTATATATATGTTTATGCTTACATTGACTTTTTTATATTTTGACAGGCACATGCAGCTCTCCAGTTAGCAAAAAATGGTATCAATATGATTACAAAGGGGATGAAAAAAGCGGGAAAGAAAATCATTAAAGGGATTGTTGGCTGTGTCAGAGACAATGGGATGGAACCCCGATTATGCGAGATGCTGGTGGAAGCTCACTTGCCGACAAACTATGAGGATATCGCATCGGATGAAAGTGAGGATCACTTGGCCGATCGTCAAACAGCCGTCAGTCCTCAGTTCACGTACCATGATTATGTCGGTCAGGTATATTTGAAATATCTTGATACAATATGTCAGTCATGTTTAATATTTGAAACTAGTTAGGGTTTAGGGTTTTAGGATTTATGTTGACTTAAACTACATGTTGTTTGTAGGGTCTAGATGCGCAGGATGCGTACTTTAATATGAGTGACTCAGCGCCACATGCAGGGTCGAGTTATGTCAATGAGGTATTTCTGATATTACTTGATAGAATAAAATTACATGTCAATGAGGTATTATGTTGAATAAAATTACATGTCAATGAGGTATTTCGAGGATTACTGCCTATGTTGACTGAAATAATATGTTTTCGTAGGGATTGGAGTCGCAGAATGCATTCAATGATTGGAGTCAATCGCAGAATGCGTTTGGAAGTTTTACCATTCAGGTAAATGACAATAAAACTGGAGGGTATTTGAAGGTATATTTAAAAGTATATTTGACTTGAATGACATTTTTCCGTAGGGATTGGAGTCGCAGAATATTGGGCCTAGCTGGGATGTGCCAACCAACACGGCCGATCTGATTACACCAGCGCCAATATCGAACCAATTCGATGACTCACACTCTTTCTCGCATATATTTGAGACACCGTATCAGCATCTCTCTGACGCTGAAATTCAGCCCGTTATGAATCCGACACCGACACCGACACCGACACCGACACCAGCGCCAATGCCCGCTATGAATCCAGGTAGTAGAACGGGTTTAGTCTACAAGAGATGTAAGAGAGTCATTAGGAAACCAGACAGATTTACTCCTGAGTAGATTTGAAATTCTGTGATATAATTCGAACTTCTATGAAATTCAGACTTATGATGTATTTCGGACTTAATAGCTAATTCGGACTTGTTATGTTATGCTATGTTCATTTTGAGTTATTATGACTTGTTATATCTTATTATGTTTGGACTCTATGGTTTCGAATTTTTATGTAATTTTTTTTTTACGATATGTTCATGTCTGAAATTAAGATATTTCATAAGGTTATGTTATGTTCAAATTTGGAGATCAATTCTCGTCAATTGGCTACACCAAATTCGGTGCTCTTTATATGAAAATGTCCATTACGTCATGTAGTTTGTGCCCGAGCAACAGTTTTGAATAATTCAATCTGCGTCTATGTCAAACATATGTTTTTGTGCAGAGGTGTCTGCAGATAACTTGCAGTTTTACCACTGCTAACATGCTGTTTTGTTTTTTAAATTCCCGTCAATTGGCTACACCAAATTCGGTGCTCTTTATATGGAAATGTCCATTACGTCATGTAGTTTCTGCCCGAGGAACAGTTTTGAATAATTCAATCTGCGTCTATGTCAAACATATGTTTTTGTGCAGAGGTGTCTGCATATAACGGGCAGTTTTACCACTGCTAACATGCTGTTTTGTTTTTTAAATTTCCGTCAATTGGCTGCACCAAATTCGGTGCTCTTTATATGAAAATGTCCATTACATCATGTAGTTTGTGCCCGAGAAACAGTTTTGAATAATTCAATCTGCGTCTATGTCAAACATATGTTTTTGTGCAGAGGTGTCTGCATATAACGGGCAGTTTTACCACTGCTAACATGCTGTTTTGTTTTTTAAATTCCCGTCAATTGGCTACACCAAATTCGGTGCTATTTATATGAAAATGTCCATTACATCATGTAGTTTGTGCCCGAGAAACAGTTTTGAATAATTCAATCTGCGTCTATGTTAAACATATATTTTTGTGCAGAGGTGTCTGCAGATAACGGGCAGTTTTACCACTGCTAACATGCTGTTTTGTTTTTTAAATTCCCGTCAATTGGCTACACCAAATTCGGTGCTCTTTATATGAAAATGCCCATTACGTCATGTAGTTTCTGCCCGAGAATTGTCAAATTTTAATATGGATTCTAACTATGATGAAAATGCGTATTTCTGAGGGGCATCGCTAAGATGTATTACATAATAATAAACTAAGATATACTACATAATAATAAACTAAGATATACATGTCAATAAATTACATAAATGTACACATGACAATAAATAAGAAGTACAACATAATAGTAAACTAGGATATATTACACAAATGCTACGTTGCAATTCCTTATCTTCTGCCTCTACTAGAAGATGCCCCTGTAATTTATATCAAACTATAAAAATATGCACATTTTAAGAAACAATATATTGAATAATATGTTAGAGTTTGAACAACCTGTTGCATTTCTTGCATTTCTTGCATTCCTTGCATTCCTTTCATCAGTGGAACGTCTAGCTTGGTGTCCCAATCTCCTTCCTTGCATTTCATCCATGGTCATTTTAATACGATTGTGTCTTCTCCGTCCCTTACTGATTAAATCTTTATCAGGAAAAATAGTTGGCCCTGTGTATTTCGGCCATTCAGGTTGATTTCCAAACCCATGAAAGCTACTACAAGTTTCAAGAAGCTTGTTCATGGAATAAAAAGAATTAACAAAGCAATTTGCGTCGAAATTTCTCTCTCGACAAACGGCTAGTACATGAGCACAGGGTATACCTGCCAATTGCGGTTTTCGACATGTGCATTCTACTTTATTATCATCTCTGATGATGACATTGTATTTGTACGTTTCAGTATCCACAAATTTAATCTGTCCCGTGACCTCGTCGTACCAATGAACATTTTCATTTTTGGCCATGACATCGTACTCACCCCGTGGCTCACCAAAGGGTCTAGCAGTCATTGCAATGCAACGGGTCCCGCGTCGAACCAACAAAGCTTCGACCCGCCCTGACCACACGTGTCCCTCTTTTATGCGAGCTACGGCTTTTGCCTTCCTCTCCCTAAACCATTCGACTAGTTTGTCAAATGTGTCTTCGACCAGTGCGACAACCGGTAGTCTTCGACTTTTTTGGAATACATTGTTAAATGATTCTGACCCATTAGTTGTCATAATCCCCCAACGGACACCGCAATCAAATGTTTGAAATACCTTCCATTGTTTGGGGGCCTCAGATTCATCGTTGTCACGGTATTTACCGACTTTATCCAAGTATGAAATTGCTGCCGGACATTTTAGGCGTATAATTTGCATCCACTCTTCATATGCTCTTGGCTTCCTTTTACGGACAAGTATTTTAAATATCTCACAAGCATCTTTGCCATGGACCTTCTTCATTAAATTCTCAGCGACATGCTGTGTACACAATGTCTGAACACACTCTCCGCCGTCCTCCCACCAACCACCATGTCTATCTTTGAAGACCTTCCTTATTCCCAAGTGTCTATTTGAAACAACGCACATGAACCTTCCAAAACCAATTACCTCTTGTCGCAGCCACCTCATAAACCATCTCCAGTTCTCGAAACTCTCTTCCTCAACTAATCCAAAAGCCAAAGGTAGCAACTGATTCTCAGCATCATAACCGCAAGCTATAAGCAATCTCCCCTTGTACCTACCGGACAGGAAGCATGCATCAATGCTAATGATAGGCCTCAGATGAGGCACTGCCGCAATACATGGACCGTACGCCCACGCTGCTACTTTAAACAACTGCTCTGTCTCTTTCGCGGTGGGTTCTGATTTAACTGCCCATTTTGTCCTTGGATTTGCTCTAGTTATTGCTTGTAAAATTGGTGTGAGAATTGCATATGAGCCCTCCCAACTGCCAAACATTTGTTCAATTGCCAGCTCTCGGCCACGCCATAACCTGTTGTACTTGGGAACAATTCCTTCGAATTTAGCACGGATTATCGATTTGATGCCACTAATGCTTTTTGTAACATCTTCTCTCATATCTTGCTTTATAGCATTGGCAATCACTGCTGCAGTTAGTTGTGCATGATCAGTACAATTAGTTGGGGCACGGCATGTATGCGGTGTATTTAATGTTTTAATTGTCCACCGAGCTCCAAAATAAGAAGACGTGGCATACAGTCGCCAATTGCACCTGGTGTCCTTGCACACGACCACAATTTTGGTTTTGCTACTTTCTTTCCAATACACTTCAATATTCTTGCGTACATGGAACTCCTTTATAACTCTGTTCATAGCATCTTTTGACGGGAATACTTGATCCACAACAAGAGATTTATCATCAAAACGTGGGGTCGTACCGAAAAAACCTACATCTGCTTCCCGAAATCCAGATGTATCACTGAAACTCGGTATAGGGCAACGGTCACCCTGACCAAAATCTGCATGTGTATGAGACTCTAGCAAGACATCATCTTCCGAATCATTTTCATCAGATTCATCATCATCACAACAGTCTCCATCATCTTCGTCATCACTTTGTGACAAGTCGTCATTATCGGGACTATGATCACCAAAACCAGGCATCTCATATGTACTATTATAATTATCGTATGGTGTCCAATTCACCTCTACCTGGACGGCCGGTGAAAACTCATTCATGTTGGGATAAGGTTCAGAGTAAATATTTTGGGGCGGTGTTTGTTCTCTCTGACAAGGTCGGGTCCGACTGGAACCCGCATGTTGATCACAGTACCGAAACTGAGGAGGTTCTGGCTGCGTCTCAGGTACCCTACCATCAAATAACAACTGGAGTTGCGTCGCGCCCACAATTGGAACAAACTCAATGAAAAAATCAATGACACGGTATTCTCTTCCGGAATTCATTAACTGCTCAAAAATTATCTTCCAACCTTCATTGCAAATAAGTTCCACAACCTCGTAATAACGGCCAGTAGGTGTACCAACATTACATCGAGCATAAATGATTAGGTTGTATTCATTCTCGGAATATCCAAAATGCCGATAAATCATACCTTTCAAATCTTCAAAATTTTGTTCACCGGTCGCACAAAATGAGTATCGATGACTAATACTATACTCCGCGCCCCTCGGACCGTATCGAATTTCACCGCCGATAAATACATTTACTAATACCATAATGGATTGTTTCCGAAAAATCCTATACAATGAATATTAATTACAAAATGTAAATATTAATTGTTATATAACAAATTGAGTTAAAAAATATTGTAAATAAATTAACTAAAAAATTATTACCGTAAAATTCGTCAGAGTCCGTCGATTTTCTAAAATTTAAGTCCCAGAATGGCATGAGAGTGACAGACCGGAAGAAATATACGAGTTTAGTAGTGGTCGGCAACTGGGATGGCGTCCCGGTTTTATTTTTATTTTTATTTTTCCCGGTCGGCACCTGGGATGGCGTCCCGGTTTTATTTTATTTTTTTTTTCCCGGTCGGCACCTGGGATGGCGTCCCGAATTTATATTTTTTTTTCCCCGGTCGGCACCTGGGATGGTGTCCCGAATTTTTAGTTTTTTTTTTTCCCCGGTCGGCACCTGGGATGGCGTCCCTAATTTTTTATTTTTTTTTATTTTTTTTTCCCCGGTCGGCACTGCGGGACGCCATCCCGCATGGCGTCCTTCTTATTTTTAAAAATCTGGTGAACAGTTTCTTATTTTTAATATTTTATTTATTCATTTTCTTATATATAAAAATCTCGGGTCATAAGTTAATTTCCATCAACTCCGCTCATGATACGATACATTATTCCCATTTAATAATTTTTCAATTTTTTTATTTTGGAAAAGACAATTGATATCATTACCTTTTGCATGAGAGTTTCTTTGTTTCAACCTTTCTGACTCAACTCCTATAACTCATTAGTCACAATCGGATGGGTTCTACAGACAGACTCATATAGTAGCAACTCACTACCGGAAGAGCAACAAAGGATATTTAATAGAAGAAAACATATAGTAAAGCGGTGAGGTACTACTAGGGCCAGTCCTGAGAATTTTGGGGCCCAAGGCGGGAGAAAATTTTGAACCCTTTATGTAAACAATTTTTTTTATTAATATGTCATATCATACAAAATAGAGAGGGACATAAAACCAATACTCCTCAAAATAAAACATATACAATGATGAACATACCCATACCTTGCTTCTTGCTTGCTTCTTGATAAACTAATTTTGAACACTTGTATGTTGTACCTGCATAAAAAACACATCTAAATCACATCTCATTTGAAATGACCCATTCTTGCATTTTTAGAAGCAAAATCATCAATTATATGTTCAATATTAATACTTTTCAACATATTTTTTTTCAATACTTAATATTGTTAATCCATTCAATTTCTTGAGTCATAGTTGTCCGTAAATAAGATTTTATCAACTTTAATTTTGAAAAACTTCTTTCGACAGATGCCACAGTAATAGGTACAGTTAGTAAAACTCTATAAGCAACTAAAATATTTGGAAATATGTCCATCCTTTTTACAAACTCCATAATTTTAATGGAGTTCCATGCATTTCCATCTTGACACGCTTCATTTGGTAGCATTACCTGCAATATTTGTAATTCTGCAAATAAACGTTGTGCATCAATATCACAGTTCTCACCATGTGTCAATGCATTTTCAAGTTTCAAACAACAATTTTTCATTCCTTCATCATCTAATGAAATTAACCGTGATGCATCAAACAATAAACCAAATATAGATTCAAAAAGTTCAATTTGTTCAAATCTGATTTTCAATTGAGAAATTGTCATATCAACTAAAACAAGAAAATAGTCTGTTCTAAAATTTTCTTGAACAGATTGTTGCTCACTATCTGTATTAGAATTTTCATCAAAATGTTTCTTTCTTATAGCCCTACGTTTTACCTGAAACACTAGTTCAATTTCCATTTCATCAGCAATATCTTTAGCATCAATCATAGCAGAAGTAAACCCATTTTCTCTATATTTTTGAAAAAAAAAAACTAACCCTTTCAAACTTTCAATAGGTACATCAAGATGCATATTTTCAGATTGTAAGTTTTTACTCACCAAGTTTATTTTGAACAATATTTCATGCCATATAACCAAACTTAAAATAAATTCAAAGTTGGACAATTTACTTGATACTAATTTTTCAGCATCCCAACTTATTTTTGGATCATCAGAAACTTCAGCTAATTTTATTAAAGCATTTTTTATTTTGGGAGCTTGATATTTTATTGCTTTACACTTTCTATATGACTTTCCCATCTTGTTACACACAAAGACTTCAAAGTTAAATCATCCACATATTGAAGTAAAATGTTCCATCGTTTTGTTGAATTAGCAAACACGTTATACAAAGCCTGACATGCTCCAAAAAAAAATTTTGCTTTCAAACAAGAATTTGTCATATAACAAAGTACTAAATTAAAAGAATGACAACCACATGACATATAAAAAGCTCTAGGATTTAGGTCAAGCAATCTTTTTTGGACACTTTGATGTTTTCCTCTCATATTAGAACCATTATCATACCCTTGTCCCCTTACGTCATTAATATCTAAATCAAGAGAATTAAGAGCAGCTTGTAATTCACCAAAAAGACCCAACCCAGATGTGTTTTCTACATTTAAAAACTCTAAAAAGTACTCTTCTATTTTTATTGGGCAGCTTGCAACATCAACACATCTAATTACCAAAGTCATTTGTTCTGTGTGATTAGCATTAGGAGTGCAATTAAGAATTACAGAAAAATATTTAGCTTATTTTATTTTATTTTATTTATTATTGCATTCCTAACACTTGATGCCAACATGTCAATTAATTCATTTTGTATTTTATGACTAAGATAATGATAATGAATTTCTTTATCTTGAATGAGTCGAAAATGATGTTTCATTGTTTGATCAAACTCAGCAATAGATTCTAAAAAGCCTAAATTTTTTTCATTAGAACCCACATTAATTTTTTCATTTGTTCCACGAAATGCCAAATTATTCATTACAAGATGCTTAACAACGGAAATTATTCTAATCATATCTTGTTTCCAATGTTCTGTATCTTTCTTGATTTGTTCTTGTAATTCTTTATCAATAGTTTGATTTGTTCCTAATCTAACTCTTAGTTCAGCCCAAGCTTTAAAATTGGTAAAATGTTTACTACTATCTTCATGTAGTTTAATTTTTTCACTTAGATGTTTCCAATCATCAACACTTATATTTGCTATTTGACTTTTAGAACGAACATGTTTTACAACTTTACAACAAAATACTTTATTTAAATCTTTTGAGTAAACCAACAATTTCCTATCAATAAGTTTTCCATTTCTTAATTTTTGATCAAAATAATATGTGGAGAAACCCCTATTGTAATTATCTTTGGAAAAATTAATATTAGAATCTCTAATAGGGCCATTCTTAATAAGCAAATCTCTTAGTTTTGAATCTAAACCATCCCACACTCTAGGATCATATATATTCATAGATAAAGAAGAATCTAAGCACTCAGACACATGATTAATTTCTTCATTATTTTCACTAGTCTCATTTTCAAGCACATTTGTTAGTTCTTCATTTACCTCATTCTCATTTTTTTTTTGATAAAAGTGGTATAATACCACCTGTTTCATTAGAAACGGGTATACTTACAAAATGTGCCTGAGGCGAGTTCAGATTATAACAAAGAACAAAAAATTCCCTCTAGATGTTAATCAAACTAGGGGACATCTAATTCAACTAAGCCAACTAAGCATAAGATCAATAGCTAAAGTTTGCTAAGCATATGTCATACAAGACAGTAAGTACAGCAAAATCACATATGAAGAAATTAAGAAGCTAAGGGGCTGCTGAAGAATTATCATTGGAGTAGGGATGAGTGTTGGGGTCAGAGGAAGTAAAGTAAGCCGCATCAATTGCATCATTTTCTGCTCTATCTCGGAGGAAGTCAGAAAGGTCGGACCCCTCTAAACTAAGAATTGGATCTTCCTCTGAATCCCAGCTGTTGTTTCCCGCTACCGATGATGTATCTGTCGCCGCCGATAGGGTTATAATATGGCATGCCTGGGGTAAATTTGTGACATCCATAGGTAAAACTAGAGTTAGTTTAAAAAAGATTCATCTGAGTTAGCTTTACACCAATAAGAAGTTGATGAAATTATTTGAGATCCTAAAGAAGTTATTGAGGGTATTACAGCATTGTTAAAACACACTTTGTTTCTAGCTAACCAAACAATCCATATGGTAGCTGCTCTAATTAATTCTATTAAAAGACAATCTTTCAAGGGGATACAAGCATCTAAAAGCCACAAGTCAGATATGGTATTACAATTATAAACAAAGTTATTATGAGTAGCTATCCAAGACCATAGAGCTGAGATTATTGGATAGGTTACAAAAAGGTGGTCAATGGTTTCCATAGAATCACAAAAATGGCAGGTTTGGTCTCCATTCCAGCCCCGTTTGACCAAATTATCTTTTGTTAGAATTTTACCCTCTTTAACCAGCCAAATAAAAATTTTAATCTTAAGGGGGATTTTTGTTTTCCAGACGGTTGTATAAGATTTGTTTTTAATACCCCCATATTCTAACCAATGGTACATTGAGTTAACCGTGAATTGGCCAGAAGAATGCCATCTCCAAAATATCTTATCTGGGCTGGTAGTGTCAGAGAACACAGAAGAAAAATAAATAGAAGATGTGAGGTTGTGCCATTCAGTTAAAAGAATACCAGTTAATTGCCTAGTAAAATTAATTGAGATAGATGAAGAGGAAATGGCTTGAAACACTGAAATTAATGGGTATGATGTAATTCTAAATAGATTGGGGTATAGACAATATAATGCACATTCACCGTGCCATCTATCTAACCAAAAATAAGTGTGATGGCCATGTCCTACAGTTCTATTAATACCTAACTCGACTATGTATTTAATTGATAAGATACCTGTCCAAAAGGAGGAACAACTAGAAATGTCTAATCCTGAGTGGTTGTATTTAACTATTAAGATTTCTTTCCATTTGCCAAAAGAAGTGGGATCTTTGAACCTGTACCACCATTTTGCTAGTAATGAAATGTTCATTTTTTCTAGGTTGAGAATACCTAGTCCTCCCTGATTTTTGGCAAGGCACACTTGATCCCATGCCACTAAGTGGTATTTCTTCTTAGAAGAATCTGATCCAGACTGGAGAAATTTTTTCCTAATTCTATCAATTTTATGTCTTATATTAACAGTGAGTCTATAGATTGAAAGCCACTAGAGAGAGATGGCTGAGAGAACAGAGTTAAGTAATGTAACACTACCCCCTAAGGATAGTAGAGAACCTTTCCAAGTTTGAAGTTTATTTTCTATTTTAGATACTAAGGGTTCCCAATCTGATGTGGTGAGTTTCTTCCTTACCTCATTCTCATTATCAGACACATTTGTTGTTTCTTCATTTACCTCATTTTTGTTTTCGGATAGATATCTTGTTTCTTCGTGTACCTCAGTTTCAACTTGGTTTTCCATAGACTCATTTTGCTATTTAATTTTTTTCCAAAATTTTTTAATAGAACCTTTTTGAGGTTTTAGTTTTTCTTCTCCCTCTCTTTTTCTGTTTCTTTTTTCGCTACCTGATGCATATTTTCTAGGAAACATTGTTTTAAATTAAAAAAAAAACAAGTATAGAAGTATACAACCTGAGTAATGAGGCACAAAGGCAGCGCTGAGCCGCTGACTTAGATCCAACTATGAGTTACCTAAATTTGATCTTCACTGTAAAAACAAAAAAGAAATTGCTTTAATAAAAAAATTGCTTTAATCAAAAACCCTAAATTTGACCTTCGGTAGCCACTGACTCTATTAAAAAAATGAATTGCTTTAATAAAAAACCCTTTCACCTTCGCTGAGCTGCTCTGACTTCAATCAAGAAAGAAATTGCTTTATGCCTTTATAAAAAAATTGCTTTGATCAAATAAGAAACGAAGAGGCGGAGAGCGAGAGGTAACTTTTTTTTTTTACCGTATACACTAGAGCCGACAGTCGAGAGCCTCTTCATTCGTTCACCTAGGGGTTTTTTTTTTTTTACGGTATAAATTTTTTTTTTTTGGGGCCCGGGGCCATTGCCCTGGTTACCCTGGGTAAGGGCTGGCCTTGGGTACTACTGGAGACCTGTCAAACTCTTGACTTTAGTGTAGAGAAGTTGAAACGATGGAAAAATTGGAAAGGAAACTTTTTCAATGTATATAGATTCGGAGGTTTGGAATAACACCAAAACAAAAGGGCTATCTTGTAAAATCAACGGGCGTGCTCTGAGTCTCCGGCCGTCATGGAAAAGAACGACATGTATTTCTTTTCTTTTTTGCGCGCTTCCTGGCCGTGACAGACTACAACGGCCTGATTTTTTCTTTTTTTTTTCCGCAATTCTCTGGCCGTTATAGAAAATAACGGCCCGGCGTAAATGTTAATCGTTGTTAACCCGATTAGCTAATCGGGCCGTTATTTTCTACAACGTCCTCTGGACGTTATAGAAAATGACGGAATTCCTATATTTCGAATTTCCGCGAAACTCTTCTTCAATGTCGATATTTTTATATTTTATTTTCTATTAATAAAAATTTCAGTGATTAGAAGGTAGATAGATAAATAGTATTTTTTTCAGGTACAAACTCATAGGCATTTTATTGTTGCTTTAAAAAATTAGAAGAATTTATATTTTAATTGGGATCAATTTATTCTATTAGGGAAAAATAAAAATTGAATGAAAATTATTATATATTAATAACACCAAAAAATAGGAACCGAACTAAATTATTGAAAACATATTTAACAAAGATTTTTATCTAAAATATTACACCTTAATAGAATGTTTTCTTAAAAAAAAAGAGTCAATTAATGTCATTCACTCTTATTGGATTCGCACTTCATTGCTTGGGTTGAAATTAAACCAATGGACACTATAGTTGCTCTTTTGGTTGTCCATACCTTTCATTTGGTTAAGCATTTCAATTTGAGAATCCTCTGTTTTAGCGATCTAGATGCTCCCTGTGCCTGGATGCCTGCGCAGCGGGTCCCATAGACCATAGACCATAGACCATAGACCCCTTCTTCTACGTGTGAAATAATTGGGATTCCCTTTTGTTAGTGGCAGACAATTAGACAAGCAAATCCTTGGCTTTATTCTTCAAAGATATAATCCACTACTGGTAGTGGTAGCTTTTATCTTTAATCGGTGGCTTTATTCCAGGGATGGTTCATGTACTCTACAATTATTTATCATGAAATTTTAATCGTACATATTAAAATCTATTTATGTATTTGTAATTTGATAAGGGAAACTTATCAAATTATTTATAGAAATCATTACCGGAGAAATAATTTTTTTAATTGGGGTTATTAGTTAAAACATATCTCGAAACCTATCAGATATGCTTCAAACGACATAATCAAATCCTTAAAACTAATCTACTTTATGAGTAATATATTTTCTATGTAAAATTTATAAATTCTTGAACTTATTTAGTATATAAACTCAAGCAAGAGTACTACATTTTATTTGTAAAATCAAACCCTTAAGACCAATCTACTTAATGATTTGATACTTTCTGGAACTTTTTAATTAAAATAAACAATCAAATATTTAATTTAAGAAGTCATACTCTAATGAAATACACAGTAGTCTAGTATTGACAATTTTTGTTGCTAAAAATATAATGATCATTTGTAAAGACAAATTGTTGAAATAATGAGAATTTGGTGTAGAATCAGATAAAGTAAGATTTCTAACTGATAAAATAAAAATAAGCACTTCAGAGGGAATGATTTCTGACGTGTTGGCTACAGGGAACAATAGTACCCCCATTTTATTGTTGATTACACAGTGCTTCTAGGAAAGCACAATTTGTGTATCGGGTCACTGACAGTGTAATTAAGTTTTTCTGAAGGTATTAATTAATTGCTACCTATGATGTTTAGTTTGTGCATGCCACAGAGAATCTGATCGCCAATAATGTTGTGTGAACTCAACTTTATTGCTTTTTCATCTCCTTTGCATCTACCATTGTCTCTCCTTCTCTGTCTTTCACTCTGTTTCTCCAAACTCAATCTCAATTTCTCAATTCATCTTTCTTCCAACAATATTTCTGAGTTCTGTACACAACAACCGATCAAATTTCCGTTCGCATCTCCATTTCTAGTCCTTGCTAAATTTTTTCTTACAAAAAAGCAAAAAAAAAAAAAAAAAAATAGCAATTTCGTCCTTACAATCTCTCTCTCTCTCATCTTTGGCTACTTTGTTTCTCATTTCCCAATCTCTCGCTCAAATAATCTGTCTTTCTCTTGCTAATCAAATTTCTCTTGGCATATCCATTTCTCCTCCTACTCAAGACACCCCTTGCTAAATTTTTATTCTTAGAAAAAGGAAAAGGAAAAAAAAAACCGAAAAAAAAACAGAGAGATAGTAAGTTAGAAGAGGAAAATCTCCATGGAGGTAGCTCTTTCAACCGTTGCTCAATGGGCGGGATCTGCTGTCATTAGCAAACTAGTCGAAACGGCCTATTTGTACTTGGGAAAGCGTACGCTACCTGCCGATACTGAATCCCAGCTAAGTAGCCTGAAAGCAGCTCTTCCCAAGATCAAAGCTGTCATGGTTGTTGCCGAGGTGCTCAAATTCAAGCACCCGAATTCAGGGGTGAATGAATGGCTGGTGCAATTCAAAGAAGCTTTCTTAGCAGCTGAAGATGTGCTTGACAAACTAAAGTACAGGGAGCTGGAAGACAAGGTGAAAACCCGAGATCAGGTGAGTGGATCTTCCTCTTCAACTGTTTTACCACTAGTGAAGAAAAAAATATCCTCGCTCAAGAAAAAATTTAGTGGTTCTTCCAAAAGTGAAGATATATTGAAGAGATTGGGGGGAACTGTGAAAATGTTAGATCTGGCTGCCGCAGATGTTGGCCATTTCTTCCAATTTGCAATGGCACTAGATGTTCATGGCCTTACAAAACCCAATAATGTGCCAGTTTACACTTCTAATCGAGAAACTACTTCCCTTTCAACCGGAATCAAAGTGTTCGGCCGTGAGACGGAGAAGGCCATGATAATTGAATGGTTAAAGAAACCAGCATCTCAGGGAAATATCTCTGCCTTTTGTATTGTGGGGGCGGGTGGATTAGGGAAGACCACTCTTGCACAGTTAATCTTTGAAGAAATCAACAGAGAGAATCATTTTGAAAAAACAATTTGGGTTTGTGTTTCAACAAACTTCAATGTTGAAGATATGACAAGAAAAATTCTCCAAGAACTTGGGGAAAAAGGCCATGGTAATGAATCATTAAATAGCCTTCACATAAACTTGAAGGAAAAGGTACTTTCAAAGAAAGTTCTTTTTATTCTAGATGATGTGTGGAATGATGAGAAAATGTGTGATTGGGAGAAATTGATTGCTCCCCTGAAATTTGTACAACAAGGAAGCAAAATTTTACTCACCACTAGAATGAAATCAGTGGCTGACATGCTTGCTCGTGTGTTAAATGTGGAAAATCTAATGTTAGAAGGCTTGAAAGAGCAAGAGTTGTTAGAGTTGTTCAATAAGTATGCATTTCATGGTTATAACCCTGACAATCATAGAGATTTGCAAAAGATCAGCAATGATATTGTAAAGAAGCTCCGAGGTAGCCCCCTAGCAACAAAGGTGATTGGAAGCTTGTTGAACTCATACATGGATTTTCATTACTGGAAAAGAATTTTGAACCATGATTCGTTGATCAACTTAGAGAAAGCTAAGGATGTTGCAGATGTGCTGAAATTGAGCTATTACCATCTACCAGCACATTTGCAAGAATGCTTTAGATTTTGCTGCATATTTCCTCAAGATTATGTGTTCGACAAAGATGAGTTGATCAAAATGTGGATGGCCACCGGATTCACACACCAAGAGTTACATGGAGAAGAAAGACCTGAAGATATTGGAGAAGAATACTTCAACTACCTTTTTAGAAAATCTTTCTTTGAAAAACTGTTTGGGTCTGAAACATTGTTTGTTATGCATGATTTGATGCATGATCTGGCTCAGAATGTTTCGAAAGGAGAATGTTGCAGAGTAGAACCAAACGGTGAATGTGATAATATACCTTTAACTGCACAACATGTCGCTGTTCCAGAAAGTAAAATTGAAAGGATATTCAATCTTAGAAATTTACGCACCTTGGTAATAACTTTGATTGGAGATCAATTTGTTCCCCCAAATGGTTCACTTAAGAAAACTTTGCGTTTATTGGTCATACAAGGAGAAGGAAAAGGTAGATGTGAACTGCCGGAGGAGATTGGTAGTTTGTTGCATCTTCGCTTTCTAAAGGTCAACCTAGGTATCTATCAACAATCACATAGATATCTGCTTCATAATTCACTTTATAAGCTTTACCATCTTCAAGTGCTAGAAATGACCAATTCGTATGAAAATTATCAAGATTGTGAGGGTGTTGAAACAACTGGAATTACCAATCTTGTTAGTTTACGCTATATGGACCTTCCCAGGGAGGTAATGCAAAAAATTCACGGAGTGCACAAGTTGACCTCTCTACAAAAGTTACATTTTTTTGTTGGACGGGAGAGTGGTCACCATATAGATGAACTAGAGATGCTAAACAATCTCCGATACCTTTCTATTGAGAAAATTGAGAATGTAGGGGATCCACTTGAAGCTACAAATGCAAACCTATCCAAAAAGGAAAGTCTTATATCACTATCCCTTGAATGGACTGAAGGGAGCAATTATCATGACCCTGAGCAAGTCATTGATAACCTCCGACCCAATCCAAATCTCAAGAAATTGACCATTCGGCATTATACAGGCAACAGGTCTCCAATTTGGACAAGTGATTGTATTTTTCCATCTTTGGAACGGCTAGAGTGCCTCGACATGCCAAAATGGGAATCCTGGGCAGGACCACACATTTGTTATGGCTTTCTAAATCTAAAAGAACTTGTAATGAAAGACTGCCCAAACCTGGCCAATATACCGACCATTCCTTCTTCTCTTTTCGAATTTCAAGTAGATAGTGTGGGGCTTAATTCCCTTCCAGATATGCACCACAGTTCTAGCATTACAGATGAAGCACCATCATGTATGAAATCATCACTTAGAAGAGTAGAGATTACCAAATGTCCCAAATTAATGTCATTGAATGGATTTCTGCAGCAAGAAAACCTAGATTTACAATCTGTTGAGGAACTAACCATCAGAGACTGTGAGAATTTGGTTCAGTTACCAACTGGTGCATTTGAGAACTTTGTGTCACTAAAACGCTTAGTTATAAAGGGAAGCCCAAAGCTGGTAACAGTTGATAACCAAAGCATCTTGCTACCTGCGAAACTAAAATATCTTAAAATGGGAAACTGTGGTGAACTTGATGTGTCATTGCTAGAGTCAGCATCACACCACTCTACACTTGCCACTCTTTATATTGAAAACAGTGCAAATATTACTTGTATCCCTTCCTCTGAAAACGCATTTACATCGCTCAGACACCTTATAATCAAAGGATGCGACAAGCTCATTGAAATTTCATCTATGCCACAAGCACATACTGTCAACCAAGGAAACAACTTGGTCTCTTTAAAGATCAGTTCTCTAGTAATTGATCACCTCTGTCTCCTTCGTATTGAGCCACTTAAATGCCTAAGATTTGTTCGTTACCTGGATGTTTTCAAGTGTTCAGGGATGGAGGCCCTGCCAGAGCAATGGTTGTTACAAAACAGTAGTACCCTCAAGAGTTTGTACATCTTGGATGCAAGCTCACTGCGGTCATTGTCTGGTACAATGGTGATGCTCACTGCCCTTCAAGAACTTTGCATTAGCAAAGCTACTTTGCTGGAAGAAATCCCAGAGTTGCCTACTTCGCTGACTTATAAGTACATTGAAAGGGACTAATTAAGCTCTCTGACTCTATTTCAACCCTCCTCGTAAGTGTTATTATGATTATATTTCCTGCCTAGTTTTTGTTTGTTCCATGCTCTATGTTATTTCAAGTTTTGAATCCTCTCAATGGCTCTTGCAATTGATTAAGTTCTCATTTGCAACCGTTGGTCTTTGTGCAACTTCTTGTAGATGACTCATGGAAGCATAAACATTGACCCCACCAACAAGTACGTGCCACATTGCTGTTGTGTAGGTGTGATCAATGTCCAAAGAAGTAGATGATGAAATTATGCAAGCTCCACTTCACGAAGGTATTTATCTCTCCAATTTATTAATTTCTGTTACATTTATTTTTAAATTGAAATTTCAGAGATAATAACACATTTTCAAATTAACTCCACCTATATCTAAATGATGTAACTGGTCCCAAACCAAGACAAGAGGAGTGTTATTAATTTTTTTTTTAAATGTTTTGACTTGAATAAAAATAATTGGATGCTCAAATGTGAAACAAAAGGTTCTCACAACATAGTTAAATACAGTCGCAATATTTAAGTTGCAAATGGAAAATTTGAAGTTTCTTCTGGGTACAACTCAATAACGAAACATCTAGTTGCTCTTTTTATTCAATTTAAATAGCATTTGAATTGAGGGTTTTCGTTAAATTAAGTGCTTTTGATCGGGTCTTTCTTTTTTCTTTTTTGTTCAGTAGCCAGTAGTGGTACATGTTTGTGTACATGCTTGAGTTACCATACCCTGGTTTAATAATTTTGGACTTTGGTAAAAAAATTTGGTAGATATAGGCGAGCTTTATTTTTTTGTGATGACTCCTCCAATCTTTGAGGCTGTTAACTAAATGTATTTAATTCGAATTTAGCTTAATTTTTTGGTGTTGTATAAGTTTATTGGGCTTTTGTTTTTCAATTTTTTATTGAGTAGACCAATTTATGTTTCACCAAAATTATCTGGCACTTGATTAAGGATATTTAAGATGGTTAAATCATATTACATGAATTGATGTGCTCTATCATTTTTCAGTTGCTCAGAACAAATTTATTCAGTGACATGACAATTTATTCAGGTTTCAGTGTTGAATATTGTGATGCCAAAAGAAATGGGCTTCAGACCATTAGCTTTTTCACGGATATAACATTTGAATAGAAAAGGAAATTGAAGAGAGAAAAGGATAGAGCCATGTCTCTCTATTAGAAGAAAGAAGCTTCTTTTGCAAGCTTTTTAAGGGTTTGCTCTCTTGTTTTAATTCCACCAAAATACATCAGGCAATCTCAAATTAGTGTATGATATTGTAAGATAGTGTGAGAGAGTGTGATTGGCTATATTATCTTTTTTGTATTGTAAAGACTCCATGATATAGTGATTTTGTGTTGTGCTCCCGTGGTTTTCTCCCGCAAGGGTTTCCACGTAAAATCTTGTCTCTCTTTGTGCTTGATTGCTTGATTTTTTTTTCGTGTCTCTCTTTATTTTTTGTGCTTGATTGCTTGTTGTGGTTGGCTTTTTTGTGTGTGTTCCATTTTTCTCCAATTGGACAGATATTGGCGTATGTCCACAAAGTGTTCGACAAAATTATTTCTTGAACACTTCTGCAATTGTCTCCAATATTTAGACCTTTCAATTTTTAGTCATTTTGACGTTGTACTTGTACCGGTCATTGCATTTTGAATTTTTAGTAATTTATAAAGAAATCTTCAGTGATTCTTAATTATATTTATTCTGACAATACCCCAAACTTTAGTATACAGTCAATCGTACAATTTTTTTAATTTCACTCTGTTCCAAGTTGTATTTCAACTGGACTAATATCTATTTCATTCATGAATATATTAAGATAGGATCAAGTAAAAGGAAAAAGATTCAGTGCCCGATTCCTAGGAAGAACATGAGGTTAATTAGATGAAGTTGTTGTATCTGCTGATTCCTTTTTCAATCATGTGGTTTTTTACTGCTATTATTCAGGTGACAGTATATCTGAAGTCAATTCAAACAAATTAGGATAAATTCAAATATGGAGGCCAAATTACGACCTTTCGCAATGAACCTCTAGTGATTAATATCCACGAAACATAGTGTGTTTTCTATGTCCTCAATTTCAATTTGGTTGCAATTTGAGAATTTTGTAGAACTTTTGCTGAGAAATAACTGAAAAAAAGAAAATTTGATAAATAAAACACAATATGTATAACCTTTTTACGAACGATATAGCTTATTGAATATTAAATTTGTTAATCTAGAGAACCAGTCTTTAATATAGTGGCAAAAACAATATCCTAGTACCATGCAGGAGGTCGCAGGATCGAAACACGGATGGACAAATTCTTTGTAGATATTAAATAGTTTGGTAGCTTAACTTCTAACCATTACTAAAAAAAAAATTGTTAATCCAAAAAAGTTAGAACAGTGTATAAATTATGTTTGCTCTAAACTTTTATAAAAATTACAAACGTGATAATGCATACAAACCATTGTTTATGAATTATATAATATTAATATCAAATATTTCGTAACTTTATTTCTATTTTACAATCAGATGTTATTATTAGTTTTCTTAGTCTATAAATATTTTTCTAGGATCCTGTCACTTTTTTCAACGAATATAATGGACTCGTCAATGGCTAAATTTGAAATCCAACATTTTTCAATTTTAGTAGGCCCAAAATAATTTAATCCAAGTAGCATTTTCCATTTGGCCCAAATTTTAGTAACAAGTGACCAAGTTGTGGCTGAATTACTGAGCAGCGGGTCCCATTTAATTCCCTTCTATCTCAGAATATCTCTTATTTGTCACTACGCGTAACAGAAATTCGGATTTCCTTTTTATAGGTTCACCAAAACTTTAAATTTTTTATTTTCAGTTTTCAATTAATTATATAACGAACCAAATTTACTATAACATGTCTTACAAAATCAAGCCTATGAAGTTTTGAGCACTTAATTGCTGCATGTCCAAAATTAGTTCAAATCAATACACATTAATTTGTGTTATATTTCTTTCTAAATTATATTAAATTTGAGAGATACTAACATTTCAAACTTTTAACTCCGCCTTTATCTAAATGATGTAGCCGGTCCCAAGCCCGGGCAAGAGGAGGGTTATTTAAAAAGTTTGAAAAGTGTATATTAAGCAATTAACAATTCAATGTGAAACAGTGAAACAAAAAAAAGACAAGAAAGGTATGTTTGGTATAAATTGGAAATAGAAATTTGAAGTTTTATATGGGTACAACATTTGTTTCAACAATAGGATATTTGATACTTATATATATGACCAATTGAGACAAAATGATAAAAGATAATTGTTGAATTCTAAAAAGTTGAGAATTAATTTAAAAAATTCATCCAATTAATTTTTTTTTTTTTTAAGAAAATTGATCGAGACAATACCTTAAATTCTATATTCTTGAAATTCACAAAAAGAAAATTTGGATTTCTTTAAAATAAATTCATAATAATATTCTACGCATCAATTCGAGAATTTCTATATAAAGAACGCGAAAATCTCCAAACGGTTGATTTTATATGGATTTTACAAGGTTTTACATGGAACAAACACCATTATGAGTCTCATTAAACCTTACACATGGGTCCCCTTGTTCTCAACCAATCAGATTCAAGCATCTCTTGAGTCTCCTTAAACCTTACATTTGGCCCCCACAATCTCCAACCAATTAGATTTCAAGCATGCATGTCTCATTAAAAATGACAAGTGGGACCCCTTGTAAGACCCTTTTTCTAAGCATGACAAGTGGGACCCCTCTGTAAGACCCTTCTTCTCCTTCCAACCATCTGAACCAAACCAAACAAAACCGAAAAAAGATAGTGAATTAGGCCAAGAAGAAGAAGAAGTCACGGGAAATCTCTACCTACACGTGAAAGAGGTTGGTCTCCTCCATCTTTTGTTAAAGTATCGGCTAGAATAGGTGAAAGGATGAGACGGAATCAAGGCCGAAATAAATCAAATTAAAAAATGGGAACTCGGGTTTGGATGCAAATCAAGCTATGAGCTCTTCAAGGAAGCTTTGTGGGACCTAGGTGACACTATCTAAACACTTAATTTGATCAAAATAGGTGGGGTTCGGTTTGCACACGAAGGCCACATGGGATCCGAATTTGAGATGGTTAAAATCTAGTGTAGAGTTGTTGCCTTGTTCAATTGGACCTTAGAACATGATAAGGGTCTGTGATAGAAGCTATTTGGCATGCTCTCATGAGCCTAGGCACAGAAATCGGCATGGCACACAATAAGGTCGGTTTATGGGTTGAGAGACACCATATCTTCACCTACAGCTGTCTTCTCATGTATTGGTCCCCAAGGACACTTGACACACGACCTAGAAATATGCCAAAACTGATTGGTAGAGCCCTCACACCTTGAGGCATGGCATGACCATGAAAACCCATCTAAACCCTTGATTTTGAAAGGCTTCTGCCCATAGACACTAATCCAACGACCCAAATCACTCTAACAACGGATTGCTGACTTGTCTACATATAATTGGCTATGGGCTAAAATATCAAAGCTTAAAGGTTAAACAACTCTCTCAGACCATTGATCAAACACTTGGTACGCGCTGGACAGATTGGATGAATGCCACTTGGACAGCCCCAAAATCCTAATTCTCCCTATTTAAGCACCATCCCAGCAAGCAAATGAAGCATACTACATCTCTCAAACAGCCAAAGTTGACACCGCCAGGATTACACCATTCTGATATTTTTGAAGTGTCTGATTTAGGTGTAACAAAATTCTGTGGAAAGCTGGAAACAAGCTCTACAACATTTATGTAATACATTTGTCCATCTTCCGAACATATCATGGTCAAACAGGCATGCCAAGAGAACTGACCTGTTTTGAGTCAGTTTTTTATTAATTAAGTTAGGTGTGAGTTTTAGTGGGTTTTAAATATGGTTAAAAGTGTATTTGAATTTTGTTTACTTGTAGATTTCTAGGATCTAAGAAGTTATTAAGAGTGTTTTGGTATTAGCAAAAATAGTTGAGTGTTGTTATAAATGTTAGGTAGCTTCTAGAGTAAGAATATGGCTATATAAGAGTCCAAAGTCATTTTGTAATGAGACAATTGAGATTATTGAATTATTATGAATTTATTCTGTTTGAGTTGAGTTTTATCTTCTCTTATCCTCTGTTGAGTTGAGTTTTGCTTCTCTTGAGTGATGTTTAGTTGAACTAGCTAGTGTCCTTGTGAATCTCATTGGCCGGACTGTATCAAAAGCTCTGCCAAAAATGAAATAGAGAGAAAAAGGGAGAAAAAGTCCTAGGTAGCTAGCAAATTACTTAGATTAAGGTAGTTTTATTTTCTTCCATGTTAGAATGCTATCTTAAAGATCGAAAATTGAGGATTTAGACCTCTTTGTAGTATCTTTTGAAGTTGAATAAAGATTGCTTTTTGTGTTATGGATTGATTCCTCTTGTTTGCTCTCTTTCGATTGATTGATTTGCTCTCTTTTCTTTCTTTTCCTGTAATAGCCCATTTTTATATGAGAAAAGGTTTTGGTATCCAATTTTCTGTACCCACTTTTTACCCACACTTATCCAATCAACTTTCAAATGGTCAAACGGTCAAATTTTCAACTCTCAATCCCCGGATTATAAACTACTTCTAACGACCTTCCTTTTTTTAAACTTCCCCAATCTGTCTCTCCGTTTTCCTCGAAATAAATTTCTGATTTCATATCTTGTGGTTCACTCAAGGCTTATACCCTGTAACCATGTCTATCATTTGAAATTTCAAATCTAAACTCCTTCTAGGCTTTATACCTTGCTCCAGGCACTCTCTTTCTCACGTCTCAACAATGACATCCACCCTGATGAAAACCCCAAGTTCCAAATTGCAACCATCCGCCGCTGCTACTTCCATGCTCTGCTGCGCTCCGCCTCCGGCGATGGACAACATCTCTTCCTCCTTCGGTAACACCTCTTCCGATTCCACCAAATCACGGCAGCGAAGGCGACGCGTGACGGCAGCGACTGCGACACACGACGGCAGTGACGCGCGAGCGACGGCGAAGAAAAAGAAAGTTACCTATCGATGGCATTGTGTTTCTGGAAAATAATATATGCAAAAGAAGTTACCTATCGACGGCGAAGAAAAAGAAAGTATATATATGCAAAAGCTTACAGCATATATGTAATAGTTAGAGGATCTGTTTATCAGTTTTCTGATTTAAATTTCCAGTATTTATCTAATAGGTTTACAGGATATATACAGTATTTACAGGATGAATCAATTTTGAAGGTTATGTACAATATTTTATGGGATATACTTAACAATTTTACATGATATAGCTATTATTTTACAGAATATATGCAATTGTTTTCATTGATCTCTTGTTATCTGAATGTCTGATTTTACAGGATATATACAATTGTTTTACATTATGTAATATAGACAATTACAGTGGTTTATGACATATTGTTATACTTTAGTATATCTTTTTAACAATATATATTCAATAATTACAGGATCTGTTTAACAGTGTTACTTATTTAAATTTGCAGTATTTATCTAATGGATTTATAGGATATATCTTGTGGTTTACAGGATCTATGGAAAATTTACAAAATATGTTTAACGGTTTTACTGATTTTAATTTCTAGCATTTATTCAATAGGTTTACAGGATATATACATTATTTTACAGGATCTATCAATCAGGTTTTAAGGTTATGTACAGTATTTTATAGGATATACTCAACAGTTTTACATGATATATGTATTATTTTACAGAATATATGCATTGTATCGAAGTGTATTGTTTTTACATGATATGTTTAACATTTTTACATAATATAAGTATTATTTTACAGGATATATATTTAATAATTGTTTCACATTATGTAATATACACAATTGTTTTTTTTTTTTTGCAGGATGATATTTTGAAAGAACGTGTGGTTTTAGCGATGAAGCTTCTCACTCATCCAAATAACATGCACCAGGGAGTTATGAACTAACAAATTATAATGTGTTTTATTGTATTGATGTTAGTGAACAGTTATTGTTTGTGATTGTTTGTGTTTGCTACTATTAGTTTATGCGTGTCAACAATAATTGTTTGTGTTTGTGTTTGCTACAGTTAGTTTATGCTTGTGAACAGTTATTTTTGTGACTAGTGAAATTGTATAGTTTGTATATATTATTTTTATAGTTTCAGGTGTCAATTTTACAGTATTGAAGTTTTGTAGTTCACATCTGTTAGTTTTATAGTTTGCATCTGCTAATTTTACAGTATTGAAGTCTTATTTTACATGATATAGATCTATATATAAATATTAATAATTGAAGAAAAAAAATGACGAATTTTTTTTTCTAAAATTTAAAAAATTAAAAAAAATTAAAAAAATTGAAAAAAAATGACGAATCTTCTAGAAGCTTGAAGTACAGCCGGAAGTACAGTTAGTTTTCAAGTTGCTAACAGTTTTCAACTAACTTGGGACCACCTGGGTTGTTAGAATTTTGAAGTAGGTATTATGCATGATTTGTTGTTGAAGTTACAGTATTGATTGTAGAGTTTTACAGTATTCGTGCAAGTCAAATGACAGTTTTGGAAGTGGTTTGTTTTTCAAATCTTCTGGAAGCTAGAAGTACAGCCGGAAGTATAGTTAGGTTTCAAGTTGCTAACAGTTTTCAACTAACTTGGGACCACTTGAGTTGTTAGAATTTTGAACTAGGTATTATGCATGATTTGTTGTTGAAGTTACAGTATTGATTATAGAGTTTTACAGTATTCGTACAAGTCAAGTCAAATGACAGTTTTGGAAGTGGTTTGTTTTTCAAATCTTCTAGAAGCTGGAAGTACAGCCGGAAATACAGTTAGTTTTCAAGTTGCTAACAGTTTTCAACTTACTTGGGACCACCTGGGTTGTTAGAATTTTTAAGTAGGTATTATGCATGATTTGTTGTTGAAGTTACAGTATTGATTATAGAGTTTTACAGTATTCGCGCAAGTCAAATGATAGTTTTGGAAGTGGTATGTTTTTCAAATTTTCTAGAAGCTGGAAGTACAGCCGGAAGTACAGTTAGTTTTCAAGTTGCTAACAGTTTTCAACTAACTTAGGACCACCTGAGTTGTTAAAATTTTGAACTAGGTGTTATACATTATTTATTGTTGAAGTTACAGTATTGATTATAGAGTTTTACAGTATTCGTGCAAGTCAAATGATAGTTTTTTGGGTAAAAACTGAGTACAACTCCTTGGGTACAATTAGTCGGACCCTTATAAATCTTTGTATTTAGTAATTTGAAATTAATAAACCACAAATGCACAAGAATAATAAAATCAGAAAATGAGTAATTGCAAAGCTCATAACTAATATTGATTGACAAATTTTGTAAGTATTAAAATTAGAAATAGTCATAACATATTTAAGTTGCATTAAGATATGGTAAAAAAATTAGATATGTTAATGAATTGAATTTCTTTTTCTTGTACAATTTTATAATGATTAGAAAAGTTTTAATCTATTTGGTGATCTTTTTAAAATTTATTTGACAATATTCAATTAACTAGAAACTTAGTAATTTATTCATCAAGTTTAATATTATTAATTGTAGGCGGTTTAGTGTAAATCAACTAACCCTTTGCATATGAAATAATATTAGATCAATATCTTGGTAAATCAATTGCATGTGGGGGACACCTGTCATAATTTCCTTACAGCCATCAAAACCCCACTAATATTTTCTTGCCGCTATTTCTCTTAGAAAGGTAAAAACTAGAAAGACCACACAAAAACCAAAAAAAAAAACAAAAAGTACAACCATTGTTCTTTCTTTTGGGGCACTCTACATCGACCACCCTTGCAAAGCAATTAACGAAAATTAAAGGAAAATAGAGAGAAAATATAGAAGAGAAAAGAGGCGAAATAAGTGGCCGGGAAATGAGGAAGACCAAGAAGAAGGGTAGTTGCTGGGTTGATTGATTGATTGGTTGCGTTCTTGGGGCAGCCCTCGAGCGACTCCATGGGCTTGATTCGGAACAGAGACCGACTTCTAACCCAATCGTGCCCGTCGTCAACAGGTGCGGATTTCGATTTATTCTTAGATTCTTCCAACATATTTAATTGTTGCTATTTGCTTGTGGGCTTCGATCTTTGATGGCTTTATGATTCAAATTGCTTGACAGTGATTGAATTGTTGTTGTATGCCTATCGGTGTAGATATGTTTGCTTGGTTATTACTAATTAGTATAGATAAATTATTTAGTAACTGTTTTTGTTGCATGGCATACATATATGACATAACATAGGAACTAATGACCATATACAATTGATGAAATCAGTACATGCATGTGCACTTGAGGACATGGGAAAGTGAGCATTGTGTTAATTGAGATAGTATGGCTTGAATTAATGCATAGCATTTTGCATGTCATAGGCACAACTAACAAGCTTCATGAATTAAATCATTTTCTTGGCTTACGCTATGTTCATTGTTTGCTTGTTGGTTGCTTGCTTGTCGTAGTAAATTTATTTGTTGATTGCTAGTAAGAGTATAAATTCTTGGTAATTATGGTTCATATTTGCAAGGTATGCATAATTGGAATAATATGTGGGTAATGGCCAAAATTTCAGAAATCATTATAGGTAATATGTAAGACATGAACTGAACCATGGTATTGATTTAAATAAACTACTTGCAAGAGGAGAACAATAGAATTGTTACAGGTGAATTTCATTGGATATTAGTGGACCAAGAAATAACAACCCTGTTGAATCTTAAGCTGATCCAATGTGTATGGTTATAACCTCTAGAAATGTAGGTGTTGTAATTATGAATATATGATGATAATTAACTTGTTCGGTGGCATAGCATGACATGAATGAACCACGTTGCATATGATAGTTCACTATATTTTCTAGAAGTTATGGTATAATTTTATTGGAAGCATTTGAATTGAAACATGATTTGGTTTGCTTGATTGCTATTGCCTTGATTATTGCTTGTTGATTTCTAGTTGTTTATCATACTATAGATATTTGTTATAGTTTTGATTTGTATGATATGAATGCATGAAATGTCTTAGGAAGCACAATCATACTTTTCTGAAATTCATGCATCACTTGATATAAATTAATTTGGTTAAATCATAAGTTTGATTTTAAGTCAATTGTGGCATGCATGATAATGATGCATAGTATTTCTCATGAAGCATAACATATAGTCATATGTGCACTTGATTGAAGATTAAATTGGATATTTGACCTGTCATATAGGCGATGTCTTTTCGTGGTAGCGCATGACTGGGGTCATGTATTGATTGAATATTGAACTTGGAAACTTGACCAGTCATGTAGGCGCTGTCTTTTCGTGGTAGCGCATGACAGGGGTCATGTAGGCGCTGTATTCGTGGTAAGCGCCCAATTTCTGTTATGTAGGCGCTGTTAATTCGTGGAAGCGCATAACAGAATTGCGTAGGCGCTGTATTCGTGGTAGCGCGTGATCCAGTTATGTAGGAGCCGTTGATTCGTGGAAGCGCATAACTGAAGGCACGTAGGCGCCATATTCGTGGTAAGCGCACAATTTCAGGTTATGCGCATAACAGAAATTGTGTAGGCGCCGTATTCGTGGTAGCGCATGACCCATAGTCAGATAAGTGTTGAATCTGGTTCGCAAGATAGAAATGCTAAAATAATTGCTTTTCAAGAACAATTGTGCATTAAATAAGATTCATGAGCATTTGAGTATTTGATATGATATGTTAATTTATATCAAAGTTATATGGTTTGGAATTGGTGATCTGTTTGTGTTATGTTAATTAATTTTACTTGACCAATTGTGCATTTGACATTAAAAATGGGCATTGCATATATAATAGTAGTTAAATGTTTATGATAAGGCACTAAGACAAATGCATATTTCTTAGCAAGTGGTTTAATTATATGCTACTTTGATTGATTTCAGTTCTTTAAGATGTTTCTTGAATTTGTATTGCTCATGATATTTTCTTATATTTGAACTCGGTGTGTTGTTTGGTTTATGTTGGTTGTTTCTAAGGATAACTCGACTGGAACTGAATACCGCACTGAGAGATTATCAATCTCTTACCGTTACACTTTGTGGGTTCCAGGTACAAAGCGCGAAATTAGGCAACAAGATGTATAACTTGAAGAACTGCGGGATTTGCCACAGAGTGAATTATTTGCTTCAAATAAATCTGCTATGGTATTTGGGCTGTATTTATTTATACCGTAGTAGGTTTATTTTCAATTGGCTTACACATGTATTATGAAACATAAAAGAAAGTTTTATTATGTATTGTGGCTCTTGTCTTGTCATTGGTAATGTATGTATATATATGATTGTGTATGATTAGTGAAATGCTTTGCGTTGATGAGCGCGGCAGGTTGTCGGCCCTGTTGTCGGGGTGTGACATTTCCTTTCTTTTGGTAGTGCAAATAAGAAAGAGATTTTAGATCTTGGCTCATTAATGGCTATGCATCTAATTTCTTCAAATAAAAACTTCATCTCCTTGCCACACACAATGTAGTATAGGATTTGATAATTCACAAATAAGTTAGATGAGGCAAAATGCAACTACTATAGTTGAGAATACAAAAGCCTATGATTCTACATGAGAAAATTGCTCTTTTATATTCCTTTATTGTTTTTCCTCTTTTTCATCTTTTCTTTCTTTCTTTTTGTCATTATTAAAACAAAAGAATGAAACACACATAAGCATATGCACACATAATTAAACAAATTAAAAGTGACAAATTTTGTGTTATGAAATATATAAAAGAAATAATGTTAGAGGTTGATGTTTAACTACATCCCTCTATTAATTAGCATCTTTTATATATCTTTATAACACAAAATAAATAAAATGTGACAATATGTTAAAAGGTAGTAAGAAGGACATTTTGTAGGAGGGTTGATGTTTCACTACCATCCCCTTTTACAATTTAAAGTTTTTGCCAACCTTTAAATATATTAAATAAATCCATATATAATGGTATGCTAGAAAGAAATGAAAGGATGATTTGCTAAGGATGATGTTTAACTACCATCTTCTTATACAAATTCGAATTTTTATTCTCTTTTTAGTATATCACAATCTTTGAAGGACCATATTGCATAATTGAGGTTGTGAGAGCAAATGAAAGGCATTTGATATCTCTATTGTTCAATAAATTCCAGAAATGCCCTTCTGTCAAAAACTGATAAATAAGGGGACATAGACCCTAATTCTGTCAAATCCAAGAACACATGTTTGAGGACTCTCTTCCAATCAGCTTAGACTCAAATTTTGCATCAATTGGATTTTTCTGCTATTTGTTATGAATTTTTGAATCTCAGCCTTTCAGTTTTTCTTTTCTGGTGTTCTTCTTTTTCTGTTTTTCATGGATGTATGGTACAAAACCCCACACCTGACGTAGCTCTGAATTGAGTTTGATAAAAATGTTGCACATGCATATAGATCATGTCTCAATGAACATTTCCATATAAAGAAATCAAAATTTGGTGTAATGGTTTTGTCCAGAATAAAAATAACAAATCAGACTGCCATAATAACAAAACTGCTGATACCTCAAACTGCTCCTTGGGAAACCCTTTACCAGTATTAGTTCTAGGGTGCCAAATCTCTTGAAATTTATTGAGCACATAGATTAGGTTTATACCTACATTTCCATATAAAGAACATCAAATTCCATGTAGCTAATTAAAAGAAATGAAAATGACAAAACAGCATACTGGAAAGAGGCAAAACTGCAAACCACCAGCAAATACTCCTGCACAAAAACATACATTTGACAAAGCTCTGAATTGACTTTGATAAAACTGTTGCACAGGCATATAGATCATGACTCAATGAACATTTGCATATAAATAACACGAAATTTGATGTAGCCAATTGGTGGGAATTGATCTCCAAAGTTCGGCAGTTCAGAAAAACAGAAAACTGTTGTTATCAGAAAACTGCACTATTTTTCTGTTTTGAAACATTGATGGGCCCTGTACATTACACCTTTAATTGTTGGGAATTATTCAGTAAAAAACAGAACACAGAATTGTATTTTTCACACAACTTTATTAATTAATAAACAGATACAAAACACGGTATTTAAGATGGAGCATATTCCTAATTTAGCACCCACTAACTTCATCACAAAGCTGCCATAATTAGCCTACCACTAAACCCACTACATGACTTTAACTAAAAATAAAAGACTACCCTTTTCTAACCAATTCCAGCACACCTATAAACGTGCTGCCTATTTTTGACAAACCAGAAATAAACCTGCTACTAGAGAAATCCGCTGCTTCTAATCTGCACCTTCTATGCCTTGCTGACTTGGATTACATTTAACACTCCCCCTTAATCCAAAGTCATCTACGTCCATCATTCTTCGACACCAAACAAACTTCTCTCTTGCAAGAGCCTTGGTCATGATATCTGCAACTTGTTCATTCGTATTAACATACTCCAATTCGATTTCCTTTTGCTCAACCAACTCTCGGATGAAGTGTTGCTTTGTATCAATATGCTTAGTACGACTATGAAACACCGGATTTTTGCTCATTGCTATTGTTGACTGGTTGTCGCATAGTATTATTGTTACTCCTTTTTGCTTGCAATTTAACTCTTCTAGCATGCGTCTAAGCCAGACCCCTTGACATGCAGCTGAAGTCACAGCATTGTACTCCGCTTCAGCTGTGGAAAGTGCAACAGTTGATTGCTTCTTTGTATTCCAGCAAATTGTATTGTCGCCATAGAAGAACACCTGCCCGGATGTGCTCCTTCTATCATCTAGGCTCCCTGCCCAATCGCTATCGCTATACCCAATTAAACTTGGATTCTCCACAGATTTGTACCACAGGCCATAGCTCATTGTGCCTGCAACATACCTTAATATCCTTCTTGCTGCACCCATGTGTTGTTTGGTCGGTGTTTGCATGAACCTTGAGATGACCCCAACTGAGTGTGAGATGTCGGGACGTGTGTGTGTCAAATACATCAAGCCTCCAACCAAACTTCGGAATCGTGTTGCATCAATATGTTCTGTGCCATCCTCTGCTGTGAGTTTTTCGTTGACATTAGATGGTGTTTGCACGAGATTGCATCCTTTCATTCCGAACTTCTCGACTAGATCTTTGGCATACTTCCTCTGAGAAATGAACATATGACCTATTTCTTGTTCAATCTCTAGCCCTAGAAAGTAGTGCATCTTACCCAAATCTGTCATCTTGAACATACGCATCATTTGTTCTTTAAATGTTTGAACCATTCCTTGATCTGTACCGAAATAGATCATATCATCAACATATAAACAAACAACCAGCAGACCTATGTTATGTTTGATGTAGAGATTCGGCTCGTTCTTGCTTCTCGTGAACCCCAAGGTCTGAAAGCATGCATCTATCTTGCTATACCATGCTCGTGGGGCTTGCTTCAAGCCATAAAGTGCTTTGTAGAGCCGATACACCCAGTTTTCTTTGCCTTTGATTTTGAAGCCTTCAGGTTGCTCGACATACACCTCTTCCATTAGTTCTCCATTCAAGAAAGCAGACTTAACATCGAGTTGAAAGACCGGTTGCTTTAATTGGACAGCTAGTGCTAACAAGAGTCGAATGGTTTCAAACCTCGCAACAGGGGAGAATGTTTCGTTGTAGTCAATTCCCTGCCTTTGTGCATATCCCTTCACAACTAATCTTGCCTTGTATTTGAGCACCTTCCCATCAGGACCGAGCTTGGTTTTGTAGACCCATTTGACCCCGATTTCCTTGTGATCCTTTGGCAGTTCAACTAACTCCCAAGTGTTGTTTTCCTCGATTGCTCGCATTTCTTCCTTCATCGCTGTAACCCATTCTTCTTTTTCAACGGCTTCTTCAAAGCACTCGGGATCAGCCACCAAAAGCGCTTGTGTTGTTGCATATAATTCTTGCAAGGTTTTGGTCTTTTGCTGTGGCGGTTGGTTGCCTCTTCTTGTATAAACTTGTAATGGTGTTGGTATGTCATCGTTTATGTTTGTTTCAAGTTGAGGCTGCTCACTGTCCTCATCCTCCTCGTCTAGTAAAGCAGTCGGTACTTCAACACCTTCCGAGTTCCATCTCCAACTCGTATTCTCGTCGAACATCACATTACGGCTGACAATTATCTTCTTTGTTTCAGGGTTGTAGAGTCGATATCCCTTCGATTGAATACAATACCCAATGAATATGAACTTTTCAGATTTGGCATCCAACTTCTTTCGGTTGTGTGAATTGATAAGAGTGTAAGCAACGCATCCAAAGACTCGTAAGTGACTCACGGTTGGTTTCCTTCCGAACCACGCCTCATACGGAGTTTTGTTCATGACTGCCTTTGTCGGTGAAAGGTTGAGGATGTAGACTGCCGTGGCTACGGCTTCTGCCCAAAAAGAATTTGGCATGCCTTTTGATTTCAGCATGCTTCTTGCCAACTCAACAACGGTTCGGTTCTTTCGCTCGGCTACACCGTTTTGCTCGGGGGTGTAGGGTGTGGTTAGTTGCTGCAGGATGCCTTCTTGTTCACAAAATTGCTTGAATTCGGTTGATTGATACTCACCTCCTCGATCCGATCTTAACGCTTTCAGTTTCATGCCGGTTTGTGTTTCAGTCATGGCTTTGAACTTCTTGAACATCTTAAATGCTTCGCTTTTATAGGTAATGAAGAATACCCATGTCATTCTACTGAAATCGTCGATGAACAACATGAAATATTTACTTCCTCCCATTGAACTCGTCTCCATGGGCCCACATAGGTCGGTATGCACCAATTCAAGTACTCGAGTTGCACGGAGAGATTGATCCTTCGGAAATGGCAATTTTGATTGTTTGCCAAGTATACAACCTTCGCATAACCCAACTTCCTCTATCTCTGGTAGTCTTATCACCATATTTTTCTGGTTTAGCAATTTCAAACCATTAATATTTAAATGCCCGTACCTTAGATGCCATAATCTGCTTTGATTAGGTTCCATAACTGCAAGTGCAGTATCATCAACCTCTGTAATTTCCAGCGGAAACAGGTTATTTTGTGTCTTCCGAATGGTTGCCATCACATGCTTTGTTGATGACTCCTCAATTTTACAAGTGTTGCCTTCGAATTTGATCGCATACCCGCTGTCCATCATTTGCCCGATGCTTAGGAGATTTTGTGAAAGTTGCGGGATGTAGTATACATTGTGTAGATACCTTGTATTGTTTGCAGTTTGGACAGCCACCTTGCCGATACCTTCAACTTGTATTTGTTTGTCGTTGCCGAGACTCACAGGCTTCTTGTATGACTCATCCAATTCTTCGAAGAGATACTTGTAACCGGACATGTGATTAGAACATCCGCTGTCCAGGAACCAAACTTGACTCACGTCTGATTTCTCGTCAGTTTTTGCCATGAAGAGCATGGTTTCGGTGCCTTTCTCATTGCCTTTCTCCTCTACGACATTGGCTTGCTCTTCCTCACGCTTCTTCTTGTAGCAATCAGCCTGCACATGGCCGATTCTGTGACAATAGTGGCATTCAACGCCTTGCTTGCCTTGTCCGTCTTCCCTCTTCTTCTTGTAGCAATCTACCTTGACGTGACCGAGATTGTGGCAATAGTAGCACTCGATATCCTTCTTTGTTGTTTGTTGTTGTTGACAGTTGTCTCCGCTGCTCTTGCCTCTTCCACAGACTCTACCGCTGCGACCTCTTCCTCTACTTGAGTTGCCTCTGGTGAGGAACGCCTTAGAATCGTCCTTCTCTTCAGATCTGAGAAGTCGTACTTCATGGGCTTGCAGCGAACCCATCAACTCGTCGAAAGAGTATGTGGACAGGTCCTTGGACTCTTCGATTGCTGCCACGACATGGTCGAATTTTGCTGTAAGGCTGCGGAGTACCTTCATAACCACGATCTTTTCTGTGAGATCCTCACCACAACTCTTGATTTGGTTGACGGTGGATGTGACTCTTGTGAGAAACGCTTGAACAGATTCGCCTTGATTCATGTTCAACGTCTCAAATTCTCTTCTCAAGCCTTGTAGCCTTATCTCGAGAACTTTCGAATTTCCCCGAAAGGCGGTTTTCAGGGTTGTCCATGCCTCCTTTGCCGATGTCGCTGCTGCAATTTTTGTGAACACCGTGTCAACAACAGTTTGTTGAATGAAGAACAGCGCCTTCGCATCGCGCTTCGCTGTTTCTGTTGGTGTGGGATCAGTGGCCGGTGCTCCCGTCTCCACCAATTCCCATAGACCTTGCGACTTGAGCAAAGTTCGTATCTTGATGCTCCAGAACTCATAGTTATCTCCCTTGAACAGCGGAATCGAGGGATTCGAAACGCTCATGTTCTCTGCCATGGTCGGATCTGCCTTGATCTCTCACCTTTGGCTCTGATACCAATTTTGTTGGGAATTATTCAGTAAAAAACAGAACACAGAATTGTATTTTTCACACAACTTTATTAATTAATAAACAGATACAAAACACGGTATTTAAGATGGAGCATATTCCTAATTTAGCACCCACTAACTTCATCACAAAGCTGCCATAATTAGCCTACCACTAAACCCACTACATGACTTTAACTAAAAATAAAAGACTACCCTTTTCTAACCAATTCCAGCACACCTATAAACGTGCTGCCTATTTTTGACAAACCAGAAATAAACCTGCTACTAGAGAAATCCGCTGCTTCTAATCTGCACCTTCTATGCCTTGCTGACTTGGATTACATTTAACATTAATCCCCAAATTTTTATGAACTATAGAAAAAACAACCAGGAAGAACCTGGACAAATTTCAGCTTGAAATGATAAGCCTATAGGGAGGAATTCAAATCGCAAAGTAATACCCTGACTCAGTTCAGCACGACCCAAAAATAACAAAGTCCCTTAAACCAGTTCAGTTACCCCTCTTGCAAATTGAATAAAAGTCAGATCAAAATCCAAATGACCTGATTCCACTTCTCAAAGACCCTTTGTTCATCCCTCTACAAAGCCATGAACTCGAATCATCCAAATCCAATCTCCAAAGCTCTCAAAATCAAGCTTCAAAATCCAATTTACCTCTGATTGAGCCCATATAAGGTCTAATTAGAACCATCCCTTCAAGGATCGACCAAGGAAACCAATCCACGTTTCTCCATTTATACTGAAAACACTAATACATGACCAAGTTAGAATAGGCCACTGACTCTCAGTTTATACTGAAAATATTATCGCATTCATATGCATACCATACCCATAGGCGGTAAGAGTTGGCACCGCGTCGTATGCTCCGAGTTCTATTGTGAACCATACCATACCTGTAGGCGGTAAGAGCTAGCACCACGTCGTATGCTCTGAGTCCTATCGTGTAACCAACATCTCTACAACCTGAATTGGCACCGTGCTTCATATTCAGACTCAAGATGCACCAAGAGAGTTGCATGGAGTCATATTCCTAACTCTCCAAGGATCGAACAAGGAAGCCATTCCACGGTCCTTAGTTTATACTGAAAATAATAATGCACGGTCAAGTTAGGGATAGGAAACCTAAGTTGCATCATTGCATTGCATTTATATGCATACACATGGAAGTTTACGACATAAATACACCCGCCTCTCTTATTTATGTTCAGTGGCCCTAAATCATGGAATGAGGAGTGTGCTTGAAAGACATAAATCTCGGGGTAATTAACTGCGGGGGCTTGCGTCCGTCGGAAGATTCAAAGTCCCTACAATCAATAAACTCTCTCATACGGATATTACGTACGGGGGTGAACCATGAAGTCCCTCTTTCTTTTCTTCTCATACCACGAAACAACGCCTTTCCCATACCACGTACCAGACCGGAAGGAAAGGGATAGTGAAGCTTCGAGGGCGGATGATGATGCGCAGAAAAAGGTACCTCTCAATAATATCTGCAATTCAAATGGGCCAATGTGCAAAACTGCCAAAGTGAAGGGGTTAAGGTTTAAATCAAGCACAACTCTAGTGGAGTTATTGTACATGTCAGTGTACCATGTTGAGTTGTTGTACCCTGGTTTACTAATTTAAGGTTGTGGAGGGCATTTTAGGTTCATTGGTTTTTTTTTTTTGGTAATCCTTTCTTATTACAGATTTGTCCTTAATTGGATATCTTGGCCATATAAATGTTTATTTGATTTGCAAGAGAACTACAAAACTGTTCACTTTAAGTTTTGCAACTTAAAATAGCAGTTAGTGCAAATATGTTTCCTAATTTTTTTTTTTTTTAAATCTTGAAGAACTAGATTAAATCTTCGACGCTGTTGTAGTCCAGAAATGAATATATTGCATTGTCGACAATGATATTATTCTCCCTGCATAATTGCTTTATATTTCTTGCTTTAACTCTTTAGAAATTGGGACCCCAAAAAAATTTGCTCAAGGTCTCAAGGACTATGGCTGTTAGTCCAGAACCAGAATTTAGTTTAATTAAGCTGAAGGAGGAATGAACTATGACTCTTAAAAGCACAGTACCTGTTCAGGGAGCTTTTCAAGATTCTTACTGGTACAAATGGTGTACCACCTGAATCACAAACTCAATTTCAGCTTGATGGACCCTCTACTGGTATAGGTGAGCTACCGGTTATGTGTGACAAATCCTCCAATCATTGAGTCTGTTAATGAAATGTATTTAGTTTGAATTTAGCTTTACTATGATAGAATTTATTTATTTGTTGACACCAATCTATCATTTTTCAGTTCTTGAGACCAATTTATTTAGTGACATGACAATTTCTTCAGTTTATAGATCTATCAGTTTTCAGTCATTCTTAAGTTGTTCCAGTCACTGCATTATGAAGTTTTGAGTTATTTTAGGAGATATCTTTAGTGATTCTTAACTAAATTTCTTCTGATAATACCCCAGGCTCAGATTTTTTAGCATAGTCAACCACACCAATTTTTTAATTTCTCACAGTACCAGTCTTTATTTCAACTGGACTGATATCTGTTTCATTAATAAATATATTAAGATAGGATCAAGTAAAAGGATTAAAAGATACAGTGTGCCTGTATCAAGTAAAAACTTCAAAGGATACAAGTGCAAAATTGCTAAAGTGGGGATGCACTACAAATTTTGATAAGGTAAGAAGAACATGACGTTATATCAAGTTGGTGAATCTGAAATCAACTGAAACAAATTTTGACCTCACAAAGTGAACAACTAGCGATTAATAGTTGAGTAATTTTGTGGCAATCTTAGAAGTTTTGGAACTATTGAGTAATTTTCAGGATTTTGATTAAAGAAAAATACTGAAAACAAGAAAAATTAGAAAAGAAATATAATAATTTGTTGATATAATCCAGCGACAATAACACAACAACCTAATTTTAATTTCACTTAGCAATACGCAAATTGTAGAAACAACTCAAGAATCGAATCAATTTTGATTAATCAGGAACGCAGATACAACAATAGCAAAACGGTAAGTCAGAGGTGAAACAACAAAATTACTTATTAATTGATTGAATTGAATCCACACATAGATTCCCTATATGCTGACGAAACTAGAGAAACAAAAATCATTCAAAATGGTTATTTAAATATTCCTAATCAATAGCGGCACAACAGATCTGTCCCAACGGATCTGCTACAGAACGCGCCAGATGCTCTCAGTTACTCCCTGCGTATCTTCTCCTGTTCAGGCGATTCGGGGCCCTTCTCTCAGTGACTCGATGTCTTCAATGGTCGCGGGTAGGTTATTAAATGCGGACCCCAGTCGTAGGGCTTCAGATTTTATATGAATCAGAATCATGACCGCGCGTGACCGCCCTGCCCCCTGCATTTCTCTCTCTGTTGCTGATTTCAGGTCCCACATTATTGCACCTGACAAGTGGCGAACCATCCTCTTCATTATTTCTCATTTTAACTCGGCCCAATGGCGACTGAACTGGCCCAACTTCTTTTCCTTTTTCCTCTTTCGTTCCTTTGACCAGGTCAATCCTCTCCATACTCCTAAATCAATAATTCAGGGTATGAAGTTTGCATTAATCTTAGACGTATTTTCCCCAAAAAAAAAAAAAATACATTGATTCAGGATATCAAATTTTCTGGATAAAATACTAACAGAGCAGTTTCTGCATCATGTAGCACAAGAGTCATATATAGTTTGTTTTGACTCTATTGTCTATGCAGTGTATGAAGTAAAAACCATGCTGTCAATATCTTTACCAAAGTTTTCTAGCTCAGCCTGAATTCATTAATCCAAGACTAATTCTTGCCCAGTCATTTATACTAATTATACTTTTTGGAAACTCACAGTGCATCATTCATTTTGCTTAGCACAAATTGATGTGACTAACCAATTAATTAATCTGGCCCTTTCGGTGAAAGACATGATGTTGTTTCCATCTCCTCATATAGGACTCGGAGGAACAATTGGAAAAAGCACAAACTGGAGATCTCCAGTGTTGTTTCCCTAATGTCTGATTAAGTAATGTTTAACAAATTTAATTTATATCAAGATTTTGATGTATATTGGTTTCTAAAGTACAATTTGTACATTAGCAAACGCAGGGGACATATTATAAACATTTTATAATTCATAATACGTACCCAAAAGAATTCATCTTTCTTTTGACAAAAGTTTAATTGTTATTTAATTTTCATAAGTCACGAGGAAAAATAATAGAGTAATAAACAAATCCAAAGGTCAATAGATTTTTGATTAATTGGAAACAATAAGTCACATTTTGAAAAAGAAAATAAGAAATTAGGCAAATCATTGGTTTTATTGTAATGATGTTGCAGTTTTGATGTAGCATTTATGTAATTAGGATTTTGATATATATCAAACAGTCATCAATGCCTTTTTTTTTTTTCATTTACAACTTTGTATGATTATTCCTTGATTTTTTTTTTTTTTTTGTGTGTAACTGTTTATGTTTATTTTGTTAATCCTTTTGAAGGAGTTCTCTATCTCGGGAACTATATTGCTAGCGTGTATGTAAGATTATCTTTTTAGAGAAGCAACATAAGCCCGAATTTTTTATTTATATCCAAAAAATAAATCAAATTACAAAAAATACCCATGTTATCATGAAAATTCGAAAAATACCCAAACCGGAAATTTTTTTTCCGGATTTGGCCTCTAAACCCGGAAAATTTTTTTCCGGAAATTGAACTCCAAAACCGGAAAAAAAATTTCCGGTTTTAACAATTTTTTTTTTTTTTTTTTTTTTTAGAGTTTCCGGAAAATTTTTTTCCGGAAAAAAAATTTCCGGAATCTCTAAAAAAAAAAAAAAAAAAAAAAAATTTGTTAAGTTAAATTTTTTTATCCGGAATCTCTAAAAAAAAAAAAAAAAAAAAAAAAAGTTAAATCCGGAAAAAAAATTTCCGGAAACTCTAAAAAAAAAAAAAAAAAAAAAAAATGTTAAAACCGGAAAAAAATTTTCCGGAAACTCTAAAAAAAAAAAAAAAAAAAAAAAAAAATGTTAAAACCGGAAATTTTTTTTCCGGTTTTGGAGTTCAATTTCCGGAAAATTTTTTTCCGGGTTTAGAGGCCAAATCCGGAAAAAAAATTTCCAGTTTGGGTATTTTTCGAATTTTCAAGATAACATGGGTATTTTTTGTAATTTGATTTATTTTTTGGATATAAATAAAAAATTCGGAACATAAGCTCCTCCCAAAGTAATATTAACTTTGTTATACAATTTCGATTTCATCTGGCCCAAATAAAATATTGAACTCTAAATGGCATTTTGTTTGTGGCCCAAATTAAAGTAGCAAATGAGCCCACCAAAAATCAATTGACTTAGGAATGTCAAACTCAGCGCTCCCCCTTTCTTGCCCGAGTCTCAACTATAGTCACAAGATTTGCTAATTATTCGTGAATTATTGGTGAATTATTCATTTTTTTGGTGATGCCGAACCGAACGCCTAATTATTCGGTTGACAGAACTTTGACCGAATTATTCCCAAATAATTAGCGAATTTTACGAACTTTTCTCGAATTTTATGAATTATTTGCGATTTTTTTTCCGAATTCTTCCCAGAACATTTTTTTTTTGTTTTCTTATAGGACTAAAATCTCTGATCCTGATAATTCTGAATTATTTCCATATCACAAATTTTTTACTTCACCAAACTGAACCTGAATAATTAATTTGTCACTGTGGTCCATTATGCAAGTCACCAAACTCCGAGAAGAAACAAGGCGACTGGTATGATCCATTATGCAACACTCTGTCAGTTGTTGCTAGAATGAGAAAATTTCAATGCAAAAAAATGTTATTTATTGCCTCCAATTTCAGTTGAAGGTTTTTTAATTCTTAGCCGTCATTTATTTTTATTTTATTTCAAACAAAAATGATCCATTTGATGGAAATTAATTTGACAATAACTAACTTTCTAAAATTGAATACTAATATTTATTTATTTTTCAAAAAATAAATTCATATGTCCAAGTAGACATTATTTGTGCACCCCCTCATGCGTACAAAAAATGGTGCACATACAGTGTTCTAAATAGCGCGCTATAGCGTTTTTGGACCCCAAACGCTACGCTATGACATCAAAATGCACTATTTGCGCTACGGCCGCTACAGCGCTATAGCGGTCCGCTATTTGCGCTATTTGTGCTATACAATATGAGTTTTTTTTTTTTTTAAGCAATTTATATGGGTTTTAAATAAAGATAAAAAAATCTCAAACCGAAATTGAATTTGTTGCTACTTGCTACAGATAAATCAATTTGAAATTGAGAATAAAAATTGAAATTTGAATAGAAAAAAAGTCCAAACCGAAATTAAAATTTGAATAGAAAAAAAAATAGATTATGTCATGAATCATGATGCTTAAGATATTTTTAATAGGAAAAATCGATAGTTTATGATATTACTATGGATATTTTGATATGAATATTATAATTTGGACTTTGTACGGGTTCAATATGAATATTAAAATTTCTTAATTACTTTGGTGTTATTTATTATTCTATGAGACTTTAGATAATGTTGATATTTAGTACAAATATTGAATATACGAAATGTAAAAAAAAAATGCTATTTGGAATAGCTTCCGCTATAGCGACGCTATTCGCTATAGCTTTTTTTTTAGCCTTCCCGCTACGACGCTATAAACGCTATTTAGAACCTTGTGCACATACATTGTTTACGTGCTTGTTAACTTTAATTTTTTTCCCAAAGCAATGTTAACTCCATCATTTTAATATTTTTAAGGGAAATTTCACGTATACCCTGAAAAACTTCAAAATTACGTATTTTCCCTTCTAAACTTTGAAATTACCTATTTCAATTCCCTCTCTAAACTTCAGAAACTCACAATTTACCCATTTTATTATTTTCTATATTAAACCTCATTCTAAATTTATAAAATACTCATTTTACCCTTTATTAAAAACATAAAAAACCCATCGGACACAAATTTGAATTTGAAGGGTTCATCTACCGTCTGAACCGCTTTAAGATCCGTGCATGCAACATCAGCACAAATCTTAAAGCGAACATATGCGGATATTGAAGCGACGTACACGAATCTTAATGCAATTTGTGGGTGTCAAATTGCTTTAAGATCGCACGCTAGATTATTTGGTGTACATTTTTTATTTAATATAAACTGGTTAAATGGGCTAGCTGGTCCATTTTTGAATATTAAACTGGTTAAATGGGTTATATGGGCCAAGTTAATTGAGAAACTATGATTTAGAGAAAATGTTCTAGTATATAAATGCATGTGCCTTCTTTACGTTTTCCTTTTGGGCCTAATACTCTCGTCTCTTGAGCTCCGGATCACCATTTTTTTTTTCTTTTACATTACTAGTAAATCAAACTCATAATGTGATATTCCGCTGGTGCATTTCTCCTAAGTACTAAATAGCCATCATTTCCCTCCCTTATTTCACTGTGTAATAATTGTATTCATATTCGCTTCTTCTAAATACTAATGCCCCTTTAATTATCCAAATTTGTAATAATTGTAATAATTGTATTATATTGAATAACTATATTTAGATGTTATCAGTGTAATAAATTATATTTTATCAGAATGAACATCAATAATTTATTTTTAATTATCCAAATTATATTAGTAGATCAGGCCAATTTTGGCTCTTGGATAAAAAGTTACAAACAATGTTTATATAATTAATTTAGTCTGTGCTCTGTATCTGTATGAATCAAACAGCTAATGAATCATGGGGTAGCAGAGAAGGTGATAGAGGAAATGAAGGATAACATAAAGGGATTCTTTAGTCTTCCCTTACAAAAGAGGGAAGAAGTGGCTCAGCTTCCAGGAGATTTAGAAGGCTATGGCCAAGCATTCGTTCACTCTGAGGAACAGAAGCTAGACTGGGCAGACATGCTATTTCTTTTCACTCAGCCCCCTCATTTTTGCAATTTTAAACACTGGCCGGCTGTATCTCAGGCCATTTTAAAAAATGGTGAGCAAGCCGTTTTGATTTTTTTTTATTATATTGAGATGCATGGAATTCGATTATTCTAAGCGGCTTCAATCAAGAATTTAAAATATTAACATATATTGGTTTTATGTTCTTCGTAGAGTATAGATTATGATGGGGACATAATAGTGCAATGTTCAGGACCGGTCCTGAGGATTTTGGGGCTCGGGGCGGGAGAAAATTTTGAACATATCATACAAAATAATTTTTTTTATTAATATGACATATCATACAAAGCAGGGAATGATACTCCTCAAAATAAAACATATACAATGATGAACATACCCACACTATGCTTCTTGCTTGCTTCTTGATAAACCAATTTTGAACACTTGTATGTTGTACCTGCACAAAAAACATATATAAACCACATCTCATCTGAAATGACTCCTTGCATTTTTAGAAGCAAAATCATCAATTATATTTTCAACATCAATAGTTTTCAACATATTTTTTTCAATACTTAATATTGTTAATCCATTCAACCTATCTTGAGTCATAGTTGTCCGTAAATAAGATTTTATCAACTTTAATTTTGAAAAACTCTTTTCTGCAGATGCCACAGTAATAGGTACAGTTAGTAAAACTCTATAAGCAACTAAAATATTTGGAAACATATCCATCTTTTTTACAAACTCCATAATTTTAATGGAGTTCCATGCATTTCCATCTTGACACGCTTCAGTATCACTAGTTGTCTTTTTAAGAAATAAACAACTTTATTCAACGAATGAAGGGAATAATTTAAGAAATAAACAACTTTATTCAAGCAGGATTTTAAAGTTGATCGGCACAATGATCCCATCAAGAAACACAAGTCTACAACTAAAAAGGGGGGGTCACCAAAACCTAATATTTAATTTATTTTTATGTAATAATGTAGATAATATATGGTGATGCTTAAGAAAAATCCCACTTCCCAGAGGTAAATTCCAAGGTAAATTCCAATGTAACCCATTAGGTTGTTTATGAAGGAGAGAATTGAAGGTCACAAGTCACATCCCATGCACTTCCCAGACAGGATGCATAAAGATTTTATAATAGGAATCAGGTACGTACGCTAGCTGTTCCGAATTTCTCTTTCAAGTAACAGCATCAGTGGCCTAGCTAGCTTTTGGGAAACTTCGTACCTGCTAGATGAACCCATTAGGTTGACCTTGACCTTGACCTCCACCTCCAGGTACTAACTGCACAAATTCTGTGAAAAACTAACTAACTAGTGTTTTTTGTCATCTCATTAAGCAAATCATGCAGCAATGGGTCCCACTCGTCAGCAGACTCCTTAATTCTCAATTACCTAGTCAATTCATTTTCTATATATAAAAATCGGAATTGAATTTTGTCCAAAGGATTTTGGACTTAAACCGTCCGATCTGTACGTATTTAAATTTGTGCGAATAAATAAAACTTAATAAATTTAAATAACTCTGTGAATCTAAACCGTCTGTACAAATTTTAATGTGAATTAGACATTTTAGGTTCAACTTTAAATAAGACTTTATTCAAAACTCTTTAAAGAAAACCCCACCCATAGAAATCTGGCACAGATTCATAATATTATAAATATTTTACATAGATAATGTTCTATAATTAATATGTTATTTTCTTGAAGTAACCAAGAAGTTGCTTGGTTTCTTGCCCCGGAAGATGTATATCTATCGCACCCTAATATATATATATATATATATATATATATATATATATAAGATCCTTGTAACATGCATGCATATGTATACCTCCAAACACACCACACTCAATGGGAGCATCCAACAAACATACAAGAGATAATCACACACAAGTAAGGGAAGAAGCAAATCTAATACTCTCACTAGCACTCCCTGAACAAAACAATAAAATCAAAAGAAGAAGGAAGACAAAAATTCCAGGAGTATTTGAATGCAAAACATGCGATCGCCAATTTCCGTCATTCCAAGCCCTTGGGGGACACATGACGAGCCACCTCAGGCCGAAAATTCGGTTTGATGGGCTCGGCATGGTAATCACAACGAAATTTAAGGAGCGAAAGAGGCATCTATGTAACTTGTGTGGAAAGGAGTTCATGTTAGGTCAGGCATTGGGCGGACACAAACGTCTGCACCGAACTCCTGCGGTAGTAACCGAGCAGTTGTTGCATGACCCGCGCCGTGAGGCTAGTATTGATTTAAATATGCCTCCTTTGGACATGAACACCTAAATAACATAGTGGGTTGTACTTTTATAGGTACTTTTATTTGTATATAGTTGCTGCATTTATACTACATGTTATATATATATGTATGATATGAGTTCTGATAGCGTTTTAAGCTGTATGTAAAGTATGATAAGAAGTATGAAAATCATATTAACCTTAATTAAGTCATGATTGTGAAAAGGCTCCTCAATTTGAAGGCCCAATCAAACTGATTTTTGTTGCAAGCTGTTTTCATATGGCAATGTTGTCAAATAAATTTAATAACTCCATTTAAAGTCTTTTTTGAAGAGTATGCAATTTGCCTAGTATAATAATTCATTAACAAAAAGAAGGGTTAATTAATTACATCAAGATGGGGAAAGAAAAAGAAAACCAAATGAAAATAAATATACAAGCACATGAACCAAATAATTAAGGTCTAAAATTACAAAAGAAAAAGAAGAAGTAGAGCCTTGCCAATTGAAAGTCTTGAACCTGAACTTTGAATTTAACAGTTAGAGAAGATATAATGAACTTCATGGCCAAATCAACAGAGAAAAATAAGTGGGATCTAAATCAAGTAAAACAATATTCTAATAAGATTTGGTCGTCGAACTTTTAAATATTTATAAAATTAAGATCTTTCAATCGCATTTCGTATTTGCGATTTTCCATACTCTAATAAGATTTGGTCGTCTAACTTTTAAATATTTATAAAATTAAGATCTTTCAATCGGATTTCATATTTGCGATTTTACATACTGTAATTAATAAGAGTCATCATTTGCATAAAACAATAAGAGTTATCATTAAATATTTTATTTTATCTTCAAATTCATCATTATATTTTTTTTGTAAACTTTGGAAGAAAGAGAAAGAAGTGCCAAAATAATTTGAAATAGTTGAAAATGATGTGTATAGTAAGATGGCTGCAGTTATGAATCCTTCCGCTCTTCAATAGTAACTAGTATCGTGCCCGTGCGTTGCAACGGGACATATTATAAGAGAACAAAAAAAATTGCTGCTAACTTATAATGTAAAGTCCTAAAAATAAATTTAAATGATGAAATTTATTTATCAAACCTTAGAGATTTTATTTATCAAAACTTATAACGTAATAAGGAAATTGGTAGCAATCAAAAAAGATGAAATTTATTTATCAAACCTTAGGGATTTTCTTCAAAGCCAAATCCAAAATGAATCAGAAAATATATTGTTTAAAAGGTAACTACATCTAAATTTCACAAATATCTTTTGGACATTATACATCACAATTTTGCAGAGGAGGGGAGAGGAGGAGAGAGAGAGAGAGAGAGAGAGAGAAAACCAACAACTGTTAGGGAGTGGATTTTTTTTCATTCTACAGATTTGTATAGAAGCAAACAAGGAGATATCTCCATTTAAGGAAAAAATTTATGGATTTCCATTATGCTCAATTAAATAAGGAGAATAAGAAAATATATATTTATTGTCTGCACAATTCGGTGTAGGAGAAATAAGGGAACATATTTCATGCAGAATTTTTTTTCTAAAAGATTGAGTCGGCTTAAATTTAATTGTAACATTTATTGTGGCTATACATGTGGCGAGTCTTATTTTAACTAAATTTAAACTTCTACACATAAAAGAGATACATTTAATCAAAAGAAGACAGATTATGTAATTGGAGGGTTGAGATTAAATCTAAAATTTTATCTTTCAATCATAGCCGTTGGCGGATCGGACACCCAACGTGCTTAATAATGAAATGGAGATTTACAGTAATCTAAATTTGATAATGAATCTCCATTCCATTATTAAGCACGTTGGGTGTCCGATCCGCCAACGGCTATGATTGAAAGATTAATTTTTGGATTTAATCTCAGCTCTCCAATCACATAATCTATCTTCTTTTGATTAAATGCATCTGTTTTATGTGTAGAAATTTAAATTTAGTTACAAACATACTCGCCACACATACCGCCACACGATGCGTTACAATTAAAATTAAACAGACTCTAAAATTTAGCGATATAATTATTTGTTTCCTTATTTCTCCATCTCCAATTGATATTTTCTATACGGCGGATCACAATGCAAATCAATTGTTTGTTCACTTCCTTATTTATCTACTTCCTTATTTCTATACATATTACTGTGATAAATCTAGAATATATTTTTAATTTTGTTTTTTATGAAAATTTGTCATTTTGTATAAAAATTTATTTTTGTTATCTTATTATATATTCCGTTGCAACGCACGGGCACGATACTAGTATTATATTATATGTTTAAAAAATTGAAAGATTTGATACCAAAGTGTTCTCTGGAACCAATTTTGACTGACCAAATAATTAATACACGTATTTTAAAGTTCAGCTAATTAATAGAGTTATCATTCAATTATATTAATGTCTGAAGTATTCGGCTGAATTAAATGATTTATTATGGATCTATTTAGTTCAACAGTAACAATGATGATATCAACAGAGGTACGTAGTATACAATCTATTTGGACATTGCAAATTAAGTTTCTATGTTAATTTGCCTCAAAGTAAATTGTGTACAAATTTCTACTACTCCTTGAATATCATCAATATATATATATATATATATATATATAATTGTGCTACTGTACTTCGCGAAGTAAAACAAAGTTTTACTTCACGCTCATATTCCCATTTTCAAAATCCAAAATGTCGATCCGAACCGTTCAAGTTGTTCTCCATATTGAAATGTGCTTGGAGACCAAATTTTACATTTTTTGGAATTTTTTTACTATTTATTAAGCCACTTTGAAAATCGCTGATCCATTGGTCCAGAATTTTTTACTGTTTTTTACTGTTCACAATGGATCAGCGATTTTCAAAGTGGCTTAATAAATAGTAAAAAAATTCCAAAATATGTAAAATTTGGTCTCCAAGCAATTTTCAATATGGAGAACAACTTGAACGGTTCGGATCGACGTTTTGGATTTTGAAAATAGGAATATGAGCGTTCGTTTTACTTCGCAAAGTACAATAGCCCTACTCATATATATATATATATATATATATATAGAGAGAGAGAGAGAGAGAGAGAGTGGCTAATATCAAAACGTTTGTTCCTGAGCCCTTGTGCAACCAAGTCGTTTTTGGATTTCAAAAGTCCAAATGGTCGATCCGAACCGTTCAAGTTGTTCTCCATATTGAAATGTGCTTGGAGACCAAATTTTACATTTTTTGGAATTTTTTTACTATTTATTAAGCCACTTTGAAATTTTCTGATCCGGGTGAACAGTAAAAACGGTGCAATCTAATTCTGGACCATGTGATCAGAAATTTTCAAAGTGGCTTAATAAATAGTAAAAAAATTCCAAAAAATGTAAAATTTGGTCTCCAAGCACATTTCAATATGGAGAACAACTTGAACGGTTCGGATCGACCGTTTGGACTTTAAAAATCCGAAAACGACTTGGTTGCACGAGGGCTCAGAAACAAACGTTTTGATATTAGCCACTCTATATATATATATATATATATAGTATGTGTTTCCCTAACCGGATAACTTGGTGACTAAGGCACTTCATTAGTGCATCTGATCAATCTGTCTCTATCAAATTTTCTTGGTTAATTAGGTAAGCAACATAGGTTATCTCTTTTTTATCAAGCTTCACAGAATTAGTGCTTTCGTTGTCATTTGAAGCGGCCTCGGTGTTTAGTGCTTACACAATCAATGACATGTAGGCTGTAGGTTAAAACAAATTCTAATTCTTCTATCATTTAATGTGAACAACTTGACTCCGAAAGACGGAATAATAATATTCTCCTCATATACAGAATCACAGGAAATTAAAGAAAAGATCCCTACAGGAGCTACACCCTGGATTTGAACTAGATATAGGTATATATATATATATATAGGATCTGCCTGATTTCCAATGAGATCGATCTAGCTGAAATATAGAGGAAATATATAGGTATATATATAGGATCTGGCTGTTTAGAGGTACGTACTAGATATTTGGAATTGTCGACTTTGGTAAGAATGGTTTGTTATGAAATTGGTGGGGTTTCCCGGCCACTTTTATAAAATAAAAAAAGATTGAATTCCTGTACTAAAAAAATATTTGACAGCATATGCCGAACAAGCAACGAGAGTACGGAAAATAAATTGTTAAACTATAATAAAACAAGAGAAAGAGAACGGGCCGGCTTTATTACAGTGACGCTTGTTCGACATAAAGTTATATATATATATATATATATATCAGTTTAATTATAACTTATTGTTCTTAATTTGAATAATTAAACTTATAACTATATTGTTTTTTCTTCTTTTGAGACAGAAATTAATATTGACGACTTTAAATATTACAAAGATATTTAAAAAAAATGTTACTCGGATTTCAATCACGGAGCTAGAAGTGAATTAATAATAGAGGATCATATGCATTGTATTGGAGATGGGTATAAATTGTAGGAGTTGATTAACAATATAGTGGTCGTAGGTAGGAAGATGTAAGAAAGATTATTTTCTGAAATAGCAATAGGAATAGAGAGATAAACTAGAATAGAAAGAAAAAGAAGCTTATTTCTGAAATAATGATTTTTTTTATAAGCAAACATATATTGAGAATAGGAACATAATTACTAGAATAGACGTAGCCTAATTCCAGCGCTACCTAAGCTCTGATACTATAAAGGATTTTATAAAAGAGAGAATTTATTGTGTGTTTGATTACATTGACATGACGTCTATTTATAAGCTTGACTATGATTAATCCTAAATAACGTCCCCTCCTCTCATATTTTTTTTCATTTCGCTCTTTTCATCCCTTTTAGTTCTCACATCCGGCATAGCGATACCCCTTCTCTCTCATCTCTATCTCCTCGTGTGGAGAGGAGAATGAGAGAGAGGGGAGGGAGCCGAACCGAGTGGAGCCGATCGAAGCCGAGAGCGCGGTATCGTCGGAGCTTGAAGCGTAGAGTCTTTACCATCATCTCGATCGAAGCGTGGCCATGAGCAAATCTGGCCATCGGAGCGCAACGGCTATCAGACGAACTGGATCTGGTCGTGGAGAGAGATGAGGAAAGAAGTAATATGAAGTTTAAGAGTGTAAATAAGTAGAATTAGTTTATTGTAGTAGTTTATGTGTTTTTATGAGAATAAATGAGTTTAGATCTAGGTATAAGAGTCATTTCACTTGTTGTAATATGTTTTTTTATCAATGAAATCATTAGTAGGCATTTAAAACCACTAACCTAAAAAAAAATCATAAATAACTCCACTAAGCATCTCCTACCTACCACCACTATATTGTTAATTAACTCCTACAATTTACGTCCACTATTATCTCCAATACAATTCATATGATCATCTATTAATTAATGATCTCAGTCAATAGTAAATTAATAATCCAATTTAAATAAAATGAAGTAGGCAACTCAAAACCAAATATAAAGAGAAAAATATTTATCCTATAATATATTTGAATTGTTAACATAGCCGACTAATTAAGTAGCTCTTGTAATACTGTGGCTAATCTTTAATCCTGAATTCAGTAAATTAATTTGTGGAAAATTTAGGAGCTTCCTCTATATTGAAGTTGCTTCGCCAAGTCATCACCGAAAAAAGACACGTCAATACATCCTATAAATAAAAACCAAAATTATTGGAAAATTATTGGGACATTTTCCGAATTATCCACAATTTTTTCTTTTCTTTTGTACCTCAGAATCTTAATGTATATATATATTAATATGCATTAAAAACAAACTGTTTCTTAATTTTATTTATATATCTGAATCATTGAACGAGCCCTTTAAATTATTTCAAATTTATGAACTTATAAGATAATATTCTTCTGTAAATTAATTCCAAAATTTTATGAAAAAAAATAATGCTGGTAATTAGGAGTCATGGAACAGAACATCAGCTACACTTATTAAGCTTTGACGAAGAATGTACGTATGATAGAGTGAGACAAAATGTTTAAGGGGGAACATAACTTTATAATATTTTTAAACGCAATATATTTTTTATTATTTAAAAAAAAAATAAAAGAAGTATATTTTTTACATTATTTTGAGTCAGGCAGCTGGTGTCCACTCTAATGGCTCTGTCATTGAATATTAATTATTGTACAAAGAATCATGTTTAATATAATTAGTTAAGAAAATACTTTCTGTAGAAAAATTACAGACTAAAAAATCATTAAATTCAGATTTAAAATTCGGATAAAAAATCACTTGTCGATATTAAAACAGGAAAATGGCTTTACCTCCAATTTTACTAAAAAAATAAAAATAATAAACATTAAGCTGCGGACCTGCGGTAGTTCATGAAAAAAGACCGAAACTAGAGGTGAAAACGGAGCGAATACGGAGCGGATAGTGGTAAAACCATATTCATATCTCTTTTTAATTTTTCGGATACAGATACGGATCGGATAGGATATTTATTAAAATAATATTAAAAAATATCAAAGTTTATAATATTTATCTAATTTTAATTGTGAATAACAATATTTTTTCATAATATATATTAAAATATATGATATATATCTACTATTCAGATATGGACAATTAAAACATAAAATTATATCAGTATTCATCTCTATACGGATATTCGGATATCGGATATCCATCTAATTTTTCAAATACGGATAAGATATTATACATACCGTTTCACCCCTAACCGAAACCCTTTCTTTGCTCAAATAAAGAATATAAAATAAAAATGAGTCATTGCATGGAGATACAAATTCAGATTCAGTGAAGTAACTCAATGTTTGGGTTTTGGATCGGAACCGTCCGATTCGAATCCGCGACAATCCATCTCAAGTGGAGCGCACACATCCCGAGCGACGGATTCGAATCCCGAAACAATTCTGAGTGACGGATTCGAATCGGACAGTTCCGATCCAAAATCCAAACATTGGGTTAGTTTAGGGGATCCGGACCCTGGAGATATCGTTCTCTCGCTTTAGACGGTAACTACTAACTAGGATGCTTTCATGGTAGGATGGCCCCACGAAACTATACCTTCTTTATTGTCCGATCGATAAAATATAATCTCCTGTGATTTCTGTACGTAGTTCGCCTCTAAATGTAACAAGTCATATTTGACTGCACAGGAACCGTTACAAAACACCTTAAAACACGCGAACCTTCTTCCCAGCCCGGTCAACATGCACTCGCTTAACTTGACCAAGACGGAGAGCACCGGTGACAGGTTACGTGTTCAATTAGTCAACCGTGTCGCATTCTATTACCAACAACTGTTCTTGCTTCCCTACAGCCGGGCAAATGTTACTAAAAAGACAAATTAACACGCTCTCACACAGTCCACAGAGACAAATTAACACGCTCTCACACAGGTTTCTATATTGATGGAGATGTGATTAGTGAAGGTTTTGAAGGCCGTTTGCTCAACCTGTTTGTGTAAGATATATATGATCACATCTTTATGTAGAGAAATAGGTAGCTGTGCATATTTAGCAAGTCCTGTTCATATTTGGACTAACTTTTAGGTACTGGATAGGAAATATATATGAGCTTTGTTCTTTTTAATTTGAAGTATTTGTTTATAAAATTTGGAGTCTTCTTGTTTTTTTTTTTATGAATATTAGCTTTCTTCGTTTTAATGTTGAGTGTTTGTTTCTGTGGATACAACAATGTAAAATATGGTCAAGAACAAGTCCTTTGCAATTGATGTAATAAATCCGGATGGAGGCTTGCAACCTTACTAAAACAAAAATTAAAAAATTTGACAAACAATATAAAATAAATTTTTAATAAAGATTGGAGTTCAAGCAAATAATTATTTAATATTAACAAAAATTATCTCATCCAAATTTCGAACCTGTCAATAATACAAAATAACTAGACCAAAAAGCGATGATTCTCATACTAACAATACAAAATAAGTGAAAGCGTGATGTGTCTCCACGTGGTTTCTATATATGTTAATTATTATTCTGATGTATATTTCTTTTCTGCTTTATTTTTTTTTGAGAAAGAAATCAGGTGGACATGTTTTACGCTCATTCTAATTATGAATGCATGTGGCTAGCAAAATCTGTTCGACTATGAACTTCTCAAATGGCATTAGTCAACATACTTTATTATTCCCATTAATTAAGTTTAGAAAATTGTGTACTACACAGTTATTTTATGAAAAATAGACTAATATAGTATTTTTTAGGGTACACCAACAGAAAATGTGCTATTTTTTAGTGTATCGGTATTACCGACATGAGTATCCGCGAAGATACTGTCGGCAAAAAATACTTTTACCCTCGCAGATAGTGACAAACTTATATAGTGAATTTGTACCTTTTATATGTATTTCGGATGAATTATACTTGTTTTCCACAACGTTTATATCTGATGGAATATATAATTTAAAAAATATATTAGCAAAAGTTGAACATCCAAAAATTCCAATAAATCTAACTTTTATCATATGTACTAATTAACTTGCTACAATCCATTACAAAAAAGTTTATATCAACTATAAAATATGTAAACAATTTTGTTATCTATTATGAACATATTAAAGAAATCAAATGTACATGGTTTCTATATATGTCAATTATTATTCTACTGTATATTTCTTTTCTGCTTTTTTTTTTTTGAGAAAGAAATCAGGATCTGATATAAAATGACAATCTAAATAAAAATAATTTTAAAAATTGTTCTTTTGATGATTTATATAGTAATTTAAAAAAAAAACAACTGGTGTACACCAATCTAATTTAGAGAAAAAATATAAATATTATAATTTGGATTATTTTTGTAATGAATTTTATTAAAATTAAGTTCTATGCACATGACATTATTGTACTTAACATTGCAATAAGATAAGAGATAAGAATTCAATATCATACACAACTGTTTTAAAAAACTAGCGGTTGAACCGATTGATCCACTGGTCCGACCAGTAAACCAATATTGGCCGGAAGTTTTACCGAGTCAATGTCCGATCCGGTTCTGATAACATTGGTAATTTGTATATATGTGATCCGGTTAATTCCACATCTGAATGAAGAAATTAAATTTGGAACCGAATCTTCGTCTACATGTGGGCAAGAAAATTATGGTTTATTCATCCATCCATTCATAATTTGGATAGTTATAATTATAGTATGGAGAATATTTGAATTTTGAGAATACACAACTCATATCATGAATAGATGAATGGATCGTGTTGGCAGAAAATTTGATTCCATTAAATTTACTCCTAAAATGGATTTTTAATGTTGCGCTATGCTATAAAGAACAATTAACATCATTTCCTTGGAGTGCGCTTCCTCTGAGATATCTCATATTTTGCGTGACCGACGTGTCCAGTGTCTATTCAGGGTGGTGCAGGGGTCAGTATTATTTAAGCGTTAAGATTCATGCAGAACGTATTTGAACAGTTGAGATTTTTCAAAATGTCACACAAAATATGAGATATCTCAGAGGATGATGCGAATTCATTCCGTTGAGATATGATTCTGCAAATTGAGCTAGCTGATCCTTTTTAGGGATTTAGATAATTAGATGTGTTCCGTTAATTTGATTTTATCCTAATTGAATTTATTTTTTATTGTTTGACACCGATCAACGAAATAGTAATAGATTTTATAAAAATATTTATATAATTTAGTTTTCTATTAGATATTGATATATTTAATCGACAATTTAAATCTCACAACTCAAGATTGGAAGCCATAATACACAATCATCCATCCGATGCTATGCTTGGTATCACAGACTCATTCAATTAATCTTTGCATTTTAATATTTTTTTTTTTGTGGGTATATAGTTAATTAAGTGGAAATTAAAACAGGTGGACAAATGTTTTACGCCCATTCTTATGAATCTGTTCGACTATGAATTTTTTCAAAAAAAATTAAATATGATTAGTTTATCATTCAGCGCTATTACTATATATATGAGATTCATAAAAAATGACAATGGCGTTTCCCATTTATATTCTAGTTTTAGATATCTTCCAATAAAAATTTAAAAATTCGCCCATTTAAATAACGGTTTTTTATATAATATCCACAATTTTCAACTTAATTAATTTCAAGTTAGATTAATAATAATTTAAAAAGAATGCCAAAATTGTCCTTCTCTTCAAATTGCAAAAATTAAATGCATACAAAAAAAGGAATCCGCATCCTCTGCATTACTGTACCATTTGTGTTAATTTTCGGACCGTACGATCAAAATTCGAGCCAATCCAACCTACGCCTGTAATGCATGGGTCCTTTAATATTTGTGCGGATTTTAATTGGACGGTTCAGATCTTAACTCAAAATTTGAGTTAACTCAGAGGATACAAACTAAAAAAAAAGGAGAGTCGTGTCTGGAAACACATTTCTCATGCCTTTAATGCCTCGTTTGTGCATGACATTTTTATCTCCGTTATTAAAGTCCAAAAAGTCAATCTGAATCGCTCAACACAATCTTTATTTTAAAATGTGCTTGGAGACCAAATTTATAATTTTTTTAAATTATTTTACTATTTTTTAGATAGGTACAAAATCACCGTTTTTCAGAAAATTATGACCATCCAAAAAATGGTGATTTTGTAACTATCTAATAAAATAGTAAAAAAATTCAAAATAAATATAAAATTTAGTCTCCAATCACATTTTAATATGGAGATTGTTTGGACTTTCAAAACGGAGATTAAGATGTGACGCACGAATGAAACATAAAAGACATGAGACATTTGAAGTTTTGAACCCTACTCTTGACTAAATTTGACAATGATATTTTTGTTTTTGTTTTTTTTTTCTAGAAAGGGATTCACTGGAAAACTACTCAAGTAAACTTCAAAAGGCAGCACATTGTATTTTAGGCTTCATGGCTACAAACTTGGGCATAAACCGGGAGAAAATATCCGAACTATTGTTTGGATCTCAAACTGTATGAATGAATTATTATCCACCTTGCTTGGATTCTCATGATAAGGTGGTGGGTCTTTCGCCACACTCAGATGCTTTTGGATGAACTGCAAATCAGAAGGAACAATAAATTGTCTTTATTTTAAAATGTGCTTGGAGACCAAATTTATAATTTTTTTAAATTATTTTACTATTTTTTAGATAGGTACAAAATCACCGTTTTTCAGAAAATTATGACCATCCAAAAATGGTGATTTTGTAACTATCTAATAAAATAGTAAAATAATTCAAAATAAATATAAAATTTAGTCTCCAATCACATTTTAATATGGAGATTGTTTGGACTTTCAAAACGGAGATTAAGATGTGACGCATGAATGAAACATAAAAGACATGAGACATTTGAAGTTTTGAACCCAACTCTTGACTAAATTTGACAATGATATTTTTGTTTTTGTTTTTTTTTTCTAGAAAGGGATTCACTGGAAAACTACTCAAGTAAACTTCAAAAGGCAGCACATTGTATTTTAGGCTTCATGGCTACAAACTTGGGCATAAACCGGGAGAAAATATCCGAACTATTGTTTGGATCTCAAACTGTATGAATGAGTTATTATCCACCTTGCTTGGATGCTCATGATAAGGTGATGGGTCTTTCGCCACACTCAGATGCTTCTGGATTGACTCTTATCTTACAATCAAGTCCAGTTGTTGTCAATCAGAAGGAACGATAAATGGTTTCCTGTAATGCCACGTCCGGGTGCTCTTGTTGTCAACATCGGTGATGCTCTAGAGGTAATTATGATGCTATGATATCAGATTTGAGATTAGTTAATCCCACCTTGTAATTGCTTGTACCAAGAAGACATCCATATTGCTTATTAATGATCGGTGATGCTCTGATGGACATATATTGGTCCTTAAAATAATTTTCTAAATCACCCTATTTTTCTTTTATATAGATTTTAACAAATGGAAGATATAAAAGCATAGAGCACAGGGTTGTTATAAATGCAAAAGAGGAGAGGATATCTGTAGCTGCTTTTCATAGTCCCATTTTCGGGAAAACAGTGGGACCACTTGCAGAGATTGTAGACAAAGAACTGCCGCTATTGAAATCAATGAGTATGCAAGAGTAGGTGAAGCTCGTTTTCTCCCAAAAGCTAAATGGAAATAACATGATTGAACTTATGAAATTATACCCATGATATCGATAGAGTGAGCCATAAACAGTAAATTAAGAAAATAATGGTAGTACTTTTTAATTTGAATGTAACTTCTGCTTTGGCGTAATTTATATCAGACACAAAATATTGTAACAATTAAAGGATCGTTCTCTTATGAAGTTCTGCTTGTCAGCCAATTATTGATTTCTGATTATTCCTTCTAGGCTTGATTTGTAATACATCCCGCTGATTTCTTACGTCTCTCACTTAATAAATTTTATGATTTTTTTTTAATTTCCTATAGAAATATTTTCCAATACAATGTAAATATGATAATCACATAACACAAATCAACCTGTCATTCTATATTCCCCAATCTCAAATAAAATATCAACCTTTTGCTATCATCATATTTATCTGAGGCCGCGCATCACAATGTACATGACATCTAATTTAGCGCCCAAGGGCCTAAAGAGTTAAAATAAATTATCTAATTCAAAATATTCATTTCCACTTGGATAAAAGAGCGCACAGTAATCAACGAACAAATTAATGCCTTATAATATAATTCACAACATAGATAAGGTCTTTTTTGCAACATACGTCTTCATCAGTCAGCACGCATCTAGGAGTTCATACCTTAGTTTAATTGAGACAAAACTGAAAGTAAAATGTCATACAAACAAACAAAGTTTTTCTACCAAGAAATTAGCAGTAATAAAAAGAATTACTATATAGCCAACGAATTTATAGCTAGTTCCTTCAAACAGTCATTACAGTATTACAGAGATTCAGTCCCAGGGCTTCAGAAGTTCAGATTTTATATGAATCATGAGCGAGTTCACATATATTATTCTTTACTAATTAATCATTAATTCAGGATATCAAGTTTACATTAATCTTAGACGTATTATTAAAAAAAAAAGAACATTGATTCAGGATATAAAATTTTCTGGATAAAGATACTGGCAGTGCAGTTTTTGCATTATGCAGTGTATGAAGCCAAAATCACGCTGTTAATATTTTTACCCAAGTTTTCTGGCTCACCCTGAATTCATTCATTCAAGACTAATTCTTGCCCAATGCCCATTCATTTGTACTGATTATACTTTTTGGAAACACATAATGCATCATTCTTTTTGCTTAGCACTAATTGATGTAACTACTTCGGAGCAAGATAGGATGTTGTTTCCATCTCCTTGATATAGGCGTAGGGGTGCAAACGGATCGGATACGGATCGGATAGTGGTAAAATCATATCCGTATCCGCTTTTAATTTTCGGATACAGATACGGATCGGATATTAGACGGATACATGATATCGGATATCCGTATATATATACATAAATATTTTCATAATATATAGTAAACTATATGATATTTATCTACTATTCGGAAACGAATAATAAAAATTCAAAACCATATCCATATCCGTATCCGCACGGATATTCAGATATCGGATATCCATATCTAATTTTCAGATATGGATGCGGACATGGTCGGATAATGTCCGACCCGTTTGCACCCCTATATAGGTGGAACAATTGGAAAAGGCACAAACTGGAGATCTCCAGTGTTGAAGGTTAGCCTAGACAAAGACCGGATATTGTTTCCCTAGTCTGATTAATTAATGTTTAACAAATTTAATGTATATCAATATTTTGATGTATATTGGTTTCCAAAATACAATTAGTACAATAGCAACGCAGGGGTCGACATATTTTAAAAATTTATATTTCATAATACGTACCCAAAATAATTTATCTTTCTTTTGATAAAATTTAATTGTTATTTATTTTACAGACGCCATGAGGAAAATTAATAGAGTAATAAACTTATCTAGAGGTTAATAAATGTTGATTAATTGGAAACAAGTCCCATTTTGGATCTAAAATACTCGAATTAAGTTTACCTTAATTTGAGTAACGCTGCTCTGATACTATTTTTTATGTCCCTAACAGCACCTTAGGTACTTTTAATAGTTATTGGCGGAATATCAAAAACTGAAAATTAAATCTCAAGTGCAAATAAAAATAAATAGAAGAGTTACAAGAATTGACACAAGAGATGTTAACGGAGGTTGGCAAAAAAGCCTACATCTCCTGGACGTCACAACCGCTTCTCGATGCGCCTTTCTATTACTCAATAAGAAAGGAGTACAACTTGTGAACCAGTGAATCCTTACAATCAACTGGAAGTCACACGGCCAACTCGTGTAGGGTGATGTTAAAAATAATGGAGTCATAGAATCGATCTCAGTCATTGATCATCATTGATTGAGTGGCTCAGATTAAATCAAGAAAAGTAGCTTTAAACAGTAGAGTAGGTAGAGTTAAATCTAGTTCCTTCAAACAGTTATTACAGTATTACAGAGATTCTCTCCCGTCCCCAGTACTCCTAATTAATCATTAATTCAGGATATCAAGTTTACATTAATCTTAGACGTATTATTAAAAAAAAAAAAGAACATTGATTCAGGATATAAAATTTTCTGGATAAAGATACTGGCAGTGCAGTTTTTGCATCATGCAGTACAAGAGTTATATAATACCCTGTTCTGACTCTTTTGTTTATGCAGTGTATGAAACAAAAATAACGCTGTTAATATTTTTACCCAAGTTTTCTGGCTCACCCTGAATTCATTAATTCAAGACTAATTCTTGCCCAATGCCCATTCATTTGTACTAATTATACTTTTTGGAAAAACATAATGCATCATTCTTTTTGCTTAGCACTAATTGATGTAACTACTTCGGAGCAAGATACGATGTTGTTTCCATCTCCTTCATATAGGCTAATAGGCGGAACAATTGGAATCCATCTCCTTTTTCTTTGTTTTTTTTTAATTTCATTTTGACTTTGAACATAAAATGGGATCCGTAGAGACGAACAGTTTGACACTTTGAGGAGAAGAAACCAAAATAGCAAATAGTTGGACACTTCACAACCAAGTTTCAGTGTTGGAGACTCCCAGTTGAATCGTTAATTGCCTAAGAACAGAATGGAGAGTCCAGATCTTCTGTGGTCATTGGACATGCAACATAACTATATAATTAATCAATTCATTTGGTTCTCTTTTTCTTCAAATTATTTTATTTATATCAAAACTTATAAAATAATAGAGGGGAAGACAAAGAATACCTGGAAAGTTTTATGTATAGATAAACAAAATTTTCGACAATTAAAATTTATAAATTTGTTATTAATTTTATAGATCATATATATACATTAAAGCTAGTGTATTCTTAAATTTATTAAAGATATTGATGCACATATAACTAATGAATAATCTATCATCGGAAACTAATTCAAAACCAATTCATTTATAAAAAAAAAAATTGCTGGCTTGACTTAAAGATGTAGCTTTATCGCTTCGAAACCAATTCATATAAATTGTCTAAAATATCTATCAGAATCATATAAAATTGAGTCCGGCTAGTATGACATCGGTGTCATATGACACCAACTATAAAAATGATTGGATAGACTTCAAACAACTAATCTGAACCGTTCAAACCGATTTACTTTATGAGTGATGCATTTGCGTGCAAAATTTGTATATTTTATAGTTATTTTAGTATCAAATCAAGCGGTAAAAAATGTTGAAAAATGAATGCATTAAAATTAACTTAAAACTCACATATTTGACCGCTTGATTTGATACTAAATAAATTCAAAAAATTATAAATTTTGCATGTATACGCACAACTAATGAAATAGATCGGTTTGAACAGTTTGGATTCACCATTTGAAATTGATTCGATAGGTTTTGGAGTTAGTGTTATATAGGCTGAAATGACACTAATGTTATAGTAGAGCCAGACTCTATAAAACTGCCGGCTTGATTGAAAGTCTCATTTATGTTTCTAAAAGTAAAGCTTGCCACCATCAATACTCAGCAGTCAAGTGAATTAGTATCAATGATATAATTGACTTTGGTGAACTAGTAACAGAGTGGATATCCTTTAAAGTAACGCAATCGGTGAGTTTAGAATTGAGCCGTTCGATTTGAATCGAAACTAATTCGGATCTATTTGGAAATTCACAGGGTACTTTAAGATTTGTGCTAAGAATTCAAACGGTGAGATATACCTTAGGTGATAAGAATTCCTAATAATAACAGCAGGTACTAATTCATAATAAATTAGGTGATATTGTTTTGCATATAATTGTACAAAAAATATAAACAAACATAAAATATTTGGGTCAAATATTTGGTTGCAGTTTAAGTGCAGAAATAAAATGATTTATTTTTAAATTGATCTGTCAAAAAAAAAAAACTTATGGTGACTTAAGATGGAGTAAGAATTTAAGTTATTACAGAACAAATTAAACTACTACAAGTGGATTAACTTATTTCGCCTATAAAGTCTGTTGTAAGAGAGAAATGTTTTTCTGTTTCCCTCCTTTATAAATTATCAAAATCATAATTTATGTAACAAGTTTTAATCATGTAAAATTAATTTACGCCATCTTAACTTAAAAGTAAGCAACTTAACTCTTTTTAAATTTAAATAATAATCAAACATAGATCTTAAAAATAAATAATGAAGGAGAAGTAACAAAAATTTCATTTTGACAATTACTCACCCTTTAACTTGTAGTATGAGGCTACGGTACTATGCATAGCACGGTTTGGTCCGTGCTACAGCCTAATATTTGAGTTTTCAAAATCCTAACGGTAGATCCGAACTGTTCAACATGATTATAAAATGAATATGTATTTACAAACCAAATTTTACATTTTTTCGAATTTTTTTACTATTTTTTTAGATAGGTAGAAAATCACTTGATCTGAAAATTCTGGACCATCCAAAAACAGTGATTTTCTACCTATCTTAAAAAATTGTAAAAAAATTTCAAAAAATGTAAAATTTGGTTTGCAAGTACATATTTATTTTATAATCATGTTGAACGGTTCAGATCGACCGTTAGAATTTAAAAAATTCAAATATTAAACCGTAACACGGATCAATCCGTGCTATGCATAGTACCGTAGCCTCACTCCGACATATTCACCCCTAGTTTCACCAATTGATGGATTCAATTATTCACCTCTAGTTTCACCAATTAATGGATTCAATGTATTGCCTCAAGACAACATGATAAATAGTGTATGCTGGATGCGTCTCCTCTAGTCTCAATCATAGTACTCTTCTTATTAATGCATAGTACCGTTCCCATTAATTACACCCTGCCAGCCTGTGTCGTGCTAGCTAAAAAACAAAACAAAAAGGAAAGACAGCAGCTCAGCCCAGCCCCGGAGTCTGTAAAATTTTAAATTCTACCATGTGCGCCTGAATCAGAGATTTGAATTGATTCCGGAGGAGTTGGCTACAAGGGAATAGGGACAAAATACCCAACCTTTCTTTTTAAATCAACTGTGCATCTTTGTTTTTTTTAAGTATACACTATGCTTCTAGGAAAGCACAATTTGTGCATCCGTGATTTCAAGTTTCCATTTGTTTTTTTGATGAAAACATTGAGATACCGTGTGATGGGTCGCTGACTCTGTACTTTACTTTTTCTGAAGGTGGACAAGCTTAGTAATTAATTGCTACCTATGATGTTTAGTTTGTGCATGCCACAGAGAATCTGATCGCCAATAATGTTGTTGGAACTGTAACTTCATTGCATGTTCATCTCTTTCGCTACCTTTACTGTTTTTCACTCTGTTTCTCAGATCTCAATCTCTCTTTCTCTCTCTCATACAATCTGTCTTTTGGTAATTCACTTCCTTCGTTAGCCGATCTCTGTTCTCTTTGAATCTCAATTTCTCAATTCATCTTTCACTCAACAATCTACTACATATTGTTAGTGTTTTTTCTTATTCTGTAAACAATCGTTGTTAGTTACAAAAAAAAAAAAAAAAAAAAAAACTTGCGTTGCATTACACCAACACATCCCATAAACTTCATCTCTTTTGCTATCATTACTGTCTTTACTTTGTTTCTCAATCTCTCTTTCTCTCTCTCATACAATCATTCTTTTGGTCATTGAGTTCCTTTGTTAATTAGGCCATATTTTTCCTCTTGAAATCTCAATTTCTCTATTCATCTTTCATTCAACAATCTACTACAAATTGTTAGTGTATTTTTTTTCTGGTTCTGTACACAACAACCCTGCTACTTACAAAAAACAAAAAAAAACAAAAAGAAAAGAAAAAAAAAACAGAGAAATAGTAAGTTAGAAGAAGAAAATCTCGATGGAGTTTGCTCTTTCAACCGTTGGTGAATGGTTCGGGTCTGCAATCATTAGCAAACTACTCGACATGGCTTCTTCCTACTTGGGCGAGCGTATGCTACCGGCTGATACTAAATCTGAGCTACGTAGGGTGAAAGCAGCTCTTCCCAAGATTGCAGCTGTCATGGGTGTTGGCGAGGCACTAAAATTGAAGCACCCGAATTCGGGGGTGAATGCTTGGCTAGAGCAATTCAAAGAAGCTTTCTTAGCAGCTGAAGATGTGGTTGACGAACTCAAGTACTGGGAGCTGGAAGACATGGTGAAAAATCGAGATCAGGTTAGTGGATCTTCCTCTTCAATAATTGGTTCGCTGAAGAGAAAATTTACTGGTTCTAACATTAGTGAAGATACATTGAAGAGGTTAAGGGAGGCTGTAGAAATGTTAGATCTAGCTGCCGCAGATGTTGGCTATTTCTTCCAATTTGCTATTGCATTAGATGTTCATGGCCATGCAAAACCAAATAATGAGCCAGTTTACACTTCTAATCGAGAAACTACTTCCCTTTCAACCGGAATCAAAGTGTTCGGCCGTGAGACAGAGAAGGCCATGATAATTGAATGGTTAAAGAAACCAGCATCTCATGGAAATATCTCTGCCTTTTGTATTGTGGGGGTGGGAGGATTAGGGAAAACCACTCTTGCACAGTTAATCTTTGAGGAGATTAGCAAAGAGAACCATTTTGATAAAACAATTTGGGTTTGTGTTTCCACAAGCTTTAATGTCCAAGATATAACAAGAAAAATCCTCGAAGAACTAGGGGAAAAATGCCGTGATAATGAATCATTAAATCGCCTTCAGATAAACTTGAAGGAAATGGTACTTTCAAAGAAAGTTCTTTTTATTCTAGATGATGTGTGGAATGACGACAAAATGTGTGATTGGGAGAAATTGATTGCTCCCCTGAAATTTGTACAACAAGGAAGCAAAATTTTACTCACAACTAGAATGAACTCAGTGGCTGACATGCTTGCTCATGTGTTAAATGTGGAACAAAGAAATTTAATGTTAAAAGGCTTGAAAGAGCAAGAGTTGTTAGAGTTGTTCAATAAGTATGCATTTCATGGTTATAACCCTGACAATCATAGGGATTTGCAAAAGATCATAAATGATATTGTAAAGAAGCTCCGAGGTAGCCCCCTAGGAACAAAGGTGATTGGAAGTTTGCTGAACTCATACATGGATTTCCATTACTGGAAAAGAATTTTGAACCATGATTCGCTGATCAACTTAGAGAAAGCTAAGGATGTTGCAGATGTGCTGAAATTGAGCTATTACCATCTACCAGCACATTTGCAAGAATGCTTTAGATTTTGCTGCATATTTCCTCAAGATTATGAGTTCGACAAAGATGAGTTGATCAAAATGTGGATGGCATCTGGATTCATCCGCCAAGAGTTGCACGGAGGAGCAAGGCCAGAAGATATTGGAGAAGAGTACTTCAATCACCTTTTTAGGAAATCTTTTTTTGAACCACATTCAACGAAAATAAATGTTTATGTTATGCATGATTTGATGCATGATCTGGCTCAGAATGTATCGAAAGGAGAATGTTGCAGAGTAGAACCAAATGGTGAATCTGATAATATACCTTTAACTGCACAACATGTCGCTGTTCCAGAAAGTAAAATTGAAGGGATATTCAATCTTAGAAATTTACGCACCTTGGTAATAACCTTGATTGGAGATCGATTTGTTCCCCCAAATGGTTCACTTAAGAAAACTTTGCGTTTATTGGTCATACAAGGAGAAGGAGCAGGAAAACGTAGATGTGAACTGCCAGAGGAGATTGGTACTTTGTTGCATCTTCGCTTTCTAAAGGTCAACCTATGTAGGTATCAACAATCATATAGATATTTGCTTCATAATTCACTTTATAAGCTTTACCATCTTCAAGTGCTAGAAATGACCAACTGGAATGTAGATTCAGATTATGAGGGTATTGAAACAACTGGAATTACCAACCTTTTTAGCTTACGGTATATCAACCTTCCCAACAGGGTAATGCAAAAAATTCACGGAGTGCACAAGTTGACCTCTCTACAAGAGTTAAATTTTTTTGTTGGACGGGAGAGTGGTCACCATATAGATGAACTAGAGATGCTAAACAATCTCCGATACCTTTCTATTGGGAAAATTGAGAATGTAGGGGATCAACTTGAAGCTGCAAATGCAAACCTATCCAAAAAGGAAAGTCTTATATCACTATCCCTGAAATGGACTCCATGGAGCAATTATCATGACCCTGAGCAAGTCATTGATAACCTCCGACCCAATCCAAATCTCAAGCAATTGACCATTTGGTATTACACAGGAAACAGGTCTCCAATTTGGACAAGTGATTGTGTTTTTCCATCTTTGGAACGGCTATATTGCTTCGAAATGCCAAAATGGGAATCCTGGGCAGGAGCACAGATTTGTTATGGCTTTCCAAATCTAAAAGAACTTGAAATCAGAGACTGCCCAAACCTGGCCAATATACCGACCATTCCTTTTTCTCTTTTCAAATTTGAAGTAGATAGTGTGGGGCTTAATTCCCTTCCAGATATGCACCACAGTTCTAGCATTACAGATGAAGCACCATCATGTATGAAATCATCGCTTAGAAGAGTACGGATTACCAAATGTCCCAAATTAATATCATTGAATGGATTTCTGCAGCAAGAAAACCTAGATTTACAATCTGTTGAGAAACTAACCATCAGAGACTGTGAGAATTTGGTTCAGTTACCAACTGGTGCATTTGGGAACTTTGTGTCACTAAAACACTTAGTTATAGAGGGAAGCCCAATGCTGGTAACAGTTGATAACCAAAGCATCTTGCTACCTGCGAAACTAGAATATCTTGAAATGGGAAACTGTGGTGAACTAGATGTGTCATTGCTAGAGTCGGCATCACACCTCTCTACACTTGCTTATCTTTCTATTGCAAACAGTGCAAATATTACTTGTATCCCTTCCTCTGAAAACGCATTTACATCGCTCAGACAACTGATAATCGTGGGATGCGACAAGCTCATTGAAATTTCATCTATGCCACAAGCACATACTGTCAACCAAGGAAACAACTTGGTCTCTTTAAAGATCAGTTATCTACATATTGATCACCTCTGCCTCCTTCGTATTGAACCACTTAGATGCCTAAGATTTGTTAGTTTTCTGAGAGTTGAAAAGTGTTCAGGGATGGAGGCCCTGCCAGAGCAATGGTTGTTACAAAACAGTAGTACGCTCAAGGAGTTGGTCATCCATGATGCAAGCTCACTGCGGTCATTGCCTGGTACAATGGTGATGCTCACTGCCCTTCAACAACTTGACATTTGGAAAGCTACTTTGCTGGAAGAAATCCCAGAGTTGCCTACTTCGCTGACTATTAAGAACATTCAAAGGGGGGACTAGGCTCTCTGTCTCTATTTCAACCCTCCTCGTAAGTGTTATTATGATTATATTTCCTGCCTAGTTTTTGTTGGTTCCATGCTCTATGTTATTTCAAGTTTTGAATCCTCTCAATGGCTCTTGCAATTGATTAAGTTCTCATTTGCAACCGTTGGTCTTTGTGTAACTTCTTGTAGATGACTCATGCAAGCACAAACATTGACCCCACCAACAAGTACGTGCCACATTGCTGTTGTATAGGTGTGATCAATGTCCAAAGAAGTAGATGATGAAATTATGCAAGCTCCACTTCACGAAGGTATTTATCTCTCCTTGTTCCCAATTTATTAATTTCTGTTACATTTATTTTTAAATTGAAATTTCAGAGATAATAACACATTTTCAAATTAACTCCGCCTATATCTAAATGATGTAACCGGTCCCAAACCAAGACAAGAGGAGTGTTATTAATTTTTTTGAAATGTTTTAACTTTAATAAAAACAATTGGATGCTCAAGTGTGAAACCAAAAGGTTCTCACAACATAGTTAAATACAGTGGCAATATTCAAGTTGGAAATGGAAAATTTGAAGTTTCTTCTGGGTACAACTCAATAACGCAACATCTAGTTGCTCTTTTTATTCAATTTAGATAGCATTTGAGTTGAGTTTCTTGCAAATAAAAAATAGTACTTCCAATTTCAAAGGGCCAATGAGAAAATATTGGAAAGTGGAGGGCCTCACGTTTAATTCAAGCACCACTCTAACTGGCATAAGTTTGTGCAATTGGTTTGTTCAATTGATGGTTTTCATTAAATTAAGTGCTTTTGATCCGGTCTTTTTTTTTTTTTTTTTGGTTCAGTAGTCAGTAGTGATACAAGCTTGAGTTACCATACCCTGGTTTAATAATTTTGGACTTTGGTAAAAAAAATTGGTAGATATAGGTGAGCTATCAGTTTTTTGTGATGACTCCTCCAATCTTTGAGGCTGTTAACTAAATGTATTTAATTCGAATTTAGCACCAAAACTACAATAAAACTACGTAACTCTCTACTTAGTCATCTTAAGGTTCGTAGATTCTTGTTTTGTTTTGTTTTGTTTTGGTAGTCTTTTCCTGTGACAGATTTTTACTGCAATGCACTTTTAAGTTTGGCAACTTAAATTAATTAGCAGGTCAGTGCTAATTTAACTAACAATGGTTCCACATCGTTTTTCCAATTTATTCTATTTTCTAATATTTTCATTATGTGCAAATCTTCAAGAACTAGATTAAATCTCCCAAGCTGTTGTATTTCAGAACTAAAATTTTTGTCTACAATGATATAATGCTCTCTCTCCATATATTAATTGCCTGCATTAAATCCTTAGTATTTTGGACCCGAACAAAATTTGCTCAGCCAAAAACCCTCTACTGGTAGATATAGGTGAGCTATCAGTTTTTTTGTGATGACTCCTCCAATCTTTGAGGCTGTTAACTAAATGTATTTAATTCGAATTTAGCTTAATTTTTTGGTGTTGTATAAGTTTACTGGTCTTTTTTTTCAATTTTTTATTGAGTAGACCAATTTATGTTTCAGCAAAATTATTTGGCACTTGATTATGGATATCTAAGACGGTTAAATCATATTACATCAATTGATGTTCTCTATCATTTTTCAGTTGCTCAGAACAAATTTAATCAGTGACATGACAATTTATTCAGGTTTCAGTGTTGAATATCGTGATGCCAAAAGAAATGGGCTTCAGACCATTAGCTTTTTCACGGAAATAACATTTTTGAATAGAAAAGGAAATTGAAGAGAGAAAAGGATGGAAGCCATGTCTCTCTGTTAGAAGAAAGAAGCCTCTTTTGCAAGCTTTTTCAAGGGTTTGCTCTCTTGTTTTAATCCCACCAAAATGCACCAGGCAATCTCAAATTAGTGTATGATATTGTAAGATAGCGTGAGAGACTGTGATTGGCTATATTATCTTGTTGTATTGTAAAGACTCCATGATATAGTAATTTTGTGCCGTGCTCCCGTGGTTTTCTCCCGCAAGGGTTTCCACGTAAAATCTTGTCTCTCTTTGTGCTTGATTGCTTGATTTTTTTTTTGTCTCTCTTTATTTTTCGTGCTTGATTGCTTGTTGCGGTTGGCTTCTTTGTGTGTGTTCCATTTTTCTCCAATTGGACAGATATTGGCGTATGTCCACAAAGTGTTCGACAAAATTATTTCTTGAACACTTCTGCAATTGTCTCCAACATTCAGACCTTTCAATTTTTAGTCATTTTGACATTGTACCGGACGTTATATTTTGAATTTTTAGTAATTTATAAAGACAGCTTCAGTAATTCTTAATTAAATTTATTCTGACAATACCATAGATTTTAGTATACAGTCAACCGTACAATTTTTTTAATTTCACTCAATTCCAAGTTGTATTTCAACTGGACTGATATTTGTTTCATTCATGAATATTTTAAGATAGGATCAAGTAAAAGGAAAAAAATTCAATGCCAGATTCCTAGAAAGAACATGAGGTTAATTAGATCAAGTTGTTGTATGTGTTGATTCCTTTTTCAATCATGTGGTTTTTTACTGCTATTATTGATGATCAGGTGGCAGTGGATCCGAAGTCAACTCAAACAAATTACGACAAATTCAAATCTGGAGGCCAAATTACGACCTTTCACAATGAACCTCTAGTGATTAATATCCACGAAACATAGTGTGTTTGCTATATCCTCAATTTCAATTTGGTTGCAATTTGAGAATTTTGTAGAACTTTTGCTGAGAAATAACTGAAAACAAGAAAATTTGATAAATAAAATAAATAAAACGCAATAAGTATAACCTTTTTACGAACGATATAGCTTATCGAATATTAAATTTGTTAATCTAGAGAACCAGCCTTTAATATAGTGGCAAAAACAATATCCTAGTACCATACAGGAGGTCGCAAGATCGAAACCCGGATGGACAAATCCTTTGTAGATATTAAATAGTTTGGTAGCTTAACTTCCAACCTTTATAAAAAAAAAATTGTTAATCCAAAAAAGTTAGAATAGTGTATAAATTATGTTTGCTCTAAACTTTTATAAAAATTACAAACGTGACAATGCATATAAACCATTGTTTATGAACTATATAATATTAATATCAAATATTTCGTAACTTTATTTCTATTTTACAATCAGATGTTATTATTAGTTTTCTTAGTCTATAAATATTTTTCCAGGATCCCATCACTTTTCTCAACGAATATAATGGACTCGTCAATCCCTAAATTTCAAATCCAACATTTTTCAATTTCAGTAGGCCAAAAATAATTTAATCCAAGTAGCATTTTCCATCTGGCCCAAATTTTAGTAACAAGTGACCAAGCTGTGGCTGGATTACTGAGCAACGGATCCCATTTAATTCCCTTCTATCTCAGGACATCTCTTATTTGCCACTACGCCTAACAGAAATTTAGATTTCCTTTTCATAGGTTCACCAATACTTAAAATTTTTGATTTTCAGTTTTCAATTAATTATATAACGAACCAAATTTACTATAACATGTCTTACAAAATCAAGCCTATGAAGTTTTCAGCACTTAATTGCTGCATGTCCAAAATTAGTTCAAACCAATACACATTAATTTCTGTTATATTTCTTTTTAAATTAAATTAAATTTGAGAGATACTAACATTTCAAACTTTTAACTCTGCCGATATATAAATGATGTAGCCGGTCCCAAGCCCGGACAACAAGAGGAGGGTTATTTAAAAAGTTTGAAAAGTGTATATTAAACAATTAACAATTCAATGTGAAACAGTGAAACAAAAAAAATGACAAGTTAAGTATGGTATAAGTTGGAAATAGGAATTTGAAGTATTATCTGGGTACAACATTTGTTTCAACAATAGGATATTTGATGCTTATATATATAAGACCAATTGAGACAAAATGATAAAGATAATATCTGCAATTCAAAAGGGCCAATGTGCAAAACTGCCAAAGTGAAGGGGTTAAGGTTTAATTCAAGCACAACTCAAGTTGACAGTGTGCAATTTGTCTGTTAAAGAACCTGTTTTCACTAGATTAAATGCTTTTGATCTGATCTTTTATGTTTCATTTTTTTTTTCAGTAGTGGTACATGTCAGTGTACCAGGTTAGAGTTATTGTACCCTGGTTTACTAATTTAAGGTTGTAGAGGGCATTTAAGGTTCAATGGATTTTTTTTTTGGTAATCCTTTCTTATTACATATTTGTCCTTCATTGGATATTTTGGCCATATATGTTTATTTGATTTGCAGGAGAACTGCAAAACTGTTCACTAAGTTTTGCAACTTAAATTAGCACTTTAGCAGTTACTGCAAATATGTTTCCTAATTTTTTTTTTTAAATCTTGAAGAACTAGATTAAATCTTCGACACTGTTGTAGTCCAGAAATGAATATATTGCATTGTCGACAATGATATTATTCTCCCTCCATAATTGCTTTATATTGCTTGCATTAACTCTTTAGCAATTGGGACCCCAACAAAATTTGCTCAAGGTCTCAAGGACTATGGCTGTTAGTCCAGAACCAGAATTTAGTTTAATTAAGTTGAAGGAGGAATGAACTATGACTCTTAAAAGCACAGTACCTGTTCAGGGAGCTTTTCAGGATTCTTACTGGTACAAATGGTGTACCACCTGAATCACAAACTCAATTTCAGCTTGATGGACCCTCTACTGGTATAGGTGAGCTACCAGTTATGTGTGATGAATCCTCCAATCTTTGAGTCTGTTAATGAAATGTATTTAGTTTGAATTTAGCTTTACTATGATACAATTTATTTATTTGTTGACACCAATCTATCATTTTGTCGAAAGAACACAGTATGGTCGGCATTAATCTGCTGGTATTCCATACCTATCATGGCTCTCCTGAACCTATCGAACCAAGCTCGGGGAGACTGCTTTAGCCCATAAAGCGACTTCTTCAATCTGTAGACCTTGCCCACCGTCTGATCTGTGCCAAATCCTGGTGGTATATCCATGTACACCTCCTCCACTAAATCTCCATGAAGAAATGCATTCTTCACATCTAATTGGTGTAGTTTCCATCCACCATTCACTGCCAGAGAGATCAAGGTCCGAACAGTACTCATCTTCGCTACAGGTGCAAAGGTTTCATCATAGTCGATGCCATAGGTCTGGCTGTACCCTTTTGCCACCAAGCGTGCCTTATAGCGCTCGACCTGCCCGTTTGGATTCTGCTTCACAGTAAAGACCCACTTACATCCAACTGCTTTTTTCCCGGCTGGTAGCGGCACTAACCCCCATGTATGGTTCTTGTCAAGAGCCCTCAGTTATTCATGCATAGCTGCCTTCCACTTTGGGTCCTCCTTTACTACCTGTCAACATTTGGGTATAGAGACACTGTCCAATGATGCAATAAATGCTCCATATCCAGGTGATATGTGAGAGTAATGGATAGACTGGTCAATGTTATATGAAAACCCATAACGATCAGGAGGATTTCCCGCATTGCTGCGAGAGGTCCTCCTTATTGTCACAGGGGGATCAGGTAGAGGAAACATATCACCTGAATCTGTCGTGGGTGGTATAGGTGTCTCAGGAGGCGGAGAAGGCCGGGACAAGGGACTTACTGGCACGAGTGGTATAGGTACATGAGGATTCACCTTCTTTCTCCTCTGGTACACTCTCAGCTCCCCCTGAGCCTGAGTTTCTCCTCCTTCACCTTCTTCCTCCTCATTTTTTTCCTCTTCATCTGGCTTATCCTCAGTTGATTCTTCGCTCAAAACAGGATTCGACACCATTTCCAACTGAATCGGTCTCTCACCTTCATTTTTCTCCCCCTCTCGCCCTATTTCTCCATTATCTGGCGAGTCACCAAAGGGTGAGGTTACTCTCAAGGAATAGTATGGCTCAGACTCGCGAAAAGTCTCATCCATACTCACAAATGATCGCTTCTCTACTGGGCTCCAACATACATACCCCTTCTGAGTTGCAGAATAACCTACAAAGACATACTTGACTGCTCTAGGATCTAACTTCCCCACTGTTGGTCTGTTGTCTTTCACGAAGCACACACAACCAAACACCTTTAAGGGAAGAATTCCTCCATTATCACCCTTCAACATTTCACATGGGGACTTCCAATCTAATATCTTTGAGGGCATCCTGTTGATCAGCTGAGCAGCTGTCAAGACTGCTCGACCCCACAAGTATTTTGGAACATTCATTGATATCATCATACACCGGGTTACCTCGAGAAGGTGTCTATTCTTCCTTTCTGCTACCCCATTTTGTGCCGGTGTATATGGGCAAGTAGTCTGATGCTGTATCCCCTGAGTAGACAAGTACTCTCCAAACGCCCTATTGGTGTACTCTGTCCCATTATCAGACCTCAATACCTTCACCATTGCACCATATTGGGTCTGTACCGCCTTGTGGAAGTCTTTGAAACAAGCAAGTACATCACTCTTGTTTTTCATCAAATACAACCAAGTAACACGAGAGAAACAATCAATAAAAGTCACAAAATATCTATAACCATTGATTGTATTTGCCGAACAAGGCCCCCATACATCAGAGTGAATAAGATCAAAAACCCTAGAACTCCTATTCCCAGAGCTATGATAGGAGCTTCTGGTATGTTTCCCTAACACACACGCATCACAAACTAACTTTTCTTTATTTGCCCTTTCATACAATGAAGGGTACAACAAACTCAAAACAGTAAATGAAGTATGTCCCATACGATGATGATGCCGTAGTAATATCTCTTCTACAGTCATCCCAGAACCTCCCACTCCTGCACCCTCTACTAAAGATGTCAACGCTGAATCCATCCCCTCTCTGTCCATATACCACAATCCTCTATGCCACGTGCCAGTCCCAAGTCTCCGGCCCGTCCCCTTCTCCTTGAAAATCACCTTGGGAATGTCAAAAGAAACAACACAATTTAGTTGGAGGATAATAGCACTATTAGACAATAGGTTCACTGAAAATGATGGAGCATGCAGTACATTGGACAATGTCACTAAATCGGTACATTTAACCGTTCCCTTACCAACCACAGGCTGGGTTGTGCCATCCGCTGTCTGGATACTTTATGGAGGATTCAAGTGAGTATAAGAGGAGAACTCACTCGAAGCCCCAGTCACATGTCGAGATGCACCAGAATCTATGATCCATTCTAGTGCTCTGGTGGGAGGTTTAGAGACAAGAGCATGTGCGATACCTGTGGCAGAATAGGCAGAAGTAACAAAGTTACCCTTGAAGTCAGATGTGGATGTCTCATCGTTCACGCTCTTCTTTCCTCCATCACTTGTCATTCTCTGCTTCCTTTTTAGCATCTCGAAGAGCTCGTGCTCCTCCTCAGTAAAGGCTGTCTCCTCCTCATGTGGGTCCACCATATGTGCCCGGTAGCCTCCACCTCTACCTCCTCTACGTGCCCCACGACCACGGCCACGACCTCCAGACTGTCCTCGCCCACCCATCTCTCTCTCCTTGGGTGGCTTGGGACAAGCCTTGCTCAAGTGTCCTACTTCCCCGCAGTTGTAACACTTACGGGTCTCCCCCTGTGTACCTGTCATACCTGAGCTCAAGGTGGCCAAAGCTGACCGTGCACCTGGAGCTCCACTCGACTCAGAGTGTAGCCTCATGCGACTCTCCTCCTGTATCATCGCGGAAACGGCATCGTCTAGTGAAGGAATCTTCGTCTGGGCTAGAAGGACTGATCTCCTCTGATCAAAGATCGGGTTTAGATGAGCCAAGAACCGCATAGTCCTCATCTGTGCATTGAACTCCCTGCTCTTGCAACCTGGATCACTACAGCTTGACATAGGTGAGAAGTGATCAAGGTCTTGCCACAGCTTCTCCAGCTCCATGGAGTACTCCTGAATAGATTTATCACCTTGCACTACTGCCTCTATGTCTTGCTGAATCTGGAAGACCCTCATGTGGTTTTCTGCCCCAGCATAGGTCCTTTTCAGCTTCGCCCAGATGTCCTTTACCTTTCGAATGCCATCAACTGATGAAGCAACCTTTGGAACCATCGAATTTAATAACCAGGTGTAAAGCAAGGCATGCGTGGTCCTCCACTCGTCCCTCTCTGCATCGTCCCCCTGTGGCTCATCCTTGACTCCCGTCAAAAACCCTTCTAGCTTCTTCCCTACTAGAGCAGCCTCGATCCGACGCGACCAACTCAGATATGTGGCCGGTCCCTCAAGCTTCAAATCCACCGAAGGGAGATCTAGCTTCATAGGTTGTGAGGAAGCCGATCCTGACCCCTCACCTTTCATGGCACTTAGCTTCATTAGTTCCATCAAGGTTTTCACCTCTGCTGCATCAAGCTTCTTGATAATCTCCTCCATCGATTACTCACGAGGATCCAAGTCTTAGATCACACAGATCACACGTGACTTCCTTCCTCTTCTTGACCCGATCTCGATCTACTTCACCCTCAAGATCAAGTTCTATGTCATTCAACCTTTCTTTAACTCAATTTCAGTTTTTTTAAGACATTACGGGTGTGGTGGAAGGAGCGGACAGCGGTAGGGCAGCAAGAGTGAGGTGGTGGCTGTCGGCCAGCAAGGAGATGGTGGCTGTCGGCAGCGGCAACAACCTGGCAGCAGGGGCGGCGGCCTGGCAGCAGGGGCGGCGGCCTAGCAGCAGGGGCGGCGGCCTGGAGGCGCGACGGAGACCTGGAGGTGCGACCTGCCAGACAGCGACGACAGGGAGTCGCGTCTGCACCGGCGGTGGTGGTGGTGGCGACGGCGACGCCGGAGAGGAGGAGGAGCCGCTGGCTGTGTCGCTCGTCCAAACCCTTGATTTGGCTCTGATACCAAATTCGATTTCTGATTCTCTAAAACCCCGTATTTTTATTTCTCTATCTTTGAGTATATATAACCTAATTACATATAGGTCCCTAGACCTTTTCTAATTGCACTTTTACTAAATAAACCTTAATACAATCATAAATCTCAACATTTTTCAGTTCTTGAGACCAATTTATTTAGTGACATGACAATTTCTTCAGTTTACAGATCTATCAGTTTTCAGTCATTCTTAAGTTGTTCCAGTCACTGCATTCTGAAGTTTTGAGTTATTTTAGGAGATATCTTTGGTGATTCTTAACTAAATTTCTTCTAACAATACCCCAGGCCCAGATTTTAGCATAGTCTACCATACCGATTTTTTAATTTCTCTTTCATTAATGAATATATTAAGATAGGATCAAGTAAAAGGACTAAAAGATAGAGTGTGCCTGTATCGAGTTCAAAACTTCAAAGGATACAAGTGCAAAATTGCCAAAGTGGGGATGCACTACAAATTTTGATAAGGTAAGAAGAACACGAGGTTATATCAAGTTGGTTTCTGACTGCTATTATTCAGTTCAGGTGGCAGTGAATCTGAAATCAACTCAAACAAATTACAACAAGATCAAGTCTACAGAGACCTAATTATGTCCTTACACAGTGAACCTCTAGCGATTAATAGCCACCAAATTTCAATTTTGGGGCAATCTGGGAATCATCCTCTTCATTATTTCTCATATTAACTCAGCCCAATCGCAACTTCCTTTCCTTCTTCCTGTTATGTTCCTTTGACCAGGTCAAGCCTCTCCCCAAGTAGACACTCCTAAATCATTAATTCAGGATTTCAACTTTACATTAATATTACACGTATTATCCGGAAAAATGGATATTGATTCCGGATATCAATTTTTTTGAATAAAGATACTGACAGAGCAATTTTTACTTCATGCAGGGCAAGAGTCATATGCACTTTATTTTGACTTTATTGTATGTTCGCTGCATAAAGCAAACACTACACTGTCAATATCCTCACCCAAGATTTCTCACTCAGTTGGACTTCATTAATTCAGGATTAATTTAATTCTTGCCCATTTGCTTTCTACTAATTATCATTTTAGGAAACTAATTAATGTAACTAACCAATTAATTAATCCCTATCAATTGATATAGGCAGAACAATTGGGACAAACACACAGTGGACATCTCCGATGTTGCAGGGTAGATTAAAAAAATGAAATAGAGAAAGAAAAATTCAAGATATCACAAAATTGTTATGATAATTAGAGTTTTAAAGATTCTTTTACTTCATTTTTTCCGGAACTATATATGTTCATTTAATATTTTCTTCACTTTTTAATTAACCTGCAATTAATGCATCAATTGAAATATTTAATGCATAAATTATGAGCATGTTTCTGTAAAACTAATTTATGTGATATCACCCAGCATATGAAACTTTTTATATGGCATACCGGTCGATCAAAATTATATGGTCCAGATCGGCACTATTTTATATCAAGGAGAATTTTTTTTTTAAATTGGAACCATAAAATTTTAATAAGATTTAAATCTTAATTATAACATTCTTGTGATGAATTAATGCATGCCAATTTACATTTTAAGTATTTTTCCGGGTATGATTCATTATCAGAATTCAGTACAGATCATGATCGGTACAGCACGAAATTCCTTTCATTTCTTCCAATACCCACGCTAGAAGATAAATTATAAATAATGAATATTGTACATAAATAAAATATAGGCCTACATGCAAATGCATCAGAAATGGGCCTGGCTCCAATATAAAACATGGGCCTAACTGTTTTTGTCTTTTGATAATATAGGACCAGAATTGATGGACAAACTCATTACATCAAAATAAATAGGGACCCACAACTCAGTGAGTTCAAGAGTTGTCCAAGTCACATTTCAACTTATTAAAGGTCCATGCAAATGCTTGATATCATGCCCATGCAATAGTTCTGAAGTAGACAGATAATATATTTTATTAAAGATACATGCAAATACTTCATTCTATGTCCAAGCAAATAGTTATAAAGTTGTGGAACATATTATTAGCATGGGCTAACCCATGCAATTGTTTTGTTGATCATTTTTATATTATTTTATGCTAGAGATCCATGTTGAATTACTGGACACAGACATTTTTGTATATTTTAGAGAAGTTTAATAAAAAATTTAGAGAAGGAAAATGATAATACAAATTTATTTTAAAACAACAAAAGATTAATAATTTTTTTATAAACCAATTTATTAAAATGTGTCTGGCATATACATTTTTTTATAAGAAAAAAAAATGCTGTCTTTTTTACTAAACATTTTCACTATATACAGTAGCTAAATAGTAGTTAAATATTACAATCCTTCACAAATCACAAATATTGTTTGCACTTGTGTTTTCAAGTTACTAAAATGTCTTATTTGTCCTCCTGCATAATTTTTTTTAAACATATGAGTATCAATAAATGAGAAAAATTAGCATAAAATCAACCTAGTTCTATATCAGTACAAATAGATCTGATTTTTAGCTTTTTGGGTTTTCTTTTGATGAAAGTGGTACGAGACTATTTATCGACCCCAATCCGGTACTGAACATTGGTACTAGTATCTAACCCTACCAACTTAACCTTGTTATCTCAACTCCCCCGAATATGGAAGCAAATATAAAATCTGAAGTAAAATCAAACAAAAAACCTAACAGCGGCTTTGTATTTCAACCTGACCTAGATCCCAGATCAGTACCGAAGAGTGGTACCGGTTACTTATCATCAAGTCCAAGATGCTCGCACAAAAGCAAGTAAAATATAAACAACAGTCTAGGTAAACACATACATCCCCATCACAGCCTTAACTTTTCAACAAGTGATTCATGATTAGTGATGGTTATGAGTGTTTAGCAAAGTTTCTGACTGGTTGAGTTCAACACCCAGGTCATGCACCTAAGAGAGACTGAACAATTGATTCAATATCAGGGTTTGATACCAAGGGATAAATAATTTAAAATTACTAAATAAGAATGATGCTTGATTCCAAGGGATAAATAATTAAAAATTACTAAATAAGAATGATGCTTGATTCAATATCAACACGCTACTCAACAAGAGAAGTTCCAAAATTAAATAAGGTCAAAATGCCAAAGAGTTATTTTTAAGGAGTATAAGCTCATTTTTGTTCTTGATCTATCATTTCTGTCTGACAAGAGTATTGTTCCAGTTAAAAGCACAAAATTGATGAAAAATAAAGAATAATAACAAGATAAAAAAATTAATTGAACAACCTCTTTGCTTGGTGTGCCACAGAAAAGAGCATGTTGCCTCTTCTACAGGGGAATTAGGGACAGGGTTAAGGAAGGGGGAAAAGGAAGGGAGAGCAGTGGAATCAGTCATATATTCAATTGAAAAATAGCACTAATTTACTAGGAAATACCTAAATATATAAATTCAAAGATTTGAACCATCTAATGACATCAGTCATATATTCAATTTTGCAACTTCTAACCTCATTGACCTCCTCAGCTTGACTAAAATTGCACTGCAGCCCCTTTGTGGTAATTTTGCAAATCTTCCCTTTGAACTTGGTGGAAAAACCTGAAAAATAAAACCAATATGAGCAATTTGGCATAAAAATAAGTGATATTTTACCGAGATGAGCATTGTAACCCCCCAAGTCCCAAGCTACCAATACGGACTACAGCAAATCCTAAATTCTAGTATGTCGACGAATTTCCGAACAGCAATGCTGACAAATTTAACTCCAGCTTTAACATCATCTTTCTTATCCTATTTATCAATCAAAAATCAATATTTGGTAATGTGCACCTAAGGAGACTACTGGTATATATTGATAAATTGACATGGATTCAAAGTATGCAGTATGGTAGAAACATTAGGCTTTTTTTCTCTGTCAGGCATTTCATCGAACATATTCCACGCAATATGCAACATTCCACAGCGGTTTTGTATTTCAACCTGACCCAGATCAGTACCGAAGAGTGGTACTGGTTACTTATCATCAAGTCCAAGATGCTCGCACAAAAGCAAGTAAAATAAAACAACGGTCTAGGTAAACACATGCATCCCCATCACAGCCAAACTTTTCATCAAGTGACTAATGATTAGTGATGGCTATCACTGGTATAATGGTATAGGGTTTCACCTAACTTAAATAATCTAATTGTTTCTATACCAGTTTAATTGAACACCTCCAACTGTGAAATTGAACACCTCTAGCTCCTTGTTTAATTAAAGAGAGCAATCGATCAATAAGCTTAAGCAAACAGAAAAGGGCATTTCGTCGAACATAAATTTACATCAATTATAACATAAATTTACTAGCTTGATTACTAACTTCAATTTCTTTTTGCTTACTAGCTTGATTTTGGTTTGGGAATTTCGTCGAACACTATAAATGCATGCATCAATGCAACAAAATTTACTCAAACTTGCAAAGGGAAAATTGAGTAATAGGATAGAAGTTAGGAACCTGTGATAAGAGAAACTTTGAAAGAATTGCTGATTTGAGGCTTCAAAATTTAAACCATCCTCACTGGAGAGAATGTTTTTCAAGCAATTGTAATCCCTCCCTGTCAAATTATCTTCACACAAGCATTACAGCACCGGAATCTTTTTGTCCTAATATACATAGAAAACACTCCCTTATATTTAATCATTCCTAGAAGTTCAGTAAAAGCATACAAGATCAAAATAGTAGACACGTGTCAGATTATAAACCAGGTTGGTCTATATTTTCTCGAAGAAGGGATTATAACTAAAAGGGATGGAGATGGACAATTTATTAGGATTGCAAAAACGAAAATTAAAAAGGAGGATGGTGCAATTGCAAACCGTATTCTTCAATTGCAAACTAAATTTTTCAATTTGAAACCGTATCCATACATCAAGTTCAGTAACAACAACTTCTGATGGGATCTCTCTACTTAATCTATTTAGGCTTACATCCAAAAATTGACACTTACAGAGATCTCAGTTTAGTAAGTCTTCCAAGTTCAAGGCTACTGCGATAGTGGAGGAGATTGCCTGAGGTGACTTTTGAGTGAGACCTCGAGAGCCTCTATCGAGTTATTAACAAAACAAAAACGAGGGGAGAGGGGGTTCTATACGGAGAAGAGACAGACGAAGGTGAAAATTTTAGGAGGGAGGTGAAATTTTGAGGAGGGAAAGTGAAATAATGGATGAGGAGACAAATTTTTCCAAAGAGAACGGAGGAGGAATGAGCAGGATCCAGAGAAGAGAAAAAACGAATTTTACAGGTGGAACCCATCTGTCAGCGGCCAAATCATATTCATGGGGTGCGTCTTAGAGACCTTTAATTTCACGGTTAGTTTAAGAAATAATTACATATTTGTGAAATTAGAACTTCAGTGGAGTGGGATTGCAATCTAACGGACAATATACTTTCAATTGCATGGAATTAGAATTGAGAATTGCATATGAATTATTACTGGTAAAATAAATTTCTGGCGGCAACAGAAAAACTGTGGAGGAAAGTTCACACAAATTTGGTGGGAATCTAAAACATTGATATATACTTCAAGGTTTTTTTCCGTGCTGTTGTATTTTTACAAGTTATAATATATTTGCAAGTTAACGAGGACTCCTTAAGGAGTATAAGCTCAAAATGCCAAAGAGTTATTCTTCAGGAGTGAAAATTTTGAAATTCAAAATAATAAAAATCAATTTTTTAAAGTCAAAATAAAATTAGAAGTGAAACAAAATAATTTTTACGAATTACATGTGTATAGGTAAATCGAATATTGGAGAGTGAATATTATTAAAGTATTTTTTTATGAATAAATAATATGATAATTTAATTTATGCGCAATGCTAAACAAAATAAAAATATGTTACTTAGAAACTTAGTATTTTGTAAATTTAAATTGTAGATAAATTTCATGTTAGTCTTGAGAGGAATCAGGAAAGTCAAATTAATTTCACTTGTATATTTAAAAGTAAGTTGTTAAGGATGTATAACTATTTGAGAATAAAATTCATGCATTTTGTATATTTTGTAAGATATTTAATAATTGAGCTTATTTTGAATTTTGAATTTAGTTGTTAAGAACGAATGTGACCTATTTACAATTATAACTTGTATTTTGGAAAAAAAAATTTAGTAAAATATTCACTGTTAAATTTGTAAATTATATTTTTTTCATTTATATTGAAAATAATTAAATGAATGACAACAAGTTCAAAATTTATTGTAAAATAAATTGAGTTGAATGGCCTTTAAGAAGGTACAGATTCGATAAAACATATACAACAAATAACTCATATCTTCTATGAAAATGAAACATAAACTCTTGTTTCCTGAGTTAATGAAGAATTACGGGAATCTGTCGTCCGTTGGTCAATCAAAACCGTTTAAACTAAGGAGCACTGTATTTATTGTCCTGCACCCAAGTTTGATGAAATTTTGTTTTTATTTACCCATCCATTTAGTTGATCGAAAATTGAAGCATCGTATGGCCATAAACACTTTGCGTTGGATCGAAGCTCGTACATAATAAAACTTTCGAACTTTTATGTTGGTTACGTTCAATGTTCTCCCTTAACTACAAAAGACAGGCACTTTTCGCGAGGAAATATATTTGATCGAAGCTTGATCGTTTTAAAATATATTTGGAATTATTTCATTGCAGATCAACCGTTGATTTCCCGCCTGAAAATGAACGGTCCGAAAATGTTTTCTAAATTTGAAGAGACATATAATGATGAAAGTTTATAAAAATAACATGTATAAGTATTGGCCATATAAGATGTAAAAAAAAAAAATATATATTTTTTTGTGAATTTTTTTCGTATGTACTGTTGTACATGTTGTACATGTATTAGGTGATTAGTAAATATCAAGCTCTGCTGACCGTCTGATAAGCAAAGAACGGTTCTGATGTCTTCATTTAGGAGATTGTGGGTAGAGAGTCCATATTCTTTGAGGTAACATAATATTTCTGTTTAGATCTGGTCGCACAAGATCCTTTAATATTCGTGCATAATAATGATTAGACGGTTGGATATAAATGCAGATATTATGTTACCTTTGAGTATATGAAAGCCCCTTCTATCTCTCCTCTGTGCATAGTATTTGATTCCCTGGGTCTGCATCCACCCATTGATGGATTCAATTAATGTATTGGTTTAAGACACGACCATAAATTATGTATGCTGGATGCTTCTCCTCTGGTCCATTCATAGTACTCTTCTTTTTTGTTTTTTTGTTCTTGATTTTTCAATGCATAGCACTGTGGGTCATTTCATTGGGATTAATTACAAGGCCGACCCTGAAGCATGTAAAATTTCAATTTACCCCTTGTGTTCCTGTATCATGGGGTTTGAGGGAAATACGTAATTTTGAAATTTTTAAGAGGTATACATGGAATTCCTCATAATAAAAAAATTCTTGTGTTTTTTGTGGTGTAGTTTTAAGTAGGCAGTAAATTTCGTCAATTTAATTATTTTAATTTTTACATGTGCCAAATATCATCCTATCAGCATTAATTTATTAAAAAATAAAGTGATATTTTTAATTGCACATTAAGTGTCTTAAGGTTTCTCTATTTCAACATCTGGTACTAGCTAGAGTTCTAGTAATAATTTAAAAATTACTATTAATGCCTCTGATAATATATATGAAAACTCAAACTGAGACCCACTAATACAAAACTATTTGTTACCTAATAATACAACATTATTCACCATGCTACAACTTATAAGTGACAAAAAACACAAGTCAGTGGTCACCCACAATTTTTAATTTTTAATATAAACAGTGCTTCTACTAAAGCACAATTTGTAAATCACATTAATTTACTGTGAATCGGGTCACTGACCCTGTACGTTAGTTTTTCTAATTTCTGAAGGTGGATAGGCTTATAATCATTTGCTACCTATAATGCTTAGTTTGTGCATGCCACAGAGAATCTCATCGCCAATAATGTTGTTTCAACTCAAAATGTGTGGAGATTTACTTGCGTTGCATGACACCCACACATCCCACAAACTTCATCTCTTTTGCTATCTTCACTCTGTTTCTCAGATCTTAATCTCTCTCTCTCTCTCTCTCATACAATCTCTCTTTTGATAATTGACTTCCTTTGATTTCGAACTTGTTTTATCTTGGAATCTCAATTTCTCAATTCATCTTTCATTCAACAATCTACTACAAATTGTTAGTGTTTTTTCTTATTCTGTAAACAACCGTTGTTAGTTAAAAAAAAGAAAAAAAAAAAAAAAACTTGCGTTGCATTACACCCACACATCCCATAAACTTCATCTCTTTTGCTATCTTTACTGTCTTCACTCTGTTTCTCAGATCCCAATCTCTCTTTCTCTCTCTCATACAATCATTCTTTTGGTCATTGAGTTCTTTTGTTAATTAGCCGATATTTTTCCTCTTGAAATCTCAATTTCTCTATCCATCTTTCATTCAACAATCTACTACAAATTGTTAGTGTATTTTTTTTTTCTGGTTCTGTACACAACAACCCAGCTACTTACAAAAAACAAAAAAAAACAAAAAGAAAAGAAAAGAAAAACAGAGAAATAGTAAGTTAGAAGAAGAAAATCTTGATGGAGTTAGCTCTTTCAACCGTTGGTGAATGGTTCGGGTCTGCAATCATTAGCAAACTACTCGACACGGCTTCTTCCTACTTGGGCGAGCGTATGCTGCCTGCCGATACTAAATCCGAGCTACGTAGGGTGAAAGCAGCTCTTCCCAAGATTGCAGCTGTCATGGGTGTTGGCGAGGCACTAAAATTGAAGCACCCGAATTCGGGGGTGAATGCTTGGCTAGAGCAATTCAAAGAAGCTTTCTTAGCAGCTGAAGATGTGCTTGACGAACTCGAGTACTGGGAGCTGGAAGACATGGTGAAAAATCGAGATCAGGTTAGTGGATCTTCCTCTTCAATAATTGGTTCGCTGAAGAGAAAATTTACTGGTTCTAACATTAGTGAAGATACATTGAAGAGGTTAAGGGAGGCTATAGAAATGTTAGATCTAGTTGCTGCAGATGTTGGCCATTTCTTCCAATTTGCTATTGCATTAGATGCAAAACCAAATAATCTGCCTGTTTACACTTCTAGTCAAGAAACTACATCCTTTTTAACCGAAAGCAAAGTGTTCGGCCGTGAGAATGAGGCAGCCATCATAAATGAATGGTTAAAGAAATCTGCATCTCACGGAAATATCTCTGCCCTATGTATTGTGGGGGCTGGTGGATTAGGGAAAACCACTCTTGCGCAGTTTATCTTTGAGAAAATTAGCAGAGAGAACCATTTTGACAAAACAATTTGGGTTTGTATTTCCACAAGCTTTAGTGTACAAGATATAACAAGAAAAATCCTAGAAGACCTTGGTGAGAAAACCCATAATGGTGAGTCATTAAATGGCCAATTTAAAAGCTTGAAGGAAAGGATTCTTTCAAAGAAAGTTTTTCTCATTTTAGATGATGCTTGGAATGACGATAACATGTGTGATTGGGAAAAATTGATTGCTCCCTTAAAATTTGTACAACAAGGAAGTAAAATTTTACTCACCACTAGAATGAAATCAGTGGCTGACATGTTTGCTCATGTGCTAAATGGTGAACAAGAAAATCTAGTGTTAGAAGGCTTGGAAGAGCAAGAGTTGTTAGGGCTGTTGAATAAGTATGCATTTTTCGGTTATAACCCTAACTGTCATAAAGATTTGCAAAAGATCGGAAATGATATGGTAAAGAAACTCCGAGGTAGCCCCCTTGTAGCAAAGGTGATTGGAAGCTTGCTGAATTCAAACATTAATTTCCAATACTGGAAAAGAATTTTGAACCATGATTCGCTGATCAACTTAGAACAAGCCAAGGATATGGCAGATGTACTGAAATTGAGCTATTACCATCTACCAGCATATTTGCAAGAATGCTTTAGATTTTGCTGCATATTTCCTCAAGATTATGCGTTCAACAAAGATGAGTTGATCAAAATGTGGATGGCCTCTGGATTCATACGCCAAGAGTTGCATGGAGGAGCAAGGCGAGAAGATATCGGAGAAGAGTATATCAATCACCTTTCTAGGAAATCTTTCCTTGAAAGAAATTCTATTGATGAAAACTACTATGTTATACATGATTTGATGCATGATATGGCACAAAATGTATCAAAAGGAGAATGTTGTAGAGTAGAATCCAATGACAAATCTGATTTTATACCTAGCACTACACAACATGTCTTTGTTCATGAAAGTAAAATTGAATGGATATTCAATCTTAAGAATTTACGTACCTTGGTTATAAACTTGTCTGGAGATGACCATAATCGAGATCGAGTTGTTCTCCCAAATGGTTTACTTAAGGAAACTTTACGTTTGTTGGTCATACAGGGAGGAGCTGGTAGAATTGAAATACCGGAGGAGATTGGTAGTTTGATACACCTTAGGTTTCTAAAGGTAGACAAAAGATTTGAGGGACAATCATTTAGATATTTGATTTCTAATTCAATTTGTAATCTTTACCATTTGCAAGAGTTAAATATATCCGATAGAATTCTTAATTCAGACTATGAGGGTCTTACGATTGGAATAAGCAATCTTGTTAGCTTACGGTATATGGACCTTCCCTACCAGGTGAGACCAAACATTCACGGATTACACAAGTTGACCTCTCTCCAAAAGTTGTATTTTGTTGTTGGGCGAGGGAGTGGTTGCCGTATAGATGTACTACAGAAGCTAAACAATCTCCGAAGCCTTTCTATTGAGGAAATTGAGAATGTAGGGGATCCTATTGAAGCTACCAATGCCAACCTATCCAAAAAGAAAAGTCTTATTGCACTTTGCCTAAATTGGACTGAAGGGAGCAATTCTGATAACTCTGAGCTAGTCATTGATAACCTCCGACCCAATCCAAATCTCAAGGAATTGACAATTGAGTATTATACAGGCCACAGAACTCCAATTTGGATGCAGGATTCATCTCATCTGGACCTATCATCCCTCACACTTGATAGTTGTCCTCTTTGGGAAACACTACCGTTTCTTGGGCAAATACCACATTTGAAAACACTCTCTCTTACAAGAATGGATGAAGTGAAAGAAGTGGACTATTCGTGTGATAGCACAAATGATTGCGTTTTTCCATCTTTGGAATGGCTATGTTGTCGTAACATGCCAAAATGGAAATCTTGGGCAGGACAACACAGTTGTTATGGCTTTCCAAATCTAAAGGAACTTGCAATTTATGACTGTCCAAACCTGAACGAATTGCCTTCCATTCCTTTTTCTCTTTCCATATTTAAAGTATGGAATGTTGGACTTAATTCTCTTCCAGAAATGCACCATGGTTCAAGCAATACAGCTCCTACACCATCACGTATGAAATCATCTCTTAGAATAGTAATAATTGTCAGCTGTCCGAAATTAACATTCTTGAATGGATTTCTGCAGCAAGAAAACATAGATTTACAAGCGGTTGAGAAACTAATCATATCAAACTGTGAGAATCTGGTTAAGCTACCAACTGGTGCAATTGGGAAATTTGTGTCACTAAAACAATTAGTTATACTGGGATGCCCAAAGCTGGTAATCCATGAGTGTGACAAGCTCATTGAAATTTCATCTATGCAACAAGCACATACTGTCAACCCAGGAAACAACTTGGTCTCTTTAAAGATCAGTGATCTGTACATTGATCACCTCAGTCTCCTTCTTATTGAACCACTTAGTTGCCTAAGATTTGTCAGTGATCTTCGAGTTGACGAGTGTTCAAGGATGGAGGCCCTGCCCGAGCAATGGTTGTTACAAAACAGTAGTACCCTCAAGCAGTTGATCATCTATGATGCAAGCTCGCTGCGGTCATTGCCTGGTACAATGGTGATGCTCACTGCCCTTGAAAAACTTGACATTAACAATGCTAATTTTCTGGAAGAAATCCCAGAGTTGCCTACTTCGTTGATTGTTAAGAGCATATATCCTAGAAGGTAGCAGAAGTTGTCCATGGGCTAATCTCTCTGACTCTATTTTGACCCACCTTGTAAGCATAATTATAATATTTTTCTCCCTAATTTTTGCTTTTTCGTGCTCTATGTTTTTCCAACCTCTGAATTCTCTAAAATGGCTCTCACAATTGATTAGGTTCTCAACGGCTCACCGACAAGTGCCACATTGTTGTTGCATAGTTGTGAAAATCGAAAGGAGGAGAGGATGAAATTGTAATTGTTAAAATACTATGTACGATCTACAAATAGATGCCAGTGTGGCTTTTTCATGCAGGTATATATCTCTCCTTTTTTCCAATTTATTAGTTTCTCTGTACACTTTTTATAAATTTAAATTTCAGAGATACTAACACATTTGAAACACTTAACTCCGCCTATATCAAATGTTGTAGCCGGTCCCAAGCCCAGTTAAGTGTTATTGAAATTTTTGATAGCATTTAAGTTGAGTTTCTTGCAAATAAGAAATTGTATTTGCAATTTCAAAGAGCCAATATTTCGTACGATAAGTGCTTTTGATCCAGTCTTTCTTGTTTTTATTTTTTTCGGTGATCAGTAGTGTTACATGTGGGTGTACAAGCTTGAGTTAGCGTAACCTGGTTTAATAATTTTGGACTTGGATAAATTGTTTTGGTGAATATAACAACAATAAATGCTAAAGCATTTTGCACCAAAACTGCAGTAACTCTTTACTTAGGCGTCTTCTGTTAAAAAGAATATAATTAAGGTTCGTAGTTTTTTTTTTTTTTTGTCTTTTCCTATGACAGATTTTTCCTTCAATGCACTTCTCTGTCATATATATATGAGTGGGGCTATGTGAATTGCGAAGTAAGAGCTTTGTTTTTCTTCACGCCTATTTTCTACATTCGAAAATTCAAACAGCCAATCCAAATAACTCAACATGATCTCTATATTAAAATATCATTGGAAACAAAATTTTCCATTTTTTGAAATTAGTTACTATTTCTTTAGAATTTTTTAAAATTACTGTTTTTGTATGGTCCATAAGTCACTGTTTCTCTCTATCATTTTTCACTTGTTCACACAAATTTATTCAGTGACATGACAATTTATTCAGTTTCAGTGTTGAATATCGTGAAGCCAAAAGAAATGAGCTTCGATAAGAAAAGGAAATCGGAGAGAGAAAAAGATAGAAGCCGGATCTCTTCTGTTAGAAGAAAGAAGCCTCTCTCCAAGTTTTTTCTAGAGATTGCTCTCTTGTTTCAATCTCACCAAAATACACTAGGTCATCTCATTTTGTATGATATTGTAAGAGAGCGTGATAGTATTATTGGCTTGATTATCTTCTTGTATTGTAAAGACTCTCTGATATAGTGATTTTGTGTCGTGCTCCCGTGGTTTTTTCCCGCAAGGGTTTCCACGTAAAATCTTGTCTCTCATTTATTTTCTATGCATAATTACTTGTTGTAGTTGGCTTTTTGTGTGTGTTACATTTTTCTCCATTTGGTCAGATATTGGCTTTTTTGTGTGCATAATTACTCCTTGAACGCTTTTGCGACTGACCCCAACATTCAGACCAATCAATTTTTAGTCATTTTGACGTTGTACCAGTCGTTGGTTTTTTACTATACCAATTTTTAGTCATTTTTAGTCATTTGTATGGCATACTGTCAACTATACCAATTTTTTATTTTCTTTTTAATTTCACTCAGTACCAAAATTTGTATTGCAACTGGAGCAATATCTGATTCCTTTTCTCTCATTTGGTTTTTGACTGTTATTATTCAGGTGGCAGTGATTCTGAAGTCAAACAAATTACAACAAAATCAATTATCTAGACCTAATTATGACCTTACCAGTGAACCTCAAACGATAAATATCCACTAAACATAGTGATTTTGTTATGTAATCCATTTCAATTTGTGGCAGTTTGAAAATTTTGTGGAACTTTTGGTGAATTTTTTAGGATTTTGGAGTTAGTTTGGTAAATGACAAGAGAAAAGACTGAGAACAATAAATTTTGAAAAAAAAGAGAGATAGTTTCTTGATTGAATCCAACGACAACCATAGTCACAAGATTCGCGAATAATTCATTTTTTTGGTGATGATGAACCGAACGACAAATTATTTGGTTGACCGAATTATTCGCAAATAATTTGCAATTTTTTTTTGCTCCTTATGAGACTGAATCATTATCAAATTATATCCGAATTATTTCCGAATCATGAATTTTTGACTCCGCTGAACCGAACCGAATAATTCATTTGTCACTGTAACAACATCATCACAACATACATGTTTCCAGGGAGTTAACCTCTCAATTAGGTAGTTTCTCTTTCATTCCCTTCTCCTTCTTTCTCTCCTTCGCTTGTCATCCAATGTTGGAGCAGGCTTCTTATGGACTTGAGATCTGAGGGGGTGGGTCTCGTTACACGGTGATTCATCTTCCATAAATCTCTTGTCCCCATTGTGTCTCTTCCTCAACAACACAATATATATGTCATCAGCACTGGAGCTGGCTTCTTTTGGACCCCACCGTGTAATGTTGCATCCTCTTTGTTATTTCTCATTTTTACTCGTCCCAATAGCAACTCAACTAGTCCAACTTCCTTTCATTCTTCCTCTTTCGTTATTTGACCAGGTCAAATCATTAATTAGTTAACATTAATTACTTATCTCGGCCTATAAATATTTTTCTAAGATCAAAGTTCTTTTCAATCATTATAGTGGACTCATCAATTCCTAAATTCCAAATCTAACATTTTCTATTTCAGTAGGCCCAAAATAGTTTAACACCAAATAGATTTTTCTTTCAGGCCCAATAAGCCCACAAACAACAAATCTAGTCACGATCTCCCTCCACTCACCAATTGGATCAAGGAATGCAGATTCAAACTGGGACAACATCCAATTTAATCTTAATAACCACAGGGATGTATGTAGTTACACATTTTGGGTAAACTTATTTTTATATGTTTGAATGGTATTAAAATGATCTTCTTTTTACCAATTTGTCCATAGCCCCATACATTTAATTAACATCAGAATTCCTAGCTAGTTTACTAAAATCGTGTCTGAAACAAAATCCGATTTGATCTAGATAAAACATCAAATATGCATGTAACTTGAAAAAAAAAACCAGACGATTGTTCTTAAAAATAAAAAAAGTGTACTGGCTCCCAGGAAAAAAATATTAAAATTCATGTTTTTTGGGTCCCTTATTTTTTATTGTTTAATGTTATTCTATATAAAAGTATTAAAATTTACAACTGATTAACATAAAAATAGTAAGCAAGATATCGTGCATTAAATATATTTTTTAATTTCATAATTTGAGAACATGTCATTGGACCTACACGAGGCACTAGCTATATCACTATTCAAGAAAATAGCACTGACCGAATATTATTTTAAATATAAGCATAGATTTTTACCCATTGACAAAATTTGTATATTTCACATTTTTGATAAAAAGTCAGGAAATGGTTGGGGAACCTCAATTAGTTAGGAATTAATTAGGAATCTGCATCCCCGATATATCTCAACTTTTTAGTTGATACGTGTAAAAATCTGAACCGTTTAGCACGAATTTTGAAGCAACTCATTGTTTATCATCAGAACCCTACATCTAAATAGGCACCATTTTTAAATCTGGTCCGGGCACGTCTCAACACAAAAGTTGAGAGATCTGGGGGGATCCGTTTCATTAGTTAGAAAAGGACAAAGAAAACGATTGTTAGTGTGTCACTTCAACCAAAACAAACCTTGTGTTTTTGTCAATATAATTTCAGTACCTAAATTTGCACATTAGCATTCAACATTTGGTTGATTAGAATGCCAAAAAATATTAAGCATAGTTAGACAACAAAATTGTACTTATTTGAAAAGAAACAGTAAATTAGTAGTTTCAGCTGATAATAAAAAAATAACAATAAGCTCAAATACAAATTTAAAATTAAATTAAAGAAAAAATTTGAAAGGATAGTAAGATTGTGTGTTCGTTTGTTTTTAGTGGAATAATATGAAAATTTCAAGTTTTAATGAAAAAATTAAATATTAAGAAGTATTTGATAATATGTCAAAGTAAAACAATATTTAAGTGTTTTAATAGAAAATAGAGAATTTAAAAAATATCAAGGGTATACCACCAATTATTCTTTTATTGATTTGGAAATCTCAACTAGTTAGAAAGGGCAAACAATTTCTAATACAACTTGGTGTTTATTTCCAATTTCAAAATTGGCCAGTCGGTCTCAACTCAAGCATGCTGACTCACAGTTTTTGATTTTCTGTGTGCTTCTATGAGAGCAGATTCCGAATTCTTTAGTCCTGATTTGAAATTTAGCAAGCAACAATGTCTGCCATCACTAATGCTGTCATATGTATGGTGGTTGCCAGTTGGGTAAGCTCCTTAATTAATTATTTCCTACATGGATAGATGTGCTTCCCGCAAAGACAATTAATTTACAAGGATTAATTAACTTTGAAGCATGTGCAGTTGTGCCTTGTGGCGAAGCTTCTTGTTTCATCATCTCTCTTTTGTGGCTTGTGGGGAAATGGCTCTCTCGGCTTTCGCTATCTCAGTTTCTAATATGTAATATCCCAATCTCTCCATGACTCTATCAAACAATGTGTCTTTCTATATAATTGGGTCGCCAACTGTTCTCAAAATATAATCAAGGACGCTACAATTTTATCAATACGTGGCTGTAAATGTGTTAATATTATGAGAAAAGGTTTTCTTACCCACATCTCTGTCCCCGTTTTTTACCCACAATTTGTATTATCCACTTTTTAACAAACTTCAACGGTACCGTACAACATTACTTTATAAATTGAGAAAAAGTTGTCTCCCCGTCTAACAATCTCTGGAAAATTCCCGAACCGGTCTCCACGATCTCTCCTGTTCTCTTTCTCTCTCTTCAAATTTACAGATCAGTTTTCATCCATGAAATCTATGACCTCTTTCTTCCCTGATTTCCCCTTTGACCCCTTCGACAAAATCCAGGTTGCGCCGGACCTCCTCACCCCTGCACACCACCATGGCTGCTCCGGACCTCCTCACCCCTGTGCACCGCCATGGCCGCGTCGAACTTTCTCTTTGGTCTTTTACAGCTTCTCCCTCGTTGCATATCAGGTCGCCATTAACCACAGCGAATTCTCCAATCTATCACCGGACGACGCAATCGAGCGCGATTCCCTTGTGTATCGCTCTTACTGAAGTGCCGGATCCGACCCCCTTGAATCTGTGCCGCTAGATCTGAGCAAGTGCCGTATCCAACCCCCTTCTGTGGAGACTCGTGCTTCCCTTGGCACAATCTCAAAGGTAAAATGGCAATGGCAAGAGTTGCTGCTGAGCTGCGAATTATAAGTTTATTTTTCTATAGATTACCTCACTTTATATCAATTGATAAATTCAAGCATGAAGTTGCTTTACTGTCGTGTGATTTTCAAAACATCCAACCCTTTTTTTTATTAATTTTAGCTGAATATTGCCTCCCGCTTGTTCGTGTTGGTGACTTGTTCGTAACTACAAAAGGAAATGGATTTCAAATTTCTAAGGTTTATTCAATCGTTTTTCAAAATTAAGTGCCATCATGTTTGATGTGACAATTTATTAATGTTCTAAGCTTGCTTGTGAAGCTTTCATGCAATTAAATTCTAGTAAATTATGGCAAGTTCGATGTGACAATTTATTAACTTCAATGTAGTAGTGCTATATCGCTACCGATTCGTTGAATCTGACGGATCCTGATCCGATCTGGTAATACTTCGAGTCTGATCTGATCTGATTTTATAAATTTTTTATTTTTCTGATCTGGTAATAAATTTTTTATTTTTTATTTTGGTAATACTTCGAGTCTGATCTGATCTGATTTTGTTATTTTACAGGATTCATACAATAGTTTTATAAGTTGTATGAGTTATTTTACAGAATTCATACAATAGTTTTATAAGTTGTATGAGTTATTTTACAGATTCATACAAAAATTTTATAAGATGTACGAGTTATTTTACATGATTCATACAATAGTTTTATAAGTTGTATCGGTAATATTTTAATATTTGATTTTTGTCTATTGCAGATTCTTATACTTCAGTAATATTTTACAGGATTCATACAATATTTTTATAAGATGTATGAGTTATTTTACAGGATTCATACAATAGTTTTATAAGTTGTATGAGTTATTTTACATGATTCATACAAAAATTTTATAAGATGTATGAGTTATTTTACATGATTCATACAATAGTTTTATAAGTTGTATCAGTAATATTTTACTGTTTCATTTTTGTCTATTGCAAATTCTGATGCATCAGTATGATGAAAAAGCAGCATTACAGGCCCTTCCGCAGTTGTTTGGGCCTCAATTTGAGAGCATCAAATGGCTGTTCATTCCAATTTGCAAGAAAAATTATTTGGTGCTCTTTGCAGTGGATGTTCCTAATGTGGAGATGCATTATTACACCTCTTCTGATCATGTTGAATACATGCAATACCACTGGCACACTATGAAATGGGTTAAAGATTTTCTTTGCTGGAGGACTTGTGAGTGTTTTCCTTCAAAATTATCTATGCAACATTTTACAGTATTTTTCAACTATTTTTTCATTATTCTGCCAATGATTTACAGGATTAGGTGTTGAAATGCATTAAACTATTACATAATATACTTAACAGTTTTGTAGGATATATGAGTTAGTTTACAGGATTCATACCATAATTTTATAAGATGTATGAGTTATTTTACAGGATTCATACAATAGTTTTATAAGATGTATGAGTTATTTTACATGATTCATGCCATACTTGAAGTTATTATACATTAAAGATGTTGATATCATTTTTTTCTTTCAACTAACACTTCTTGGAAAGATCTTGGCAGTATTGAGCAGAACTGCCCAAAGCAGGCACCAAAATCGATGGATTGTGCTATTTTTTTGCTGCGCTATGTGTACAATCTAATCACTATTGCCTATGAACTTTACGCAGGTAATTTTATGATGTATATATTTTACTTTCAAATACTTGTAGGCTTCCATTTCACCAACAGTAACATTACATATTTCATGATATTACATATTCTGCGCTATGTGTATAAAGAGGGTAGTGTATACCCCTGATAACTGATAGTACATATCCATCATTTATCATTAATTTCATAGTATTTTACATACTTCATAAGTAATTTGATAGTATTGACAGAGTTCTTTTACAGTATTGTTTCATTCATCATTCATCATTAATTTCACAGTATTTTACATACTTCATAAGTAATTTCACAGTATTGACATACAATTTTACAGTATTCATAGTGTTGTTTTGCAGTATTTGTTTCATTCATCTTTTATCATTAATTTCAGTATTTTACATACTTCATAAGTAATTTCACAGTATTAACATACAATTTTACAGTATTCACAGTGTTGTTTTGCAGTATTTGTTTCATTCATCATTCATCATTCATCATTAATTTCAGTATTTTACATACTTCATTAGTAATTTCACAGTATTGACATACAATTTTACAGTATTCACATAGTTGTTTTACAGTATTTGTTTCATTCATCATTCATCATTAATTTCAGTATTTTACATACTTCATAAGTAATTTCACAGTATTGACATATAATTTTACAGTATTCACAAAGTTGTTTTACAGTATTTTACATACTTCATAAGTAACTTCATAAGTAATCTAAATCCCTTACAAATCTTTTTTTTTGTAGGATGACATTTCTAAAGAACGTGTCGTTCTAGCAATGAAGCTCCTCATGCATCCAAATAATTCGCATCAGCGGTGTATGAAGTAACCATCCAAAAATTGCAATGATTGAACAGCTTTTTCTTTGTGTTTGATGTTAGATACAGTTAATCTTTGATACAGTTGAAAATATTTGTGAATAGTGAAATGGTAAATGGTACAGTTGATGGTGAAATGGTGAAATGAAATGGTTAATTGGTACAGTTGATTTTAATGAACTTTTTGTGTTGAAATGGTGCAGTTTATGTTGTGGTGAAATTGTACAGTATATGATTTTTTGTGACCGGTGTCATTTTATAGTTTGTATATGATATTTTTATAGTTTCATGTGTCAAATTTACAGTATTAAATTTTGTACTTGACATATGTTAGATTTATAGTTTGCATCTGCTAATTTTATAGTATTGAAATCTTAGTTTACATGATATATATCCATATATAAATATTAATAATTGAAGAAAAAATGATGAATTTAAAAAAAAAAATCAAATTGTTTTTTAAATTTTAATTTCGAAAAAAAAAATTTAATTTGATGCAAAAAAATTAATTTTGCATAATTTTAAGTGTAATTTGTAAAAAATAACCAATTTTAGAAGTGTGTTTTTCAAATATTCTAGAAGCTTGAAGTACAGCCGTACAAGTTTTGGAAGTGGTTTGTGTTAAGTCTTCTAGAAGCTAAAAGTACAGTTGGAAGTACAGTTACTTTTCTAGTTCCTAACAGTTTTTAACTAACTTGGGTAAAAACTGGATTGTTAGAATTTTTAACTAGGTATTATGCATGATTTGTTGTTGAAGTTACAGTATTTATTATAGTATTTTACAGTATTCGCGCAAGTCAAATGACAGTTTTTTTGGGTAAAAACTGGGTACAAATGTTTGGGTACAATTAGTCGGATTTACATATATATTCTACTATTAGTCATTTTTATTGCCATAAAAATAATCATCATTTGTAAACACGTCTGTAAAATAATAAGAATTTGGGGTAGAATCAAATAAATTAAGATTTCAATCACTGAGTGCTTCAACTCATGCTAACCGAAAAAAATGAAAATATGCACTTCAAGGGAACCATTCCATAGGAGTTGGCTACAACCTCCAACGGACAAAAGCCCATTTTTTTTTTTTTAATATACACAGTGCTTCGAGGAAAGCACAACTTGTATATCACGTGACTCTTAGATAACATATGTTTGACCTGAAAATGATGATTTGACGAAAACAGTAAATTACCGTGTAACGGGTCACTGACGCTGTTCTTTTAGTCTTTCTGAAGGTGGTGGATAGGCTAATTAATTATTTGCTATCCATAATGTTACTCTTTGCATGCCACAGAGATTATGGTCGCCAATATTGTTGTTTGAACTCAACTTGTTGCTGGTTCATCTCTTTTGCTTCTACTGAAAATCTAATTGTCTCTGTCTTTCACTCTGTTTCTCGGATCTTAATCTCTTGCGCACACAATCTGTCTTTTGTTAATTAAGTTCTCTTCGAATCTCGATTTCTCAAATCATCTTTCATTCAAAAATTTACTACAATTTCTCAATTTCTCAATTCATCTTTCCACAATAACCGTTGCTAGGTTAAAAACAAAAAAGAAAAAAAAAAAAACAAATTTTGTGTGTCTTTCACTCTATATTTCATGTTTGTCTTTCACTTTGTTCCTTGGATTTCAAATCTTGCCAATACAATCTGTCTTTTGTTAATTGAGTTCCTTTTTTAGTTTATTTTTTTTCTCATAGAATCTCAATCCAACATTCTATAAAAATTAATAGTGTTTTTATATTAGTATTTGATAAAAACTTAATATGTTTAATAGTAGAAGAGATAACAAAAATTTAACTTCTATTATAAATATTCTCTTACTCTCTTATTCTCTTACAAATGACTCTTTACACATTATATTGACCCATATGAACTTTCTACACATTCTATTATCATTAAATAACATTTTAACCTCTTATTAACCCTCTCTATTTCGTAGATACGTTTTTCATCTTCCCAAAACAACCTCGAAGACTACAACATGACTTCTAACAATAACTATTACATTAATGACATTTTTAGAGAGTTCCAACCATTAACTATTACATGACTAATAAATAATTAAGATTATTAATTTCTAACATTTTCTTATATGTACACAACATCCCTTGCTAGTTAAAAACTAAAAAAAAAGAGAAAAAAGAAGAAGAGATAGTAAGTTAGAAGAAGAAAATCTCCATGAACACTGTTTATTTGAAAATTTTAAATGACCGTGTGTATGATTGAGCTTATTTTCTCACAAGTGCCTCCTCCCATTACACACTGTTTATTTGGAACTTTTTCGCATCTGTGTATTATATGTTGTGTATGGTTAACGTTTTTGCATTTAGTAGTGTTTGCAATTGATAAGCCTAAATTATATATACTTTTGATTAATGTTTAACCTAAAAAAGTAAGCCAATTTCCTTGTATTTTAGTGTAATTTTGTGTTAAATATGCCAAGAACCAAGTTACTGCCAAAGTCTATTTAAATTACAAGAAATTGAGCAAATTGTAGATCTTCTCGCAAGCTTTCTGAAAAGTGGTAGAACACTGAAAACGGAGTTACGGATGATGAGTTATGCCCGTTTGAAATTCAGTTCACAGTAAATTCCAGAGAGTTTTGCGGGTGCTTGTGCAGGTTCCTCTGGCCTCACAACAGGCCGCACAGAATTACAACTGCCGACACACAGTTTGTATTTTGATCATATTTTGGTCATACGAACTCCGATTTGGGTGAATCAAAGCTTGACAGAACTAGGATAAAAAGATCCACAACTTTTATGAAGGAAACAAATCCAAATTCGAAATGTAGAATTTTGTGCAGCCACACCAATGGTTGCACCAGCCTAGATTTGGACAGATTTTATTGCGAACTTCGCCCGATTCACTTCCAGATCTTGTTTGCTTGCTCCCAAAGTCACGAAAATTGCTATAAATTGGCAGGGAGGCAGCAGGAGAAGACATCTTTCAACTTAGCTTTTATTCTACAAATTTCTTTATATTTTTCTCTCTTCTCCCCGTGATTGAAGGCGATTGGATTGAAGGATTGAAGGCTTACTCAAGCAAGAATAACTGAAGACAAGGAGCGGCAAACTAAGAGATTGGTGTATTCTTTTCTCTTATTTGTTTTTCTAGGTTTTTATCATGTTTTCTCTTTTGTATCTTTTCGATGCTAGCGCACCCATGAAAGACTAGATTTCCTCTCTAGGGACTTAGGCTTTATCATGAACTTGTGTTAGTTTCTAGCTTACTTGGATTTTATTTCTAGATGATGATTGATCTTGTTAATTTTATAATTCATGTGCTTGTGTGATTTGCAATTTGTTAATTAGTGTCCCGCTTAGGTTTAACCAACTTAAGATGTTAGGATCAAAGAATTGATAGAACCAAATTGCATGCATTAATAACTCTAGGATTGAGATTAGAAATGACCAAATCTATTTCTTAGTCTGGAACCACAAGAACAATGGTTGAATTGAGGTGAAGGACTTAATTGTGAAGCCTCATATTTGATTGGGACCCCTAGAATTGAACCGAATATTGGTGTGAATAACTTAATCGTGAAGTATTGTTATTTAGGGATAAACTAGGCTAACATGTGCTTATGGTCTAGATAGCTAGGGCGACGGACTTAATCATGAAGTCCGAATTATCTAGACACGTCATTAATTTACGAAAGTGACCCTTTTTAACATCTTAGGTTTAGAATCCCCAATATTATAAACTTGAATTTAGAAACCAAGTAAGTGTGAATTTGATGAAGTGATTGTGAGCCGATAGCCCTTAGATTCCATCTTCTTGATTACAAACTCCTTTTTAATTGTTTGTTTAGAATTGTTTTGTTTAAATTCAACTCCAATTCGGGTATTGAACCCACAATTTCAGTTTGACAACAAAACCCCCCATTTATTTTATTTGAATTATTTTAGAATTAATTAGTTTAGTAAAAAGCAATATTTCCCGTTATCTTTAGATCGATACCCATAATTACTACAAGGATAGATTGTGCGCTTGCAATTCAATCTACCTTTGCGTATTTAGAGTTTTATAAATTTAAAGCAAAAGTGTACGAAATAGACCATTTATTTATATACCCAAAATACACATCAGTAATGGTTGGAGAGTCATAACAAACTGAAGTGGCTTGCCTCTACACAGAGCCGTTACGATTTATTACCATTGATTACGGCTCATTTCAAATGAGCCGTTACGATTTCAAATTTTGTAAAATTTGATGCAACGGATTCAATATTTTTTTGTTTATATCATATTTTTTATGTTAGCACTAACTGAAAAAAATAAAAATATGCACTTAAGAGGGAACGATTGCACATGAGTTGGCTACAACTCGAGGGACAAACGTATTGAAGTTGTTATTTTTTTTTGAAATATTTGTTGTTCAGTCTTAGAAAAAAATACAATAATACATGAGCTATATAAAATTATTTATAATACTTTTGTCTAAAATTTTACATGCTAATATAGAGTTTTTTTTTATAAAAGAGTCTTATTCCCTTTTATTAAATTAATCCAATGGACCCTCTATTTTGATATTTTGGTTGTCCATATCATCCATTTTAAAATAATTTACAAGTGACAAGTAATATGTAGGAGTAGGTATGTTTCTTTTTCTAAGATATAATTTATTACAAGGTGCTTTATTTTTTGATCGGTGGCTTTCTAGGATGGTTTCTGTACTCTAGAATTATTTATCATGAAATTTTATTTGTACAAATGTAAATTTTGAAATGGGGCTGTAGCACAGTTGGTTGGAAAAAAAAATGTTCTAGGACTGTTGTTATTCAAATGTCGAGAATTCGAGCCCATTCACGACTACGCAGTGGATTTTAAAAAAATGCAAATTGTCAATTGTCCTAAAAATATAATGAGGGATTAAAGCACAATTATATATCATCGGACGGTTGTAGAATTATCAATAATTTGCCAACACAAGTTTTTCAAATAATGAGGATTTTTGTGTAAAATAAAATTAATTTGGACTGAGTGCTTTAAGGCATTCTAACTTGCAGATTCCTGAGTTTGCTTACACACCTCCTTGAATGAGTCCTCCATCATCCACCAATTCTCCCATTTGGAAGCCCTCCAGCATTCAATTCTCCTTGAATGAGTCCTCCTTGCTTACACACCTCCTTGAATGAGTCCTCCAGCATTCAATTCTCCCATTTTTTTTAGTATACACTATGCTTCTAGGAAAGCACAATTTGTGTATCCGTGACTCACACTGACTTTTAGTTTCCATTTGTTTTTTGACGAAAACATTAAGACACCGTGTAATGGGTCGCTGACGCTGTACTTTACTTTTTCTGAAGGTGGATAGGCTTATTAATTAATTGCTACCTATGATGTTTAGTTTGTGCATGCCACAGAGAATCTGATCGCCAATAATGTTGATTGAACTGTAACTTCATTGCTTGTTCATCTCTTTCGCTACCTTTACTGTTTTTCACTCTGTTTCTCAGATCTCAATCTCTCTCTCTCTCTCTCATACAATCTGTCTTTTGGTAATTCACTTCCTTTGTTAGCCGATCTCTGTTCTCTTGGAATCTCAATTTCTCAATTCATCTTTCATTCAACAATCTACTACAAATTGTTAGTGTTTTTTCTTATTCTGTAAACAATCGTTGTTAGTTAAAAAAAAAAAAAAAAAAAAAAAAAACTTGCGTTGCATTACACCCACACATCCCATAAACTTCATCTCTTTTGCTATCTTTACTGTCTTCACTCTGTTTCTCAGATCTCAATCTCTCTTTCTCTCTCTCATACAATCATTCTTTTGGTCATTGAGTTCCTTTGTTAATTAGCCCATATTTTTCCTCTTGAAATCTCAATTTCTCTATTCATCTTTCATTCAACAATCTACCACAAATTGTTAGTGTATTTTTTTCTGGTTCTGTACACAACAACCCTGCTACTTAGAAAAAAAAAAAAAAAAGCCCAAAAAGAAAAGAAAAAAAAACAGAGAAATAGTAAGTTAGAAGAAGAAAATCTCGATGGAGTTAGCTCTTTCAACCGTTGGTGACTGGTTCGGGACTGCAATCATTAGCAAACTACTCGACACGGCTTCTTCCTACTTGGGCGAGCGTATGCTGCCGGCTGATACTAAATCCGAGCTACGTAGGGTGAAAGCAGCTCTTCCCAAGTTTGCAGCTGTCATGGGTGTTGGCGAGGTACTAAAATTGAAGCACCCGAATTCGGGGGTGAAAGATTGGCTAGAGCAATTCAAAGAAGCTTTCCTAGCAGCTGAAGATGTGGTTGACGAACTCAAGTACTGGGAGCTGGAAGACATGGTGAAAAATCGAGATCAGGTTAGTGGATCTTCCTCTTCAATAATTGGTTCGCTGAAGAGAAAATTTACTGGTTCTACCATTAGTGAAGATACATTGAAGAGCTTAAGGGAGGCTGTAGAAATGTTAGATCTAGCTGCCGCAGATGTTGGCTATTTCTTCCAATTTGCTATTGCATTAGATGTTCATGGCCATGCAAAACCCAATAATGAGCCAGTTTACACTTCTAATCGAGAAACTACTTCCCTTTCAACCGGAATCAAAGTGTTCGGCCGTGAGACAGAGAAGGCCATGATAATTGAATGGTTAAAGAAACCAGCATCTCATGGAAATATCTCTGCCTTTTGTATTGTGGGGGCGGGTGGATTAGGGAAAACCACTCTTGCACAGTTAATCTTTGAGGAGATTAGCAAAGAGAACCATTTTGAAAAAACAATTTGGGTTTGTGTTTCAACAAGCTTCAATGTTGAAGATATAACAAGAAAAATTCTCCAAGAACTTGGGGAAAAAGGCCATGGTAATGAATCATTAAATTGCCTTCACATAAACTTGAAGGAAAAGGTACTTTCAAAGAAAGTTCTTTTTATTCTAGATGATGTGTGGAATGACGAGAAAATGTGTGATTGGGAGAAATTGATTGCTCCCCTGAAATTTGTACAACAAGGAAGCAAAATTTTACTCACCACTAGAATGAAATCAGTGGCTGACATGCTTGCTCGTGTGTTAAATGTGGAACAAAGAAATCTAATGTTAGAAGGCTTGAAAGAGCAAGAGTTGTTAGAGTTGTTCAATAAGTATGCATTTCATGGTTATAACCCTGACAATCATAGAGATTTGCAAAAGATCAGCAATGATATTGTAAAGAAGCTCCGAGGTAGTCCCCTAGCAACAAAGGTGATTGGAAGCTTGCTGAACTCATCCATGGATTTCCATTACTGGAAAAGAATTTTGAACCATGATTCGCTAATCAACTTAGAGAAAGCGAAGGATGTTGCAGATGTGCTGAAATTGAGCTATTACCATCTACCAGCACATTTGCAAGAATGCTTTAGATTTTGCTGCATATTTCCTCAAGATTATCGGTTCAACAAAGATGAGTTGATCAAAATGTGGATGGCCACCGGATTCACACACCAAGAGTTACATGGAGAAGAAAGACCTGAAGATATCGGAGAAGAATGCTTCAACCACCTTTTTAGAAAATCTTTCTTTGAAAAACATAGGCCTGGAAGGTTCTATGTTATGCATGATTTGATGCATGATCTGGCTCAGAATGTATCGAAAGGAGAATGTTGCAGAGTAGAACCAAATGGTGAATCTAATAATATACCTTTAACTGCACAACATGTCGCTGTTCCAGAAAGTAAAATTGAAGGGATATTCAATCTTAGAAATTTACGCACCTTGGTAATAACCTTGATTGGAGATCGATTTGTTCCCCCAAATGGTTTACTTAAGAAAACTTTGCGTTTATTGGTCATATAAGGAGAAGGTAGATGTGAACTGCCAGAGGAGATTGGTAGTTTGTTGCACCTTCGCTTTCTACAGGTCATCCTAGATACGAGACGATCATATAGATATTTGCTTCCTAATTCAATTTATAAGCTTTACCATCTTCAAGTGCTAGAAATGAGCAATTGGAATGAAGATTCAGATTATGAGGGTATTGAAACAACTGGAATTACCAATCTTGTTTGTTTACGCTATATGAACCTTCCCAACGAGGTAATGCAAAAAATTCACGGAGTGCACAAGTTGACATCTCTACAAGAGTTACATTTTTTTGTTGGACGGGAGAGTGGTCACCATATAGATGAACTAGAGATGCTAAACAATCTCCGATACCTTTCTATTGAGAAAATTGAGAATGTAGGGGATCCACTTGAAGCTACAAATGCAAACCTATCCAAAAAGGAAAGTCTTATATCACTATCCCTGAAATGGACTCAAGGGAGCAATTGTCATGACCCTGAGCAAGTCATTGATAACCTCCGACCCAATCCAAATCTCAAGAAATTGACCATTGAGTATTATACAGGCAACAGGTCTCCAATTTGGACAAGTGATTGTGTTTTTCCATCTTTGGAAGGGCTATATTGCTACCACATGCCAAAATGGGAATCCTGGGCAGGACCACATATTTGTTATGGCTTTCCAAATCTAAAAGAACTTGTAATCTCAGACTGCCCAAACCTGGCCAATATACCGACCATTCCTTTTTCTCTTTTCATATTTGAAGTACGTAGTGTGGGGCTTAATTCCCTTCCAGATATGCACCACAGTTCTAGCATTACAGATGAAGCACCATCATGTATGAAATCATCGCTTAGAAGTGTAGTCATTACCGAATGCCCCAAATTAATATCAGTGAATGGATTTCTGCAGCAAGAAAACCTAGATTTACAATCTGTTGAGGTACTAACCATCAGAGACTGTGAGAATTTGGTTCAGTTACCAACTGGTGCATTTGAGAAATTTGTGTCACTAAAAAAATTAGTTATAATGAGAAACCCAAAGCTGGTAACAGTTGATAACCAAAGCATCTTGCTACCTGCAAAACTAGAAAATCTTTTCATGGGAAACTGTGGCGAACTTGATGTGTCATTGTTAGAGTCAGCATCACACCACTCTACACTTGCTGATCTTTATATTGGAAACAGTCCAAATATTACTTGTATCCCTTCCTCTGAAAAGGCATTTACATCTCTCAGAAAACTGGTAATCAATGGATGCGACAAGCTCATTGAAATTTCATCTATGCCACAAGCACATACTGTCAACCAAGGAAACAATTTGGTCTCTTTAAAGATCAGTACATTGAACATTGATCACCTCTGCCTCCTTCGTATTGAACCACTTAGATGTCTAAGATTTGTTAGTTCTCTGATAGTTGTAAAGTGTTCAGGGATGGAGGCCCTGCCAGAGCAATGGTTGTTACAAAACAGTAGTACCCTCAAGAGATTGTCCATCTGGGATGCAAGCTCGCTGCGGTCATTGCCTGGTACAATGGTGATGCTCACTGCCCTTGAACGACTTGACATTTGGAAAGCTACTTTGCTGGAAGAAATCCCAGAGTTGCCTACTTCGCTGACTATTAAGAACATTGAAAGGGACTAAGCTCTCTGACTCTATTTCAACCCTCCTCGTAAGTGTTATTATGATTATATTTCCTGCCTAGTTTTTGTTTGTTCCATGCTCTATGTTATTTCAAGTTTTGAATCCTCCCAATGGCTCTTGCAATTGATTAAGTTCTCATTTGCAATGGTTGGTCTTTATGTAACTTCTTGTAGATGACTCATGCAAGCACAAACATTGACCCCACCAACAAGTACGTGCCACATTGCTGTTGTAGATGATGAAATTATGAAATTATGCAAGCTCCACTTCAATAAGCACATGGAAAAAATGTATATCTCTCTCCTTGTTCCCAATTTATTAATTTCTGTTATATTTCTTTTTAAATAGAAATTTCAGAGATAATAACACATTTTCAAATTAACTCCGCCTATATCTAAATGACTTAACCGGTTCCAAACAAAGACATAAGGAAGGTAATTAATCGTCTTAAGGTTTGTAGATTCTTGTTTTGTTTTGTTTTGGTAGTCTTTTCCTGTGACAGGTTTTTACTGCAATGCACTTTAAGTTTGGCAACTTAAATTAATTAGCAGGTCAGTGCTAATTTAACTAACAATGGTTCCATATCTTTTTTCCAATTTTTTTTTATTTTCTAATATTTTCATTATGTGCAAATCTTCAAGAACTAGATTAAATCTCCCAAGCTGTTGTATTTCAAAACTAAAATGTCTACAATGATATAATGCTCTCTCCAGATATTAATTGCTTGCATTAAATCCTTAGTATTTTGGACCCGAACAAAATTTGCTCAGCCAAAAACCCTCTACTGGTAGATATAGGTGAGCTATCAGTTTTTTGTGATGACTCCTCCAATCTTTGAGGCTGTTAACTAAATGTATTTAATTCGAATTTAGCTTAATTTTTTGGTGTTGTATAAGTTCACTGGGCTTTTTTTTTCAATTTTTTATTGAGTAGACCAATTTATGTTTCAGCAAAATTATCTGGCACTTGATTAAGGATATCTGAGATGGTTAAATCATATTACATGAATTGATGTGCTCTATCATTTTTCAGTTGCTCAGAACAAATTTATTCAGTGACATGACAATTTATTCAGGTTTCAGTGTTGAATATCGTGATGCCAAAAGAAATGGGCTTCAGACCATTAGAAAAGGACATTGAAGAGAGAAAAGGATAGAGCCATGTCTCGCTGTTAGAAGAAATTAGCTTCTTTTGCAAGCTTTTTAAGGGTTTGCTCTCTTGTTTTCATTCCACCAAAATACACCAGGCAATCTCAAATTAGTGTATGATATTGTAAGATAGTGTGAGAGAGTGTGATTGGCTATATTATCTTGTTGTATTGTAAAGACTCCATGATATAGTGATTTTGTGCCGTTCTCCCGTGGTTTTCTCCCGCAAGGGTTTCCACGTAAAATCTTGTCTCTCTTTGTGCTTGATTGCTTGATTTTTTTTGTGTCTCTCTTTATTTTTTGTGCTTGATTGTTTGTTGTGGTTGGCTTCTTTGTGTGTGTTCCATTTTTCTCCAATTGGACAGATATTGGCGTATGTCCACAAAGTGTTCGACAAAATTATTTCTTGAACACTTCTGCAATTGTCTCCAACATTCAGACCTTTCAATTTTTAGTCATTTTGACGTTGTACTTGTACCGGTCATTGCATTTTGAATTTTTAGTAATTTATAAAGACATCTTCAGGGATTCTTAATTAAATTTATTCTGACTATACCCCAGATTTTAGCATACAGTCAACCGTACAATTTTTTAATTTCACTCAATTCCAAGTTGTATTTCAACTGGACTGATATATGTTTCATTCATGAATATATTAAGATATGATCAAGTAAAAGGAAAAAGATTCACTGCCAAATTCCTAGGAAGAACATGAGGTTAATTAGATCAAGTTGTTATATGTGCTGATTCCTTTTTCAATAATGTGGTTTTTACTAGACAAAATGATAAAAGATAATATCTGCAATTCAAATGGGCCAATGTGCAAAACTGCCAAAGTGAAGGGGTTAAGGTTTAATTCAAGCACAACTCTAGTTGACATAAGGTTATGCAATTTGTCTGTTAAAGAACCTGTTTTCACTAGATTAAATGTTTTTGATCTGATCTTTTATGTTTCATTTTTCTTTTCAGTAGTGGTACATGTCAGTGTACCAGGTTGAGATATTGTACCATGGTTTACTAATTTAAGGTTGCGGAGGGCATTACAGGTTCATTGGTTTTTCTTTTTGGTAATCCTTTCTTATTACAGATTTGTCCATAATTGGATATCTAGGCCATATAAATGTTTATTTGATTTGCACGAGAACTACAAAACTGTTCACTTTAAGTTTTGCAACTTAAATTAGCAGTTAGTGCAGATCTGTTTCCTAATTTTTTGTTTAAATCTTGAAGAACTAGATTAAATCTCAAGACTCAAGAATCGAATAAATTTTTTTATTAATCAGGAATGCAGATACAAAAATAGCGACACATCAAGTCTGAGGTGAAACAACAAAATTAGTTAATAATTGACTAAATTGAATCCATACATCTATTCCCTGTAGCTGACGAAACAAGAATCATTCAAAATGGTTATCTAAATCTTGCAAATCAATAGCGACACGACAGATCAGCAGCCAAATCAGTGGAATACGCTGATCTGTCCCTACGGATGTGCTACAGAACGCGCCAAATGCTCTCCAGTTGCTCCCCGCGTACCTTCTCCTGTCCTGGAGATGAGGGGGAGGGGCCATTCTCTCAGTTACTCGATTGCCTTCCACGGTCGCGGGTAGGTTATTAAACGCGGACCCTAGTCGCAGGGCTTTAGATTTTATATGAATCATAACCGAGCGCCTGACCGCTCTGCCCTGGACCTCTTCAAATTCTCCTAAATTCTTGTCTCTGCTGCATCTCTCTCTGTTTCTGACCTCAGGTCCCACTTCATTGCACCTGACAAGTGGCGAATCATCCTCTTCATTATTTCTCATATTAACTCAGCCCAATCGCAACTTCCTTTCCTTCTTCCTGTTATGTTCCTTTGACCAGGTCAATCCTCTCCCCAGTAGATACTCCTAAATCATTAATTCAGGATATCAACTTTACATTAATCTTACACGTATTATCCGGAAAAATGAATATTGATTCAGGATATCAATTTTTTTGGATAAAGATACTGACAGAGCAAGTTTTACTTCATGCAGCGCAGGAGTCATATGCAGTTTATTTTGACTTTATTGTATGTTCGCTGCATAAAGCAAAAACTACACTGTCAATATCTTTACCCAAGATTTCTCACTCAGTGCGACTTCATTAATTCAGGATTAATTTAATTCTTGCCATTTGCGTTCTACTAATATCACTACAGCAAAACCGGTTTTCAGCGACCGGTTCTGTCGCCGGTCGCTGAAGACCCAGAAAACCAAAAAAAAAAAGAGATTGTAAATGTTTTGGCGACGAAGATTTGGCCGGTCGCAGAAGGTTGCCCCATAAAAATTCCCGCGCCAAAATCATTTCGATCTTCTCTCTACCAAAAAATTTCCGCCGCTAGGTTTAGCCAAAAAAAAAAAACCTAAAGCGACCCTGCCGCCCGACCCCCGGCCACCCCTCTCCGCTCCCTCTCTCTCTCTCTCTCTCTCTCTCTCTCTCTCTGCCACCCCCGGACACCGCGGCTGCCGCCCGACACCACCCCGGCCGACCCTGCTGCCGCCCGACCCCCGGCCCCCGGCCACCCCTCTCCGCTCTGTCTCTCTGTCTCTCTGTCTCTGCCACCCCCGGACACCGCCACTGCCGCCCGACACCACCCCAGCAGCCAACGCCTCCACGACACCGCGCACTGTTGACCCGACCCCATACCTAGAATCTCCGCCTCTTGTCTCGCACCTCTTCTGATCAGATCGCATCTCTGAATCAAGATAAGTTTTTTTGGATTCTTCAAATTACGATTGGCTCACGGTTACCTTAATGAATCAGTGCCCATTTTGAAATTTATATGTGCAGTGTATTGGCCTAATTACCCAGAGAAACCAGATCCAAAAAAATATATTAGATTTCATTGTTTTTTTTTGTTACAATTCAAAATTTTAGGTCAATGTAGGGGGGCTTGAGAATGTTTTAAAAGCATTTGCAAAGACGGAGACAATGAAGAAGTTAATATATACCTCTTCGATCATCACTTGGGCTCTCACACTTCTTTCCATGGGGTAACTAACCTCATTGATTTTTTTGACATATAGCTTTCAAATTGAACAGTAAAATTGAACAATCTGTTTTAGCAAAGCACTACACTGATTTTATTTTAATCTCGTTATCTCTATTTGAAAACCAAATTCATCATTTAAATTCTATAACTATAAGTTATGCATTATGTTTGTTAATTAATTATCACAGAGAGCTTTGGAGACATTGACAATCATTTTAAGTGGAACAACAATCATTTTAATTTGTTTGATTAAGTGAGTTATAATCTCTTTGTTGTAAAATTCTACTTGTTTGATTCATTTTATCTTGCTTTGAGACATGTAAAACAAATTAGACTTAAGAAATTTACTTCATGTATTGTGGTTTAATTATGTGTCATTGGTAATGTATTTATGTATTGTGATTCATTTTAGCAAAGTAATTGTATATTTATATTGTTGTTTATGTTTATGTTGTATGTATCGATCGATGTTTATGTTTATGTTGTATGCTGGTACGTGTGGTACCAATTATTAAATGGGGGAAAAGTAAATAACAAAAAGAACCCATAAACCTGACAGAAGAGGATCAGCGACTGGTTATTTTGGTCTTTGATGCCTTTACATGACGTTAGCAAAAACCAACAGCGACCAAAAAAATTAGTCGCTGAAACGTCATCAGTGACCGGGATGACGTCATTCAGCGACCGGTGACGTCATCGGCGAGCATTAACGACGATGCCTTCAGCGACCGGTGTATCAGCGACCAAATTTTGTCATCAACGACCGATATACCAGTCGCTGATGGTCCGTTTTGCTGTTATGTATTCATTTTTGGAAACTAATTAATGTAACAAACCAATTTAATCCCTATCAATTGATATAGGCAGAACAATTGGGACAAACACACAGTGGACATCTCCAGTGTTGCAGGATAGATTAAAAAAATAAAATAGAGAAAGAAAAATTCAATTAAGTATATGTTTCTCAAGAAAAATTCAATTAGTAACGCAGTTGACATGTTTTAAAATTTAAAATTTAAAATTCCGTACCCAAATGAATACAATTTTTTTTTGGCAAAATTTAATCCACTACAGGAGAAACACTCATCTGCGACCGGGCAAATCGGTCGCAGATAAGTATGTCACCGGTCGTAGATGATAGAAATCGGTCGCAGAAAACAAAAATCGGTCTCAGATGTAACGGTCGCAGTTGGCTCCGTCGCTGATACCTTCCTGCTGACGTCACCGGTCGCAGATGGTTGTGGCGCCGGTCGCAGATGACTCATCTGCGACCAATCGGGTCGGTCTCTGATGGTATATGTTGACGTGGCAGGGAGACCATTAGAGACCGAATAAACGGTCGCTGATGAGACCATAGTCGGTTGCAGAAGTTTTTTTTTTTTTTTTTTGTTGCTGTTTCTTTTAGTTGCTGTTTGTTTTCTTTTCCTCATTCTGTTCATTTTTATTTCTCATTGCACAAACAATTATTCAATTTACAACAATCAATCAATTTACATCTACAACAAACCCAGTTAGGAAAATTACCAATTTTACACATAAGTCTCTCTAACAAGGGTTTATTTACTAAGTCCATATAATTTAACATACAGCCCCTAACTTTTTAAAACATTGAATTAGGCTAATCTGGGCCGTCGGATAAAAGGATTCATATGCAATTGACTTCTCGAAAATAATTTTCGCTGGTCTCGACAGACACCGCTCGCAGGGGGCTGACGAAAATAATTCATATGCAATTGACTTCGTAACCTCAGACACCACTCGCAGGGGGCTGCCCCCCCCTGCCACCCCCCGCATAATCCTAGAATCAGGCCCACATACATAACACTTTGCACTTACAAGCAAGTTCATCATATTCATCTTTGCCAACAACATATATGCAAACATCTCCAAGTATGGTATATACAATATAGACGGACCTGCAAATTATAAATATACACATATTTTATATGAATGAACCTAAAATTAAGCAATGCGAAGAACAGACGAATCATTAATTGGACAGTAAATTCATAGTTTAAATTTTTTATCTGGAGTAATTTTGCACACCGTTAAAGTCTTAAAATCTTCATACAAATGGAGATGTGCAAGTACCATTAGAATCAGCATTGAAAAAAAAAATACATTTTAAGGGAAAAGATCTGCGTACTTGTGAGAAGCTACAAAAGGCTCTTTGTTTTTAGCCCCTTTGAGATTCTCAATGCCTAATTTGACAAGGAAAGAGCGCCAGTGCAATCTCTCCTCAGCGGGAACTCCGTGGAATCTGCATCAAATTGAAATTTTATTTCAGTACTTCCAATTTACAATCCAAAATATTGAATGACATCAAGGATATGCATCAATACAGAGATAATTTTTACAGCACAAATAAATTCATTTCCACAAACCCGTACCAGTACTCCAAGCTCACTGGTACTAGTAAATGACAAGGGAAAATTATTAAGGACCCACATAAATTAACAAGTCAGTCCCTTAAATTCATGAAAGTAAAAAACAACAGCTCATGCAACGCATGCACACATATCCCCATCTAAACTCTATATTCAAAGTCAAGAGATTGACAAATCAAATTCACAAGCAAAAAGGCACAAAACAGAAAATCAACACATTTCACAGCAAACAACGAAATCAGCAGAGATGATGCAGAGTTGTAAATCCATCGACAGAAAATCAACACATTTCACAGCAAACCAGAAATTTCACAGAAAATCAAGGCTTATCGGGTTGTAAATCCATCGACAGTGCAAATAATGCAAGGTCCAACAATCCAAGTAAACTTCACTTTTCTTATTAATTTTGCATCAAGGCCCCTCTGACAGTTTCAATTTACCAAATCATGGACATTTTGCATGTAACACCTTCAACCTTACCTTTTCTTTATAAGTCCTTGGTAGTTTAAGTAGGTGTACCAGTAACCATAAGTAAACTGGTACCGATAGGTACCAATGTTTAGATTTCATCTACTACCCTAAAATCACATGTCAACCCCTGAATAATCTAAAATAACAAAGAAAGTGATATAAATACACCCCCGCCCCCCCCCCCCCCCCCCGGGTAAACCATTTGAGCTTGATACCGAAAGGTACGGCCAAAGTTTAATCTCAGGAATTCAACACATCTCACAAACCCCCTACATCCCATCAATTTAAGTTCGGCCAGCACAAACAAGAAAACGAGGTAACATAATAAAATAAGTTATTTGGTCTAAATCTGATTATAAGATTAAAAGGTTGAAGAGAGGCCTCAAGCAAATTTAATTCATTCACACACTTAGACAAGGTTGAAGAGAGCCTCATGTCGTGACCTATAAAACTCTTTTAGATGGGCTGTGCAAGAATAGTGAAATCAAGAAGGCAATGAATCTGGTACCAGCATAGGTACCAGTACAGCCCAAAATCCTTACCCGAGATAGGCGAGGCAGAGAGAATCAGCATACACCAACGAATCATATGTATAGAGCTGCCTAATAATACAATGCCAAGTAGAAGAATCGGACAAGGAGGAGAATAATAGTGAACTCAAAATCATGGGTGTTACCTTAGTCAGCGCGGGGTGGTCAGCGAGGCCAGTAGGCGGGGGTCGGGCTGCGAGGCAGAGAGAGTTGGCAAGGCGGGGGTCGGCCTGGGCGAGTGGGGAGCGGCCTGATCAGCGGGGGGGAGGAGTCGGGAGAACAGAGAAAGGAGGCGAGGAGCGGCGAGTCGGGGGCGGTGTGCGTTTTTGTTTTTTTTTGGCTAAACCTAAAACGCGGGGAAACAGAGAAAGGAGGGGTACTCGCGCGGGGTTTTCTCAGGGCACCCTTCTGCGTCCGGGCTTTATCGGTCTCTGAAGGCTGCGGCGCCGATCTCTGAAGAGTTTCGTCTCCGATCTCTTTATTTTTTTTTGTTTTTTTTGTTTTTTTGTTTTTTGGGGGGTCTTCAGCGACCGGCGATAGAACCGGTCTCTGATGCCGGTCGCTAAAAACAGGTTTTGCTGTAGTGATCGTTAATAGGATTTGATTAATTGGAAACCATTAAATATGCGTTGACAATACATTGTTAAAATCAGGTGTAGAATTTTAGAAGAGGAAGAGCCTTGCCTTGTCCAAGGATTGTATCATGAACAACATTTAATGTGATTTTTCTTAATGTGAAAATTTAATATGCGCTGATCTGTCTGAACTGATCGCCTATTAAATTGTTCCCTTCGTTTCCAGTTCTACCAGCACTGGACGCCTCTAATCCTGGCGATGTGGGACCCTATCTGCAGCGACTTATCGCCTCAGTCGCGGGAAGTAATTAAAACCTGGGTCCCCTTGTCAGCAACAGCGAATTCAATTAATTCCCTGCCCGGGTCTCCTTTCACTCTGACCGCTCCCCGTACCTCTTCATCTTTTCTCTACGCGAAATGGACAAAAGACCAAATATGCATGTAGACAAACATCTGATCTGAAACTGGGGGTGCAAACGGATCGGATGAATATCCGACTGTATCCGAATCCGTATCCATATCCGAATATCCATACGGATACAGATACGAATATGATTTTTAAATTTATTTATCTGTATCCGAATAGTAGATATATATCATATAATTTAATATATATTATCTCACACTTATGTTTATTTAATTAGAGAAAAAAGCTACTGTTACCTTTTTTTATGTTTTAATGCATAAAACAGGTTTTGGGACTATTTCATATCAAATGGAGCAAGAATCAGGTCAATCGGATAAGCGACGCTCATCGACTAAGGCTCTGTTACGGTCCGTATTAGTTGATACGGACCTAGCCGGATACGGACCAGGAGATAGCGTGATACGCATTAAACCCCTTAGCGACAAGGTGTGAATACGGATCGTATCAGCCAATACGGTCCGTAACCGAGGCGCCCTTTGGGGAATAACTGCCACAAGCGTGTCCAGACCGTGTTTCTTGGCCTCCACTCATCTCCAGACGTCTCCTCACTCCTATATAAAGCCCTCTGGACAGAAGAGGAAGCCATCTTTATAATTTTGATAATTAGGGTTAGATTTCATTGAAGTGAGAAAGAGATAAGTGTTGTAATGATGCCGTTCCGCGGCTAAGTTCTTTTCTTAGGGGGGGCTAGGCAGTAAACCTTGTTACTCATGATGCTTTGATATATATATTTTCTGTTGATTATGATTTCTTGTTGTTGATTGAAATGCTTTTACAATTTATTCTCCCTTCACCTGATTTCGATAATCTAGTTTAATCCTAGGGTAGTGACAGTACTTTATTGGTAGAAAAATTAAGATGGACGAGTCAGCCTTGTTGGGAGCCATTAGATTTATGTGAAGAAAATCTTCGTTGGAAAACCATAAATCAGAACCACAAAACGCAAGTCAAGTTCTGTCATTTGCGTAAGATAACTCGCAGTGCCCTATGTAGTAACTTGTGTATTTAGAGATCTGCCATTTGTGTAAGATAACTCGCAGTGTCCTATGTAGTATCTCGATGGAAGTCCCGTCATTTGCGTAAGTGACTCGCAGTGTCCTATGTAGTGTCTTCCATAAACAACAACAGAAAATCAAACCCGACAGAAGTAGAATATCAAAAAGGTTTAAGTAGCAATGGTGTGCCGAAACCCTAGGAATTCTCATCTCTATATTTATTTTAATTACTTTTAATTGTTGCCAAATTTATATTGATCGCAATTTCAACTCTCAATTTTCAGATTTTGTCTAGCCTTTCAAAAGATTGTGATTTGATCGCTCAAGACTGTAGACCAATATTCCCTGTGGATCAACCTCGATTATACTACTCGATAAGGATTGTGCGCTTGCGATCTGAACCGATAGCATTTCCGAGTTTATAAATTTTAAAAGATAACATTGCTCTCTTTTGAGTGATCATGCGATATTGTAGAGAATATTCTCTCCTGCTATTGAATCTGTAAATGTTACTTTTGTAGATAAAAAGTAAGATTCTACTATTTTAATTTGGACTGTACAATTTACAATAAATGGATCGGATGGATTCAATTTAAAATTCAGGAGAGGCTTTTCATATAAATTGAGTTTGTTTATTTTAATTGTAAGGTTGGATTTGAAATAGTAAAATTCTACTTTTCTAAAAAAGGTATGGAATACCAATTCCTAAAAGAAAAAAATTTGTGTACATTATTACTACATTAAAAATAGGTGCTCTTGAGAAATTATAATTGAGATTAATAATAAATGAAAAGGGTTTCTCATTTAAGAATCAGAATATCAGGGGACCAGTTTACATAAAGTCCAACCAGAACGAAAAACTATGACAGAACATTCAGTCAAATAAATGTATTTAGACTTTAGAGTGAAACTATGGTACTTTATAATGTACATTGTCGGCGAGAGAGTACAGAGGCCCTGCGCTGTCAGATTTGCTAGCAGGGTGGAACTAGAATTTGAGTATAGGGGTGCTAAATAATATCTTTATTTTTTTAATAAAAAAATGCATAATATAATATAACACGAGAAGAGATCCACTTATACTGTTTTTTTGTGACACCGGATTACACATTACATTTTCAAAGTTCAAACAGTTGATCTAAACCATTCAACATGATGGATATATTAAAATGTGTTTGCAGATCAAATTTTATATTTTTATTAATTTGTTTACTATTTATTAAGATGGGTACAAAATTCAATGGAAGGATCCGTTTTCTATAAAGGATTGGGCATTATTTTTTCTATATAGGATTTGTTTTCTATATAGGATCATGGCAGTTCCAGATGAGTACAAACATTTAATATATAGAATCGGATATTATTTTTTCTATATAAGTATATATGACATTTTCAAATTGGAATGATATGTTTTCTTTTGGTCACTGCACAAACATAGAAATTGAAACGTTCAAACAAAATATGAAGTCCAGTCTGCTATGACTTTGATTTTTAAAATTTACGTTCAAGTCCTTTGAATTTGTTAGTATTATTGGGAGTGCTAATACATGTAAAAGAGACAAATTAGTAAGAATTTTAGATACTTGATAATAAAATTTTGAAAACTTGAGGTGGTTTAGCACCCCCTAGCTTGAACTATCATCCGTCAATTGCTAGGGCTTAGGAGAGAGAGGGAAATAGACGGGAGAGAAGAAAACAGAGATGAGAAGGGAAAAGAGATCGGATTCGTTGAAGGCTCATTAAAATTATCAACGGAAGCACTTTGTTAACCGTCATCAATTTCCATTATCCAGCACAAATCTTCGTACAAATCCGACACATGTTGTATCGTAATTCATTTATTATTTCATTAGATAGTACGCTAAAAAACCATAGCGTCACTCATTTATTGATAATTTTTTTCTAAAATATTATGCGTTAATATAATAAGAGGAGGGATCGGATTACATCATTTTTTGGTGACATCGAATGACATCGTGCATTTTCAAAGTCCAAACAGTCTATTCAAACCGTTCAGTTTGATGGATATATTAAAATGTGGTTGCAGATCAAATTTTACATTTTTTTTAATTTTTTTACTATTTATTAAGATGGGTACAAAAATTCAATGGTCTGAAAACAACGATTTTGTAAAGTACTTAATAAATAGTAAAAAAATTCAAAAAAAAAATGTAAAATTGAATTTGCAAGCACATTTTAATATATCTATTATATTGAACGGTTCGAATTGACTGTTTGGATTTTGAAAACTTTAAAAATTAACGATGTAATTCGATGTCACAAAAAATGAAGTAATCCGATCCCTCCTCGTATAATAATTTCATTTCGTCTTATTGGATTTTCTCTTTTGGTTAAAAATGTATCAATGTCCATACCTTCCATTTTAAAATAATTGTCATTCCCTTGAGTAGGTGTAGGTGTATGAGAGTGCACTCAGTAGTTACTGGTGGCAGACAAGCAACATTGTGGAGTAGGTGTGTTTATTTTTCTAAGATATAACCCATTACTATTACTGATAGCTTTATTTATCAATCCATGGCTTTCTAGAAAGGTTACTGTACTCTACAATTATTCTTCTTGAAATTTTAATTGTAGAAATTCAATTTTTCTTACGTAATTGTAACTTAAAAAGACAAAACTTATCTATATGTAATAGAAATTATTTTTGATAATTTTCTTTAATGAGGCTTATTAGTTAAAAGAAATATTGGTAAATTTTAAATTGAATTAAAAAATAGATACATATATATATTAATTCGAGACTCAGCCTGCATGATTGATGGCCATATATTCCAGCTAGTTGTGGATTGTGTCCTAACAATAAAATAAGGATGAAGGTAGAATTTTATCATTAGAAGGTATTAATTATTTTTACATAGTCTCATATTAATATTTTTTATTGCTGATAAAATAATGATAATTTGTAAACATAAGCTTTTGAAATAATCATAATTCGGTGCAGAACCAAATAAAATTAGTTTTCAATAATTTTGACCGAGTGCTTCAAGTCATTCTAACTGAATAAAGGAAAATATGCATTTCAGAGGAAAGCACCCCAATTTGATTCCAGAGAAGTTAGCTACAAGGATTAGGGACAAAAGTACCCCAATTTATTTTAATATACACTGCTTCTACGAAAGCATACAATTTGTATACGTTTTGACTGGGAGTCTTGGTTTCCATTTGTTTGACCTGAAATGATTTTTTGACCAAAACATGAATTTACAGTGTAACGGGTCACTGACGCTGTACTTTATTTTGGATAGGCTTATTAATTAATTGCTACCCCGCCTACCTATGATGTTTAGTTTGTGCATGCCACAGAGAATCTAATCGCCAATAATGTTGATTGAACTGTAACTTCATCTCTTTCGCTACCTTTACTGTTTTTCACTCTGTTTCTCAGATCTCAATCTCTCTTTCTCTCTATCTCATACAATCTGTCTTTTGGTAATTCAATTCCTTTGTTAGCCGATCTCTGTTCTCTTGGAATCTCAATTTCTCAATTCATCTTTCATTCAACAATCTACTACAAATTGTTAGTGTTTTTTCTTATTCTGTAAACAATCGTTGTTAGTTAAAAAAAAACAAAACTTGCTTTGCATTACACCCACACATCCCATAAACTTCATTTCTTTTGCTATCTTTACTGTCTTCACTCTGTTTCTCATATCTCAATCTCTCTTTCTCTCTCTCATACAATCATTCTTTTGGCCATTGAGTTCCTTTGTTAATTAGCCCATATTTTTCCTCTTGAAATCTCAATTTCTCTATTCATCTTTCATTCAACAATCTACCACAAATTGTTAGTGTATTTTTTTTCTGGTTCTGTACACAACAACCCTGCTACTTAGAAAAAAGAAAAAAAAAGCAAAAACAAAGAAAAAAAAACAGAGAGACAGTAAGTTAGAAGAAGAAAATCTCGATGGAGTTAGCTCTTTCAACCGTTGGTGAATGGTTCGGGTCTGCAATCATTAGCAAACTACTCGACACGGCTTCTTCCTACTTGGACGAGCGTATGCTGCCGGCTGATACTAAATCCGAGCTACACAGGGTGAAAGCAGCTCTTCCCAAGATTGCAGCTGTCATGAGTGTTGGCGAGGCACTAAAATTGAAGCACCCGAATTCGGGGGTGAATGCTTGGCTAGAGCAATTCAAAGAAGCTTTCTTAGCAGCTGAAGATGTGCTTGACGAACTCAAGTACAGGGAGCTGGAGGCCATGGTGAAAAATCGAGATCAGGTGAGTGGATTTTTCTATTCGATAGTTCGTTCGCTGAAGAGAAAATTTACTGGTTCTACCATTAGTGAAGATACATTGAAGAGGTTGAGGGGAGCTGTGAAAATGTTAGATCTAGCTGCTGCAGATGTTGGCTATTTCTTCCAATTTGCTATTGCATTAGATGTTCATGGCCATGCAAAACCAAATAATGAGCCAGTTTACACTTCTAATCGAGAAACTACTTCCCTTTCAACCGAAATCAAAGTGTTCGGCCGTGAGACAGAGAAGGCCATGATAATTGAATGGTTAAAGAAACCAGCATCTCAGGGAAATATCTCTGCCTTTTGTATTGTGGGGGCGGGTGGATTAGGGAAGACCACTCTTGCACAGTTAATCTTTGAAGAAATCAGCAGAGAGAATCATTTTGAAAAAACAATTTGGGTTTGTGTTTCCACAAGCTTCAGTGTTGAAGATATAACAAGAAAAATTCTCCAAGAACTTGGGGAAAAAGGCCATGGTAATGAATCATTAAATCGCCTTCACAGAAACTTGAAGGAAAAGGTACATTCAAAGAAAGTTCTTTTCATTCTAGATGATGTGTGGAATGACGAGAAAATGTGTGATTGGGAGAAATTGATTGCTCCCCTGAAATTTGTACAACAAGGAAGCAAAATTTTACTCACCACTAGAATGAAATCAGTGGCTGACATGCTTGCTCGTGTGTTAAATGTGGAACAAAGAAATCTAATGTTAGAAGGCTTGAAAAAGCAAGAGTTGTTAGAGTTGTTCAATAAGTATGCATTTCATGATTATAACCCTGACAATCATAGAGATTTGCAAATGATCAGCAATGATATTGTAAAGAAGTTCCGAGGTAGCCCCCTAGCAACAAAGGTAATTGGAAGCTTGCTTAATTCATACATGGATATCCATTACTGGAAAAGAATTTTGAACCATGATTCACTGATCAACTTAGAGAAAGCTAAGGATGTTGCAGATGTGCTGAAATTGAGCTATTACCATCTACCAGCACATTTGCAAGAATGCTTTAGATTTTGCTGCATATTTCCTCAAGATTATGTGTTCGACAAAGATGAGTTGATCAAAATGTGGATGGCCTCTGGATTCATCCTCCAAGAGTTGCACGGAAAAGCAAGGCCAGAAGATATTGGAGAAGAGTACTTCAATCACCTTTTTAGGAAATCTTTTTTTGAACGTTCATGGAAAAATACTATTTATGTTATGCATGATTTGATGCATGATCTGGCTCAGAATGTATCGAAAGGAGAATGTTGCAGAGTAGAACCAAATGGTGAATCTGATAATATACCTTTAACTGCACAACATGTCGCTGTTCCAGAAAGTAAAATTGAAGGGATATTCAATCTTAGAAATTTACGCACCTTGGTAATAACCTTGATTGGAGATCGATTTGTTCCCCCAAATGGTTCACTTAAGAAAACTTTGCGTTTATTGGTCATACAAGGAGAAGGTAGATGTGAACTGCCGGAGGGGATTGGTAGTTTGTTGCATCTTCGCTTTCTAAAGGTCAACCTAGGTGGCTATCAACAATCATATAGATATTTGCTTCATAATTCACTTTATAAGCTTTACCATCTTCAAGTGCTAGAAATGACCCATTCGTATAGAAGTTATTCAGATTGTGAGGGTGTTGAAACAACTGGAATTACCAATCTTGTTAGTTTACGCTATATGAACCTTTCCAACAGGGTAATGCAAAAAATCCACGGAGTGCACAAGTTGACCTCTCTACAAAAGTTACATTTTTTTGTTGGACGGGAGAGTGGTCAACATATAGATGAATTAGAGATGCTAAACAATCTCCGATACCTTTCTATTGAGAAAATTGAGAATGTAGGGGATCCACTTGAAGCTACAAATGCAAACCTATCCAAAAAGGAAAGTCTTATATCACTATCCCTGAAATGGACTCCAGGGAGCAATTATCATGACCCTGAGCAAGTCATTGATAACCTCCGACCCAATCCAAATCTCAAGAATTTGACCATTGAGAATTATACAGGCAACAGGTCTCCAATTTGGACAAGTGATTGTGTTTTTCCATCTTTGGAACGGCTATATTGCTTCAAAATGCCAAAATGGGAATCCTGGGCAGGAGCACAGATTTGTTATGGCTTTCCAAATCTAAAAGAACTTGAAATCAGAGACTGCCCAAACCTGGCCAATATACCGACCATTCCTTTTTCTCTTTTCAAATTTGAAGTAGATAGTGTGGGGCTTAATTCCCTTCCAGATATGCACCACAGTTCTAGCATTACAGATGAAGCACCATCATGTATGAAATCATCGCTTAGAAGAGTAGAGATTACCAAATGTCCCAAATTAATATCATTGAATGGATTTCTGCAACAAGAAAACCTAGATTTACAATCTGTTGAGGAACTAACCATCAGAGACTGTGAGAATTTGGTTCAGTTACCAACTGGTGCATTTGGGAAATTTGTGTCACTAAAACGCTTAGTTATAAAGGGAAGCCCAAAGCTGGTAACAGTTGATAACCAAAGCATCTTGCTACCTGCGAAACTAGAATCTCTTGAAATGGGAAACTGTGGTGAACTTGATGTGTCATTGCTAGAGTCAGCATCACACCTCTCTACACTTGCTGGTCTTTGTATTGTAAACAGTTCAAATATTACTTGTATCCCTTCCTTTGAAAACGCATTTACATCGCTCAGACACCTGATGATCGAACGATGCGACAAGCTCATTGAAATTTCATCTATGCCACAAGCACATACTGTCAACCAAGGAAACAACTTGGTCTCTTTAAAGATCAGTACATTGTACATTGATCACCTCTGCCTCCTTCGTATTGAACCACTTAGATGTCTAAGATTTGTTAGTTCTCTGTCAGTTGGCAAGTGTTCAGGGATGGAGGCCCTGCCAGAGCAATGGTTGTTACAAAACAGTAGTACCCTCAAGGAGTTGGTCATCCAAGATGCAAGCTCGCTGCGGTCATTGCCTGGTACAATGGTGATGCTCACTGCCCTTAAAGTACTTGAAATTGGCAAAGCTACTTTGCTGGAAGAAATCCCAGAGTTGCCTACTTCGCTGACTTTTAAGAGAATTGAAAGGTACTAAGCTCTCTGACTCTATTTCAACCCTCCTCGTAAGTGTTATTATGATTATATTTTCCTGCCTAGCTAGTTTTTGTTTGTTCCATGCTCTATGTTATTTCAAGTTTTGAATCCTCTCAATGGCTCTTGCAATTGATTAAGTTCTCATTTGCAACCGTTGGTCTTTGTGTAACTTCTTGTAGATGACTCATGCAAGCACAAACATTGACCCCACCAACAAGTACGTGCCACATTGCTGTTGTATAGGTGTGATCAATGTCCAAAGAAGTAGATGATGAAATTATGCAAGCTCCACTTCATGAAGGTATTTATCTCTCCTTGTTCCCAATTTTTTAATTTCTGTTATATTTCTTTTTAAATAGAAATTTCAGAGATAATTTCACATTTTCAAATTAACTCCGCCTATATCTAAATGATGTAACCGGTCCCAAACCAAGACAAGAGGAGTGTTATTAATTTTTTTGAAATGTTTTGACTTGAATAAAAACAATTGGATGCTCAAATGTGAAACCAAAAGGTTCTCACAACATAGTTAAATACAGTCGCAATATTTAAGTTGCAAATGGAAAATTTGAAGTTTCTTCTGGGTACAACTCAATAACACAACATCTAGTTGCTCTTTTTATTCAATTTAGATAGCATTTGAGTTGAGTTTTGCTGCAAATAAAAAATAGTACTTCCAATTTCAAAGGGCCAATTAGAAAATATTCGAAAGTGGAGGGCCTCACGTGTAATTCAAGCACCACTCTAACTGGCATAAGTTTGTGCAATTGGTTTGTTCAGTGGAGGGTTTTCGTTAAATTAAGTGCTTTTGATTGGGTCTTTCTTGTTTTTTTTTGTTTAGTAGTCAGTAGTGGTACATGTTTGTGTACAAGCTTGTTCTTTTTATTCAGTTTTTTGTGATGACTCCTCCAATCTTTCAGGCTGTTAACTAAATGTATTTAATTCGAATTTAGCTTAATTTTTTGGTGTTGTATAAGTTTAGTCGGCTTTTTTTTTCAATTTTTTATTGAGTAGACCAATTTATGTTTCAGCAAAATTATCTGTCACTTGATTAAGGATATCTAAGATGGTTAAATCATATTACATGAATTGATGTGCTCTATCATTTTTCAGTTGTTCAGAACAAAATTATTCAGTGACATGACAATTTATTCAGGTTTCAGTGTTGAATATCGTGATGCCAAAAGAAATGGGCTTCAAACCATTTGCTTTTTCATGGAAATAACATTTTTGAATAGAAAAGGAAATTGAAGAGAGAAAAGGATGGAAGCCATGTCTCTCTGTTAGAAGAAAGACGCTTATTTTCCAAGCTTGTTAAGGGTTTGCTCTCTTGTTTTAATTCCACCAAAATACACCGGGCAATCTCAAATTAGTGTATGATATTGTAAGATAGTGTGAGAGAGTGTGATTGGCTATATTATCTTGTTGTATTGTAAAGACTCCATGATATAGTGATTTTGTGCCGTGCTCCCGTGGTTTTCTCCCGCAAGGGTTTCCACGTAAAATCTTGTGTCTGTCTTTGTGCTTGATTACTTGATTGCTTGATTTTTTTTTGTCTCTCTTTATTTTTTGTGCTTGATTGCTTGTTGTGGTTGGCTTCTTTGTGTGTGTTCCATTTTTCTCCAATTGAATAGATATTGGTGTATGTCCACAAAGTGTTCGACAAAATTATTTCTTGAACACTCCTGCAATTGTCTCCAACATTCAGACCTTTCAATTTTTAGTCATTTTGACGTTGTATCGGTTGTTGCATTTTGAATTTTTAGTAATTTATAAAGACATCTTCAGTGATTCTTAATTAAATTTATTTTGACAATACCCCATATTTTAGCATACAGTCAACCGTACAATTTTTTAAATTTCACTGAGTTCCAAGTTGTATTTCAACTGGACTGATATCTGTTTCATTCATGAATATATTAAGATAGGATCAAGTAAAAGAAATAGGATAGTTTCTTCATACAATCCAGCTACAACAACACAACACACATTGTTAGGTTCAAGATCTAATTTCTCTGAGCAATTCGCAAATTGTACGAAAAGCTCAAGAATCAAATAAATTATTTTATTAATCAGGAATGCAGATACAACAATAGCGAAACGTCAAGTCTGAGGTGAAACAACAAAATTAGTTAATAATTGACTAAATTGAATCCATACATCTATTCCCTATATGCTGACGAAACTAGAGAAACAAGAATCATTCAAAATGGTTATCTAAATCTTGCAAATCAATAGCGACACGACAGATCAGCAGCCAAATCAGTGGAATACGCGCCAGATGCTCTCCAGTTGCTCCCTGCGTACCTTCTCCTGTCCTGGAGATGAGGGGCCATTCTCTCAGTTACTCGATTGATTGCCTTCCACCGTCGCGGGTAGGTTATTAAACGCGGACCCCAGTCGCAGGACTTCAGATTTTATATGAATCATAACCGAGCCCCTGACCACCCTGCCCTGGACCTCTTCAAATTCTCCTTCGCTGAACGGTGATTCATCTTGTCTCTGCTGCATTTCTCTCTCTGTTTCTGACCTCAGGTCCCACTTCATTGCACCTGACAAGTGGCGAATCATCCTCTTCATTATTTCTCATATTAACTCAGCCCAATCGCAACTTCCTTTCCTTCTTCCTGTTATGTTCCTTTGACCAGGTCAATCCTCTCCCCAAGTAGATACTCCTAAATCATTAATTCAGGATATCAACTTTACATTAATCTTACACGTATTATCCGGAAAAATGAATATTGATTCAGGATATCAATTTTTTTGGATAAAGATACTGACAGAGCAATTTTTACTTCATGCAGCGCAGGAGTCATATGCACATTGTTTGACTTTATTGTATGTTCGCTGCATAAAGCAAAAACTACACTGTCAATATCTTTACCCAAGATTTCTCACTCAGTTTGACTTCATTAATTCAGGATTAATTTAATTCTTGCCCATTTGCTTTCTACTAATTATCATTTTTGGAAACTAATTAATGTAACTAACCAATTTAATCCCTATCAATTGATATAGGCAGAACAATTCGGACAAACACACAGTGGACATCTGCAGTGTTGCAGGATAGATTAAAAAAATGAAATAGAGAAAGAAAAATTCAATTAGGTATATGTTTCTCAAGATTTTGATGTATATTGGTTTGTAATGTTCAATTTGTACATTAGTAACGCAGTTGATATATTTTAAAATTTAAAATTTATGATCGGTACAGCACGAAATTTCTTTCATTTCTTCCAATACCCACGATAGAAGATAAATAATGAATATTGTACATAAATAAAATATAGGCCTACATGCAAATGCATCAGAAATGGGCCTAGCTCCAATATAAAACATGGGCCTAACTGTTTTTGTCTTTTAATAATATACAACGGGACAAAAGGAGGCTAAATGAGAAATTCTTAATTCTTGTTGAGGAATCAATTTTCGAAATAATTGAAAAAGAAATTAAATAAGGTGAAAGGAAGCTCAAGGAGATTTAATTCTCCTTCGCCGAACAGGCCGCAAATAAAGATTACATTTTTTATAGAATTCAATTGTAATCATTGTTATTTATTATAAGGTTCTGAATATAATATTGCACCGTAAATACAATTGTATAAATTTATTGTTTTTTTTTTATTAAGAAAAGCCTAGCAGTGGCTGCTGGGTATAAATTTATTGTCACAGTAAAATATAAGTAATAAATTATCACGAAAAATAATAAAATGATGCGTTTCTTTGAATTATTTCTCTTTGTCAATCATTACAGGGTTCTTAACTTTCATGTTTGTAAAGCCTATTTTTAGTTGGCTGTGTTAAAGTGCGTAAATTTAAAATGGTGAAGGGAATCGGTAGGACCAGAATTGATGGACAAACTCATTACATCAAAATAAATAGGGACCCACAACTCAGTGAGTTCAAGAGTTGTCCAAGTCACATTTCAAGCTCTTGTCAGTTTCAAATACACCCAAAATTTTAGTACTAATTTAGTAATCTTCCAGTCTTCAATTAATTTGAGTGCTTGATTTTGATACACATACAAATTGTTTGTGCCAGGTAATGTCTAACAATGAGACCTCAAATTAAAAATTATTGATTATATATTCGATAAAAGAGGAGATAACTCAAATTGACAAGTCGGTCTCAACTCAAGCACGATGACTCACAGTTTTTTATTTTTTGTAGGCCTCTATTAGAGCAGGTTCTGAATTCTCTAGTCCTTACTCCTTATTTGAGATTTAGCTAGCAACAATGTACGCCATCTAAAATGCTGCTAGAGCGTGCGATTTTTAGAACACTGTACTCCTTATTTGAGATTTAGCTAGCAACAATCGGCCTAAACGGGCGATTTTTACAACACTGCTAGAGCGTTAATGCAAACATCTATAGAACTGCATGTTTAGTGCAGTGGTGTGAGTTCCCGTCTCTTTATGAAGAGATGTAGGTTCAATCCTCACAAAAAGCAATTAAAAGATGTTGGGTTGTACCATGATCCTATAATAATAATAAAAACCTAATCCCCTTGTAAAGCACAAAATTTTCTTAATGTCCCCCTCCCTACCTAAAGAATCTGTATCCTCCCAGGTACCTGACTGAGTACAATTAGCTCTCATTACCCAGCCGAGCGATTGGAATTATGTCCCTGTTTAGATATAGGGGTCCGTTTTGAGATTCGTGCCACACTAATTAAAACTGAACACTCAGATCTAATTGTACTCAATTAGGTATTGCACTGGATCTGAATTCCCTCCCGAGTGAGTATCTACAAGAATAGAATGAGTTTCAGTCGAGTCAATTTTTTGCAGTCAGCCTTAGGTTCACGGGGCCCCTTCAAAACTCGTGCCAGATTAAATCAGACAGTTCATATCTCACTTAATTTACACCCCCTTTAAATCTCAATTCCCCCTCCTATTACACAAAAAGAATGAAGTAACAAGAAGTAATAAAGATTTCAGTTTGACAATTAGTCACCATGCAATCACCCATTGATGGATTCAATTAATGTATTGCTTTAAGACACGACCATAAATTATGTATGCTGGATGCTTCTCCTCTGGTCCATTCATAGTACTCTTCTTTTTTGTTTTGTTGTTCTCGATTTTTCAATGCATAGCACTGTGGGTCATTTCATTGGGATTAATTACAAGGCCGACCCTGAAGCATGTAAAATTTCAATTTACCTCTTGTGCGCCTGTATCATGGGGCTTGAGGGAAATACGTAATTTTGAAATTTTTTAAGAGGTATACATGGAATTCCTCATAATAAAAAATTCTTGTGTTTTTTGTGGTGTAGTTTTAAGTAGGCAGTAAATTTCGTCAATTTAATTATTTTATTTTTTACATGTGCCAAATATCATCCTATCAACATTAATTTAGTAAAAAATAATGTGATATTTTTAAGTGCACATTAAGTGTCTTCTCTATTTCAACATCTGGTACTAGCTAGAGTTCTAGTAATAATTTAAAAATTACTATTAATGCCTCTGATAATATATATGAAAAATCAAACTGAGACCCAATAATACAAAATTATTTGTTACCTAATAATACAACATAATTCACCATGCTTCTAAATGTTGAAATGTTGAACAACCAATTAATATCATTTGTGCATGCCACAGAGAATCTCATCGCCAATAATGTTGTTTCAACTCAAAACGTGTGGAGAATTTACTTGCGTTGCATGACACCCACACATCCCACAAACTTCATCTCTTTTGTTATCTTCACTCTGTTTCTCAGATCTTAATCTCTCTCTCTCTCTCTCATACAATCTCTCTTTTGATAATTGACTTCCTTTGATTTCGAACTTGTTTTATCTTGGAATCTCAATTTCTCAATTCATCTTTCATTCAACAATCTACTACAAATTGTTAGTGTTTTTTCTTATTCTGTAAACAACCGTTGTTAGTTAAAAAAAAAGAAAAAAGATAAAAAAACTTACATTGCATTACACCCACACATCCCATAAACTTCATCTCTTTTGCTATCTTTACTGTCTTCACTCTGTTTCTCAGATCCCAATCTCTCTTTCTCTCTCTCGTACAATCATTCTTTTGGTCATTGAGTTCTTTGTTAATTAGCCGATATTTTTCCTCTTGAAATCTCAATTTCTCTATCCATCTTTCATTCAACAATCTACCACAAATTGTTAGTGTATTTTTTTTTCTGGTTCTGTACACAACAACCCAGCTACTTACAAAAAACAAAAAAAAAGAAAAAAAGAAAAGAAAAGAAAAACAGAGAAATAGTAAGTTAGAAGAAGAAAATCTTGATGGAGTTAGCTCTTTCAACCATTGGTGAATGGTTCGGGTCTGCAATCATTAGCAAACTACTCGACACGGCTTCTTCCTACTTGGGCGAGCGTATTCTGCCTGCCGATACTAAATCCGAGCTACATAGGGTGAAAGCAGCTCTTCCCAAGATTTCAGCTGTCATGGGTGTTGGCGAGGCACTAAAATTGAAGCACCCAAATTCGGGGGTGAATGCTTGGCTAGAGCAATTCAAAGAAGCTTTCTTAGCAGCTGAAGATGTGCTTGACGAACTCGAGTACTGGGAGCTGGAAGACATGGTGAAAAATCGAGATCAGGTTAGTGGATCTTCCTCTTCAATAATTGGTTCGCTGAAGAGAAAATTTACTGGTTCTAACATTAGTGAAGATACATTGAAGAGGTTAAGGGAGGCTGTAGAAATGTTAGATCTAGTTGCCGCAGATGTTGGCCATTTCTTCCAATTTGCTATTGCATTAGATGCAAAACCAAATAATCAGCCTGTTTACACTTCTAGTCAAGAAACTACATCCTTTTTAACCGAAAGCAAAGTGTTCGGCCGTGAGAACGAGGCAGCCATCATAAATGAATGGTTAAAGAAATCTGCATCTCACGGAAATATCTCTGCCCTATGTATTGTGGGGGCTGGTGGATTAGGGAAAACCACTCTTGCGCAGTTTATCTTTGAGAAAATTAGCAGAGAGAACCATTTTGACAAAACAATTTGGGTTTGTATTTCAACAAGCTTTAGTGTACAAGATATAACAAGAAAGATCCTAGAAGACCTTGGTGAGAAAACCCATAATGGTGAGTCATTAAATGGCCTATTTAAAAGGTTGAAGGAAAGGATTCTTTCAAAGAAAGTTTTTCTCATTTTAGATGATGCTTGGAATGACGATAACATGTGTGATTGGGAAAAATTGATTGCTCCCTTAAAATTTGTACAACAAGGAAGTAAAATTTTACTCACCACTAGAATGAAATCAGTGGCTGACATGTTTGCTCATGTGCTAAATGGTGAACAAGAAAATCTAGTGTTAGAAGGCTTGGAAGAGCAAGAGTTGTTAGGGCTGTTGAATAAGTATGCATTTTTCGGTTATAACCCTAACTGTCATAAAGATTTGCAAAAGATCGGAAATGATATGGTAAAGAAACTCCGAGGTAGCCCCCTTGTAGCAAAGGTGATTGGAAGCTTGCTGAATTCAAACATTAATTTCCAATACTGGAAAAGAATTTTGAACCATGATTCGCTGATCAACTTAGAACAAGCCAAGGATATGGCAGATGTGCTGAAATTGAGCTATTACCATCTACCAGCATATTTGCAAGAATGCTTTAGATTTTGCTGCATATTTCCTCAAGATTATGCGTTCAACAAAGATGAGTTGATCAAAATGTGGATGGCCTCTGGATTCATACGCCAAGAGTTGCATGGAGGAGCAAGGCCAGAAGATATCGGAGAAGAGTATATCAATCACCTTTTTAGGAAATCTTTCCTTGAAAGAAATTCTATTGATGAAAACTACTATGTTATACATGATTTGATGCATGATATGGCACAAAATGTATCAAAAGGAGAATGTTGTAGAGTAGAATCCAATGACAAATCTGATTTTATACCTAGCACTACACAACATGTCTCTGTTCATGAAAGTAAAATTGAAAGGATATTCAATCTTAAGAATTTACGTACCTTGGTTATAAACTTGTCTGGAGATGACCATAATCGAGATGGAGTTGTTCTCCCAAATGGTTTACTTAAGGAAACTTTACGTTTGTTGGTCATACAGGGAGGAGCTGGTAGAATTGAAATACCGGAGGAGATTGGTAGTTTGATACACCTTAGGTTTCTAAAGGTAGACAAAAGATTTGAGGGACAATCATTTAGATATTTGGTTTCTAATTCAATTTGTAATCTTTACCATTTGCAAGAGTTAAATATATCCGACAGAATTCTTAATTCAGACTATGAGGGTCTTACGATTGGAATAAGCAATCTTGTTAGCTTACGGTATATGGACCTTCCCTACCAGGTGAGACCAAACATTCATGGATTACACAAGTTGACCTCTCTCCAAAAGTTGTATTTTGTTGTTGGGCGAGGGAGTGGTTGCCGTATAGATGTACTACAAAAGCTAAACAATCTCCGAAGCCTTTCTATTGAGGAAATTGAGAATGTAGGGGATCCTATTGAAGCTACCAATGCCAACCTATCCAAAAAGAAAAGTCTTATTTCACTTTGCCTAAATTGGACTGAAGGGAGCAATTCTGATAACTCTGAGCTAGTCATTGATAACCTCCGACCCAATCCAAATCTCAAGGAATTGACAATTGAGTATTATACAGGCCACATAACTCCAATTTGGATGCAGGATTCATCTCATCTGGACCTATCATCCCTCACACTTGATAGTTGTCCTCTTTGGGAAACACTACCGTTTCTTGGGCAAATACCACATTTGAAAACACTCTCTCTTACAAGAATGGATGAAGTGAAAGAAGTGGACTATTCGTGTGATAGCACAAATGATTGCGTTTTTCCATCTTTGGAATGGCTATGTTGTCGTAACATGCCAAAATGGAAATCTTGGGCAGGACAACACAGTTGTTATGGCTTCCCAAATCTAAAGGAACTTGCAATTTATGACTGCCCAAACCTGAACGAATTACCTTCCATTCCTTTTTCTCTTTCCATATTTAAAGTATGGAATGTTGGACTTAATTCTCTTCCAGAAATGCACCATGGTTCAAGCAATGCAGCTCCTACACCATCACGTATGAAATCATCTCTTAGAATAGTAATAATTGTCAGCTGTCCGAAATTAACATTCTTGAATGGATTTGCAGCAAGAAAACATAGATTTACAAGCGGTTGAGAAACTAATCATCTCAAACTGTGAGAATCTGGTTAAGCTACCAACTGGTGCATTTGGGAAATTTGTGTCACTAAAACAATTAGTTATACTGGGATGCCCAAAGCTGGTAATCCATGAGTGTGACAAGCTCATTGAAATTTCATCTATGCAACAAGCACATACTGTCAACCCAGGAAACAACTTGGTCTCTTTAAAGATCAGTGATATGTACATTGATCACCTCAGTCTCCTTCTTATTGAACCACTTAGTTGCCTAAGATTTGTCAGTGATCTTCGAGTTGACGGGTGTTCAGGGATGGAGGCCCTGCCTGAGCAATGGTTGTTACAAAACAGTAGTACCCTCAAGCAGTTGATCATCTATGATGCAAGCTCACTGCGGTCATTGCCTGGTACAATGGTGATGCTCACTGCCCTTGAAAAACTTGACATTAACAATGCTAATTTGCTGGAAGAAATCCCAGAGTTGCCTACTTCGCTGATTGTTAAGAGCATAGATCCTTGAAGGTAGCAGAAGGTGTCCGTGGGCTAATCTCTCTGACTCTATTCGACCCACCATGTAAGCATGATTATAATATTTTTCTCCCTAATTTCTGCTTTTTTGTGCTCTATGTTTTACCAACCTGTGAATTCTCTAAATGGCTCTCACAATTGATTAGGTTCTCAACGGCTCACCGACAAGTGCCACATTGTTGTTGCATAGTTGTGAAAATCGAAAGGAGGAGAGGATGAAATTGTAATTATTAAAATACTATGTACGAGCTACAAATAGATGCCAGTGTGGTTTTTTGATGCAGGTATATATATCTCTCCTTGTTTCCAATTTATTAGTTTCTCTGTACATTTTTTAAAAATTTAAATTTCAGAGAAACTAACACATTTGAAACATTTAACTCCGCCTATATCAAATGTTGTAGCCGGTCCCAAGCCCAGTTAAGTGTTATTGAAAATTTTGATAGCATTTAAGTTGAGTTTCTTGCAAATAAGAAATTGTAGTTGCAATTTCATAAGTTTGTGCAATTGGTTTTTTTTTTTTTTCGGTAATCAGTAGCGGTACATGTGGGTGTACAAGCTTGAGTTAGCGTAATTTAATAATTTTGGACTTCAATAAATTGTTTTGGTGAATATAACAACAATAAATTCTAAAGCATTTTGCACCAAAACTGCATTAACTCTTTAATTAGGTGTCTTCTATTAAAAAGCATATAATTAAGGTTAGTAGTTTTTTTTTTTTTTGTCTTTTCCTATGACAGATATTTCCTTCAATGCACTTCTCTGTCATTTATATATATATGAGTGGGGCTATGGTGAGTTGCAAAGTAAGAGTTTTGTTTTACTTCATGTCTATATTTTCTATATTCGAAAATTCAAACAACCAATCCGAATAACTCAACATGATCTCTATATTAAAATGTCATTGGAAACAAAATTTTACATTTTTTGAAATTATTTACTATTTCTTTAGAATTTTTTAAAATGACTGTTTTTGTATGGTCCACATAAAGTCACTGTTTTTCTAGAATTTTTTTGAAAGTTGTTTACTATTTGTCTCTATCATTTTTCACTTGTTCACACAAATTTATTCAGTGACATGACAATTTATTCAGTTTCAGTGTTGAATATCATGAAGCCAAAAGAAATGAGCTTCGACAAGAAAAGGAAATCGGAGAGAGAAAAAGATAGAAGCCGGATCTCTTCTGTTAGAAGAAAGAAGCCTCTCTCCGAGTTTTTTCTAGAGATTGATCTCTTGTTTCAATCTCACCAAAATACACTAGGTAATCTCAAATTTTTGTATGATATTATAAGATAGCGTGATAGTATTATTGGCTTGATTATCTTCTTGTATTGTAAAGACTCTCTGATATAGTGATTTTGTGCCGTGCTCCCGTGGTTTTTTCCCACAAGGGTTTCCACGTAAAATCTTATCTCTCTTTTATTTCAGCATAATTACTTGTTGTAGTTGGCTTTTTGTGTGCGTTACATTTTTCTCCATTTGGTCAGATATTGACTTTTTTGTGTGCATAATTACTCCTTGAACGCTTCTGCCACCGACCCCAACATTCAGACCAATCAATTTTTAGTCATTTTGACGTTGTACCAGTTGTTGAATTTTGAAGTTTGAGTCATTTCTAAGGACATCTTCAGTGATTCTTAATTAAATTTCTTCTGACAATATCCCAGATTTAGCACACAGTCAACTATACCAATTTTTTTAATTTCTTTTTAATTTCACTCGGTACCAAAATTTGTATTGCAACTGGAGCAATATCTGATTCCTTTTCTCTCATTTGGTTTTTGACTGTTATTATTCAGGTGGCAGTGAATCTGAAGTCAATCAAATTACAACAAAATCAATTCTCTAGACCTAATTATGACCTTACCAGTGAACCTCTAACGATAAATATCCACTAAACATAGTGAATTTGTTATGTAATCCATTTCAATTTTGTGGCAATTTGAAAATTTTCTGAAACTTTCGGTGAATTTTTTAGGATTTTCGAGTTAGTCTGGTAAATGACAAGAGAAAAGGCTGGAAAACAACAAATTTTGAAAAAAAAGAGAGATAGTTTCTTGATTCGCGAATAATTCATTTTTTTGTGATGGCGAACCGAACGACGAATTATTTAGTTGACCGAACTTTAACCGAATTATTCGCAATTAATTTGCAATTTTTTTTTTGCTCCCTTGTGGGACTGAGATCTCCAATCCGGATAATACCGAATCATTCTCAAATTATACCCGAATTATTCCCGAATCATGAATTTTTGACCCCACTTAACCAAACCCGAATAATTTATTTGTCACTGTGACAACAACAACATAACATACATGTTTCCAGCGAGTTAACCTCTCAATTAGGTAGTTTCTCTTTCGTTCCCTTCTCCTTCTTTCTCTCCTTCGCTTGTCATCCAATGCTGGAGCAGGCTTCTTATGGACTTGAGATCTGAGGAGGTGCGTCTCGTTACACGGTGATTCATCTTCCTTAAATCTCTTGTCCTGTGTCTCTTTCTCAACAACACAATATACATGTCTTCAGCACTGGAGCAGGCTTCTTATGGACCCCACAGGCATTATCTGTGTCGAGATCTGACAGGTTGGGTCTTGCCATACGGTAATTCATCTTCCTTCTCTTAAATCTCTTTTGTCTCCGCTGCTTTTTCTCTCTCTCTCTTTGACTTTATGTCCCACTTCATTACACCTGACAAGTGGAGGCCCACCCGTCAGCGAAATGTTGCATCCTTTTATTATTTCTCATTTATACTCGGCCCAATAGCAACTGAACTAGTCCAACTTCCTTTCATTCTTCCTCTTTTGTTATTTTGACCAGGTCAAATCATTAATTAGTTTACATTAATTACTTATCTCGGCCTATAAATATTTTCTAAGATCAAAGTTCTTTTCAATCATTATAGTGGACTCATCAATTCCTAAATTCCAAATCCAGTATTTTCGATTTCAGTAGGCCCAAAATAGTTTAACACCAAATAGCTTTTTCTTTCAGGCCAATAAGCCCACCAACAACAAATCTAGTCATGACCACCCTCCACTCACCAATTGGATCAAGGAATGCAGATTCAAACTAGGTGTAACATCCAATTTATCTTAATAACCACAGGGATGTATGTAGTTACACATTTTGGGTAAACTTGTTTTTATATGTTTGAATGGTATTAAAATGATCTTTTTTTGCCAATTCACTACAGCAGCAAGACCCATCTGCGACCGGCCCAATCGGTCACATAAAGCTATGGCGCCGGTCGCAGAAGAATGAAATCGGTCGCAGATATATCGGTCACAGTTGCTATGTCGCTGATACCCTCCCCGCTGACGTCACCGGTCGAAAATATCCGAACTATTGTTGGATCTCAAACTGTATGAATGAGTTATTATCCACCTTGCTTGGATGCTCATGATAAGGTGGTGGGTCTTTCGCCACACTCAGACGCTTTGGATTGACTTTTATCTTACAAGCAAGTTCAGTTGCAGAACTGCAATTAGAAGGAACGATAAATGGTTTCCTGTAATGCCACGTTCGGGTGCTCTTGTTGTCAACATCGGTGACGCTCTAGAGGTAATTATGATGCTATGATGTCAGATTTGAGATTAGTTAATTCCACCTTGTAATTGCTTGTACCAAGAAGACATCCATATTGCTTATTAATGATCGGTGATGCTCTGATGGGCATATATTGGTCCTTAAAATAATTTTCTAAATCACCCTGTTTTTTCTTTTATATAGATTTAAACAAATGGAAGATATAAAATCATAGAGCACAGGGTTGTTATAAATGCAAAAGAGGAGAGCATATCTGTAGCTGCTTTTCATAGTCCCATTTTCAGGAAAACAGTGGGACCACTTGCAGAGATAGTAGACAAAGAACCGCCGCTATTGAAATAAATGAGTATGCAAGAGTAGGTGAAGCTCGTTTTCTCCCAAAAGCTAGATGGAAAGAACATGATTGAACTTATGAAATTAAACCCTTGATATCGATAGAGTGCGCCATAAACAGTAAATTAAGAAAATAATGGTATTACTTTTTCATTTGAATGTAACTTCTACTTTGGCGTAATTTAGATCAGACACAGAATATTGTAACAATTAAAGGATCGTTCTCTTATGAAGTTTTGCTTGTCAGCCAATTATTAATTTCTGATTATTCCTTCTAGGCTTGATTTGTAATACATCTCTCACTTAATAAATTTTATGATTTTTTTTAATTTCCTATAGAAATATTTTCCTATAATAGATGGTAAAGTTAAATATCATCACATAATAAACACACAATGTAAATATGATAATCACATAAAACAAATCAACTACCTGTCATTCTATATTCCCCAATCTCAAATAAAATATCAACCTTTTGCTATCATCATATTTATATGATGCCGCGCATCACAATGTACATGACATCTAATTTAGCTCCCAAGGCCTAAAGAATTAAAAATAAATTATCTAATTCAAATATCATTTCCACTTGGATAAAAGACGGCACAATTTTCAACGAACAAATTAATGCCTTATAATGTAACTTACAACATAGATAAGGTATTTTTTGCACATATGTCTTCATCAGTCAGCACGCATCTAGGAGTCAACCTAGTTTTAATTGAGCCAAAACTGAAAATAAATGTCATACAAATAAACTAAGTTTTTCTTCCAAGAAATTAGCAGTAAAAAAAGAATTACTATATAGCCAACGAATTTATAGCTAGGTCCTTCAAACAGTTATTACAGTATTACAGAGATTCAGTCGCAGGGCTTCAGAACTTCAGATTTTATATGAATCATGAGCGAGCGCCTGACCGCCCTGCCCCAGACCTCTTCAAGATTCTGGCAGTGTAGCTTTTGCATCATGCAGTACAAGAGTTATATAAAACACTGTTTTGACTCTATTGTTTATGCAGTGTATGAAGCAAAAATCACGCTGTTAATATTTTACCCAAGTTTTCTGGCTCACTCTGAATTCATTAATTCAAGACCAATTCTTGCCCAATGCCCATTCATTTGTACTAATTATACTTTTTGGAAACACATAATGCATCATTCTTTTTGCTTAGCACTAATTGATGTAACTACTTCGGAGCAAGATAGGATGTTGTTTCCATCTCCTTGATATAGGCTAATAGGCGGAACAATTGGAATCCATCTCCTTTTTCTTTGTTTTTTTTTTTTTCATTTTGACTTTGAACATAAAATGGGATCCGTAGAGACGAACAGTTTGACACTTTGACGAGAAGAAACGAAAATAGCAAATAGTTGGACACTTCACAACGAAGTTTCAGTCTTGGAGACTCCCACTTGAATCGTTAATTGCCAAAGAACAGAATGGAGAGTCCGATCTTCTGTTGGTCATGGACATGCAACCTAACCATATAATTTAATCAATTCATTTGGTTATCTTTTTTCTTGAAATTTTTTATTTATATCAATATTATAAAATAATAGAGGGGAAGACAAAGAATACCTGGAAAGTTTTATGTATAGATCAATCGGAAAAAAAATTCGGCAATAATTTTGAACTGAAAATAATTCTTCCGATCCATAGAATTTTTTTTATTTCCAGTTACTTTGGATTATATGTGGTCTCCACCCTGTGAATGAGGCGACCTATGTCCGTACTTTTTGGTACCCATAGTGACCAATGAATTATTTCGATTCGGTTCGGCGATGTCAAAATTTTGTGATTCGGGAATAATTTGGGTATAATTCGGGAATAATTCGGAATTATCCGAATCAGAGATCTCAGTTCTACAAGGGAGAAAAAAAAACAGTTCTAGAAACCAAAATTAAAAAAAGAGTATAACTTGTGAACCGGTTAGCCCTTACAACCAACTGACAGTCATACAATGGGATCCGTTAAGACGAACAGTTTGACACTTCGACGAGAAGAAACCAAATACCAAATAGTTGAACACTTCACAACCAAGTTTCAGTCTTGGAGACTCCCAGTTGAATCGTTAATTGCCTAAGAACAGAATGGAGAGTCCAGATCTTCTGTGGTCATTGGACATGCAACATAAGTATAATTAATCAATTCATTTGGTTCTCTTTTTCTTGAATTTTTTTTATTTATATCAAATATTATAAAATAACAGAGCGGAAGACAATGAATACCTGGAAAGTTTTATCCATAGATCGACCTCAAAAAAATTTCAGCAATAAATTTTGAACTGAAAAAAATTCTTCCGATCCATAGAATTTTTTATTTATTTTCCAGTTACTTTGAATTATATGTGGTCTCCACCCTGTGAATGAGGCGACCTATGTCCGTACTTTGCGGTACCCATAGTGACAAATGAATTATGTCCGTTCTTATAAGCTCACCAAGTCTCTTTATGAGCTTAACTCAATAACCTATCGGATTGACTTCAAATGACACATCCAAACCGTTGAAACCATTCTACTTCACGAGTGATGCATTTACATGTCAAATTTATAATTTTTCGAACTAGTTTAGTATAAAGTTAAGCGGTCAAAAAATGTTGAAAAATGAACTCATTAAAATGAACTTATAAATCATCTCTTTTTGACCGCTTGACTTCATACTAAATTAGTTCAAAAATTTAAAAATTTGACATGTAAACTCATCACTCATGAAGTAGATCGGTTTCAACGGTTTGGATGTGTTGCTTGAAGTCAATCTGATAGGTTTTTGAGTTCAGCTCACAAAGAGGCTTGGTGAGCTTAAGAACGTTTGCACCAAGGCCTTGGTGCAAACGATTCAGTTCTCTGATTTTCAAAGTTTAAACAGTCGATCCAAACTGTTAGATATTTAATCTATATTAAAATGTGCTTGGAGATCAAATTTTACATTTTTTGGAATTTTTTTTACTATTTATTAAGCCACTTTGAAACTTGCTAATCCGGGTGAACAGTAAAAACAGTGCAACCAAATTCTGGACCATGTGATCAGCAATTTTCAAAGTAACTTAATAAATAGTAAAGAAATTCAAAAATGTAAAATTTGGTCTCCAAGCACATTTTAATATAGATTAAATATCTAACGGTTTGGATCGACCGTTTGAACTTTAAAAATCTGAAAACCATTCGTTTGCACCAAGGCCTTAGTGCAAACGTTTGTAGCTTACTTACTCTCTGTATATATAGCACCATAGCCTCATGGTTATAATATTTATGTTTTTGAAGAGGACAAATAGGTGGTCAAGGCATCAGTCAAAGACCAGACGCCAGTTGCAGACTTCCAGTACTAGTTACCCTTTTAACTTTTATCTCAGAAGATGACAACAAAAGGAAAAGACATAATTAATATATTTTTTAATACTCATAAATAGACTGTTGTTAATGATGTGTAATTAAAGAAGAGTAACTTTTTATTTATTTTAAAATAGTAATTTCAAAAAAATATAAAGTTTGTTTTCCAAGTATATTTTTAAGATTATGTATATGGTTTGAATTAATTGTTTCAACTTTAAAAACAAATAAAAATATGAAGTAAAATTGGAACAAAAAAATAATAGAAAATTTTGATCCACTCTTACCTTTCTAACCTTTACCTTATAAAAAGACAACTAAAGACAATGGCGCATTTAATATATTTCTTAATACTTATAAATAGGCACTTTTCGCGACGGAACTTCGTCGCTAAAAGTACCGTCGCAAAAGAAAAAACACGTTTATGACAGTACTCCGTCGCGAAAAGTGCATGTCTTTTGTAGTGTATGGTATTATAAAATTGTCATGTTCTCGTAAGAAATTTTATATGATAGACACTTAATGTGTATTTGACCTTCATAGTTGAAAACTTTGATTCGGGAATAATTCAGAAATAATTCAGCATAACATACATAGAGCTATAACTATCAATCGGGATTTTCTAGTAGTACTAAATTTTGAAATGTTAATAAAATTGTTAAGATAAACAAAATTTTCAACAATTAAAATTTATAAATTTGTTATTAATTTTATAGATCATTTTATACATTAAAGCTAGTGTATTCTTTAATTTATTAAAGATATTGATGCACATATAACAAATGAATAATCAATCATCGGAAAATAATTCAAAACCAATTCATTTATAAAAAAAAAAAAAGTGCTGGCTTGACTTAAAAGATGCAGCTTTATCGCTTCGAAACCAATTCATATAAATTGTCTGAAAAATCTATCAGAATCATATAAAACTGAGTCTAGCTAGTATGACATCGGTGTCATATGACACCAACTACAAAATTGATTGGATAAACTTCAAACAATTAATCTGAACCGTTCAAACCGAGTGATGCGTTTACATGCAAATTTTTTATATTTTCTAGTTATTTTAGTATCAAATCAAGCAGTAAAAAAATGTTGAAAAATGAATGCATTAAAATTAACTTAAAAACTCACATATTTGACCGCTTGATTTGATACTAAATAAATTCAAAAAATTATAAATTTTGCATGTATACGCACAACTAATGAAATAGATCGGTTTGAACAGTTTGGATTTACCATTTGAAATCGATTCGGTAGCTTTTGGAGTTGGTGTTATATAGGCTCAAATGACACTGATGTTATACTAGAGCCAGACTCTATAAAACTGCCGGCTTGATTGAAATTCTCATTTATGTTTCTAAAAGTAAAACTTGCCACCATCAATACTCAGCAGTCAAGTGAATTAGTATTGATGATAATTTACTTTGGTGAACTAATAACAGAGGTGGATATCCTTTAAAGTAACGCAATTGGTAAGTTTAGAATTGAGCCGTTCGATTTGAATCGAAACTAATTCGGATCTATTTGGAAATTCACCGGGTACTTAATTTAAGATTTGTGCTAAGAATTCAAACGGTGAGATATACCTTAGGTAATAAGAATTCCTAATAATAACAGCAGGTACTAGTTCATAATAAATTAGGTGATATTGTTTTGCATATAATTGTACAAAACAATATAAGCAAACATAAAATATTTGGGTCAAATATTTGGTTGCAGTTTAAGTACAGAAATAAAATGATTTATTTTTAAATTGATCTGTCAAAAAAAAAAAAAAAATCTTATGGTGACTTAAGATGGAGTAAGAATTTAAGTTATTACATAACAAATTAAACTACTGCAAGTGGATTAACTTATTTCGCCTATAAAGTCTGCTGTAAGAGAGAAATGTTTTTTTTTGTTTCCCTCCTTTATAAACTATCAAAATCATAATTTATGTAACAAGTTTTAACCAAATAAAAATAATTTACGCCAACTTAACTTAAAAGTAAGCAACTTAACTCTTTTTAAATTTAAATAATAATCAAACATAAATCTTAAAAATAAATAATGAAGGAGAAGTAACAAAAATTTCATTTTGACAATTATTCACCATTTAACTTGTAGTATGAGGCTACGGTACTATGCATAGCACGGTTTGGTCCGTGCTACGGCCCAATATTTGAGTTTTCAAAATCCTAACGGTTGATCCGAACCGTTCAACATGATTATAAAATGAATATGTACTTGCAAACCAAATTTTACATTTTTTCCTCAAATTTTACTATTTTTTTAGATAGGTAGGAAATCACTTGATCTGAAAATTCTGGACCATCCAAAAACAGTGATTTTCTACCTATCTAAAAAAATTGTAAAAAAATTCGAAAAAATATAAAATTTGATTTGCAAGTACATATTTATTTTATAATCATGTTGAACGGTTCAGATCGACTGTTAGACTTTAGAAAATTCAAATATTAAACCGTAACACGGACCAATCCGTGCTATGCATAGTACCGTAGCCTCACTCCTACATATTCACCCCTAGTTTCACCAATTGATGGATTCAATGTATTGCCTCAAGACAACATGATAAATAGTGTAATGCTGAATGCATCTCCTCTAGTCTCAATCATAGTACTCTTCTTATCAATGCACAGTATCGTTCCCATTAATTACACCCTGCCATCCTGTGTCGTGCTAGCTAAAAAACAAAACAAAAAGAGAAAGACAGCTGCTCAACCCGGCCCCGGAGCCTGTAAAATTTTAATTTCTACCATGTGCACCTGAATCAGAGATTTGAATTGATTCCGGAGGAGTTGGCTACAAGGGAATAGGGACAAAATACCCCAACCTTTTTTTTAAATCAAATGTGCATCTTTTTTTTTTTAGTATACACTATGCTTCTAGGAAAGCACAATTTGTGTATCCGTGACTCACACTGACTTCTAGTTTCCATTTGTTTTTTGACGAAAACATTAAGATACCGTGTAATGGGTCGCTGACGCTGCACTTTACTTTTTCTGAAGGTGGATAAGCTTATTAATTAATTACTACCTATGATGTTTAGTTTGTGCATGCAACAGAGAATCTGATCGCCAATAATGTTGATTGAACGGTAACTTCATTGCTTGTTCATCTCTTTCACTACCTTTACTGTTTTTCACTCTGTTTCTCAGATCTCAATCTCTCTTTCTCTCTCTCTCATACAATCAGTCTTTTGGTAATTCACTTCCTTTGTTAGCCGATCTCTGATCTCTTCGAATCTCAATCAGTCTGTAACTTCATTGCTTGTTCATCTCTTTCGCATCTACCAGAAAGCTACCATTGTCTCTCCTTCTGTCTTTCACTCTGTTTCTCCAAACTCAATCTCTCGCTCATACAATCTGTATTTTTCTCTAGGAATCTCAATTTCTCAATTCATCTTTCTTCCAACAATATTTCTGAGTTCTGTACACAACAACCCTGCTAGTTAGAATTTGTCTGTTTTTTCTCTTGGTAATCGACTTTCATTATTAGCTGATCAAATTTCCGTTTGCATCTCCATTTCGTCCTTACAATCCTTGCTAAAAAATTTCTTACAAAAAAGCAAAAAAAAAAAAAAATAGCAATTTCGTCCTTACAATCTCTCTCCCTCTCTCATCTTTGGCTACTTTGTTTTTCATTTCCCAATCTCTCGCTCAAATAATCTTTCTTTCTCTTGGTAAACAAATTTCTCTTGGCATATCCATTTCTCGTCCTACTCAAGACACCCCTTGCTAAATTTTTATTCTTAGAAAAAGGAAAAGGAAAAAAAAACCAAAAAAAAAACAGAGAGATAGTAAGTTAGAAGAGGAAAATCTCCATGGAGGTAGCTCTTTCAACCGTTGCTCAATGGGCGGGATCTGCTGTCATTAGCAAACTAGTCGAAACGGCCTATTTGTACTTGGGAAAGCGTATGCTCCCTGCCGATACTGAATCCCAGCTAAGTAGCCTGAAAGCAGCTCTTCCCAAGATCAAAGCTGTCATGGGTGTTGCCGAGGTGCTCAAATTCAAGCACCCGAATATAGGGTGAATGAATGGCTGGAGCAATTCAAAGAAGCGTTCTTAGCAGCTGAAGACGTGCTTGACGAACTCAAGTACCGGGAACTGGAAGACAAGGTGAAAACCCGAGATCAGGTGAGTGGATCTTCCTCTTCAACTGTTCTACAACTAGTGAAGAAAAAAATATCCCCGCTCAAGAAAATATTTAGTGGTTCTTCCAAAAGTGAGGAATATGAAGAGATTGGGGGAAACTGTAAAATGTTAGATCTGGCTGCCGCAGATGTTGGCCATTTCTTCCAATTTGCAATGGCACTAGATGTTCATGGCCTTACAAAACCCAATAATGAGCCAGTTTACACTTTCAATCGAGAAACTACTTCCCTTTCAACTGAAAGCAAAGTGGTTGGCCGTGAGAACGAGAAGGCCATGATAATTGAATGGTTAAAGAAACCAGCATCTCATGGAAATATCTCTGCCTTTTGTATTGTGGGGGTGGGAGGATTAGGGAAAACCACTCTTGCACAGTTAATCTTTGAGGAGATTAGCAAAGAGAACCATTTTGATAAAACAATTTGGGTTTGTGTTTCCACAAGCTTTAGTGTTCAAGATATAACAAGAAAAATCCTCGAAGAACTAGGGGAAAAATGCCGTGATAATGAATCATTAAATCGCCTTCACATAAACTTGAAGGAAATGGTACTTTCTAAGAAAGTTCTTTTGATTCTAGATGATGTGTGGAATGACGAGAAAATGTGTGATTGGGAGAATTGATTGCTCCCCTGAAATTTGTACAACAAGGAAGCAAAATTTTACTCACCACTAGAATGAAATCAGTGGCTGACATGCTTGCTCGTGTGTTAAATGTGGAACCAAGAAATCTAATGTTAGAAGTCTTGAAAGAGCAAGAGTTGTTAGAGTTGTTCAATAAGTATGCATTTCATGGTTATAACCCTGACAATCATAGAGATTTGCAAAAGATAGCAATGATATTGTAAAGAAACTCAGAGGTAGCCCCCTAGCAACAAAGGTGATTGGAAGCTTGCTGAACTCATCCATGGATTTCCATTACTGGAAAAGAATTTTGAACCATGATTCGCTGATCAACTTAGAGAAAGCTAAGGATGTTGCAGATGTGCTGAAATTGAGCTATTACCATCTACCAGCACATTTGCAAGAATGCTTTAGATTTTGCTGCATATTTCCTCAAGATTATCAGTTCGACAAAGATAGTTGATCAAAATGTGGATGGCACTGGATTCATCCGCCAAGAGTTGCACGGAGGAGCAAGGCCAGAAGATATTGGAGAAGAATACTTCAACTACCTTTTTAGAAAATCTTTCTTTGAAACATTCATGGTATAGAAATTTTATGTTATGCATGATTTGATGCATGATCTGGCTCAGAATGTATCGAAAGGAGAATGTTGCAGAGTAGAACCAAATGGTGAATCTGATAATATACCTTTAACTGCACAACATGTCGCTGTTCCAGAAAGTAAAATTGAAGGGATATTCAATCTTAGAAATTTACGCACCTTGGTAATAACCTTGATTGGAGATCGATTTGTTCCCCCAAATGGTTCACTTAAGAAAACTTTGCGTTTATTGGTCATACAAGGAAAAGGTAGATGTGAACTGCCGGAGGAGATTGGTAGTTTGTTGCACTTCGCTTTCTAAAGGTCAACCTATATCAGAGTCAATCATATAGATATTTGCTTCATAATTCACTTTATAAGCTTTACCATCTTCAAGTGCTAGAAATGAGTCAATTTCAGATTATGAGGGTGTTGAAACAACTGGAATTACCAATCTTGTTAGTTTACGCTATATGAACCTTCCCAACGAGGTAATGCAAAAAATTCACGGAGTGCACAAGTTGACCTCTCTACAAGAGTTACATTTTTTTGTTGGACGGGAGAGTGGTCACCATATAGATGAACTAGAGATGCTAAACAATCTCCGATACCTTTCTATTGAGAAAATTGAGAATGTAGGGGATCCACTTGAAGCTACAAATGCAAACCTATCCAAAAAGGAAAGTCTTATATCACTATCCCTGAAATGGACTGAAGGGAGCAATTATCATGACCCTGAGCAAGTCATTGATAACCTCCGACCCAATCCAAATCTCAAGAAATTGACCATTGAGTATTATACAGGCAACAGGTCTCCAATTTGGACAAGTGATTGTGTTTTTCCATCTTTGGAACGGCTATATTGCTTCCAATGCCAAAATGGGAATCCTGGGCAGGACACAGATTTGTTATGGCTTTCCAAATCTAAAAGAACTTGAATCGAAGACTGCCCAAACCTGGCCAATATACCGACCATTCCTTTTTCTCTTTTCAAATTTGAAGTAGATAGTGTGGGGCTTAATTCCCTTCCAGATATGCACCACAGTTCTAGCATTACAGATGAAGCACCATCATGTATGAAATCATCGCTTAGAAGAGTACGGATTACCAATTGTCCCAAATTAATATCATTGAATGGATTTCTGCAGCAAGAAAACCTAGATTTACAATATGTTGAGGAACTAACCATCAGAGCTGTGAGAATTTGGTTCAGATACCAACTGGTGCATTTGGGAACTTTGTGTCACTAAAAGACTTAGTTATAAAGGGAAGCCCAAAGCTGGTAACAGTTGATAACCAAAGCATCTTGCTACCTGCGAAACTAGAATATCTTGAAATGGGAAACTGTGGTGAACTTGATGTGTCATTGCTAGAGTCAGCATCACACCTCTCTACACTTGCTACTCTTTCTATTGTAAACAGTGCAAATATTACTTGTATCCCTTCCTCTGAAAAGGCATTTACATCGCTCAGAGAACTGGTAATCAAAGGATGCGACAAGCTCATTGAAATTTCATCTATGCCACAAGCACATACTGTCAACCAAGGAAACAACTTGGTCTCTTTAAAGATCAGTTATCTAGAAATTGATCACCTCTGTCTCCTTCGTATTGAACCACTTAGATGTCTAAGATTTGTTAGTTCTCTGAGAGTGGCAAGTGTTCAGGGATGGAGGCCCTGCCAGAGCAATGGTTGTTACAAAACAGTAGTACCCTCAGGATTGTCCATTGGGATGCAAGCTCACTGCGGTCATTGCCTGGTACAATGGTGATGCTCACTGCCCTTCAACGACTTCACATTGGCAAAGCTACTTTGCTGGAAGAAATCCCAGAGTTGCCTACTTCGCTGACTTTAAGTACATTCAAAGGGACTAAGCTCTCTGACTCTATTTCAACCCTCCTCGTAAGTGTTATTATGATTATATTTCCTGCCTAGTTTTTGTTTGTTCCATGCTCTATGTTATTTCAAGTTTTGAATCCTCTCAATGGCTCTTGCAATTGATTAAGTTCTCATTTGCAACCGTTGGTCTTTGTGTAACTTCTTGTAGATGACTCATGCAAGCACAAACATTGACCCCACCAACAAGTACGTGCCACATTGCTGTTGTATAGGTGTGATCAATGTCCAAAGAAGTAGATGATGAAATTATGCAAGCTCCACTTCATTAAGGTATTTATCTCTCCTTGTTCCCAATTTATTAATTTCTGTTATATTTCTTTTTAAATTGAAATTTCAGAGATAATAACACATTTTCAAATTAACTCCGCCTATATCTAAATGATGTAACCGGTCCCAAACCAAGACAATAGGAGTGTTAATAATTTTTTTTGAAATGTTTTGACTTTAATAAACAACCACTCTGAAGTGTAGGGCCTCAGGTTTAATTCAAGCACCACTCTAACTGACATAAGTTTGTGCAATTGTTTTGTTCAATAGCTGATTTCCATAGTGGTACATGTGGGTGTACAAGTTTGAGTTACCGTACCCTGGTTTAATAATTTTGTTGGTAAATTTGTTTGGTGAATAGAACAACAATAAATTCTAATGCATTTTGCCCCAAAACTACAGTAATTAACTCTTTAATTAGGCGTCTTCTATTAGAAAGCACTTGATTAAGGTTTGTAGTTTTTTTTGTTTGGTAGTCTTTTCCTATGACAGATTTTCCCTTCAATGCACTTTAAGTTTGGCAACTTAAATTAATTAGCAGCTCAGTGCTAATTTAACTAACAATGGTTCCACATCTTTTTTCCTAATTTTTTTATTTTCTAATATTTTCATTATGTGCAAATCTTCAAGAACTAGATTAAATCTCCCAAGCTGTTGTATTTCAAAACTAAAATGTCTACAATGATATAATGCTCAGCTCTCTCCAGATATTAATTGCTTGCATTAAATCCTTAGTATTTTGGACCCGAACAAAATTTGCTCAGCCAAAAACCCTTTACTGGTAGATATAGGTGAGCTATCAGTTTTTGTGATGACTCCTCCAATCTTTGAGGCTGTTAACTAAATGTATTTAATTCGAATTTAGCTTAATTTTTTGGTGTTGTATAAGTTCACTGGGCTTTTTTTTTCAATTTTTATTGAGTAGACCAATTTATGTTTCAGCAAAATTATCTGGCACTTGATTAAGGATATCTGAGATGGTTAAATCATATTACATGAATTGATGTGCTCTATCATTTTTCAGTTGCTCAGAACAAATTTATTCAGTGGACATGACAATTATTTAGGTTTCAGTGTTGAATATCGTGATGCCAAAAGAAATGGCTTCAGACCATTAGCTTTGAAGAGAGAAAAGGATAGAGCCATGTCTCGCTGTTAGAAGAAATTAGCTTCTTTTGCAAGCTTTTTAAGGGTTTGCTCTCTTGTTTTAATTCCACCAAAATACACCAGGCAATCTCAAATTAGTATATGATATTGTAAGATAGTGTGAGAGAGTGTGATTGGCTATATTATCTTGTTGTATTGTAAGGACTCCCATGATATAGTGATTTTGTGCCGTTCTCCCGTGGTTTTCTCCCGCAAGGGTTTCCACGTAAATCTTGTCTCTCTTTGTGCTTGATTGCTTGATTTTTTTGTGTCTCTCTTTATTTTTTGTGCTTGATTGTTTGTTGTGGTTGGCTTCTTTGTGTGTGTTCTATTTTTCTCCAATTGGACAGATATGGCGTATGTCCACAAAGTGTTCGACAAAATTATTTCTTGAACACTTCTGCAGTTGTCTCCAACATTCAGACCTTTCAATTTTTAGTCATATTGACGTTGTACTTGTACCGGTCATTGCATTTTAAATTTTTAGTAATTTATAAAGACATCTTCAGCGATTCTTAATTAAATTTATTCTGACTATACCCCAGATTTTAGCATACAGTCAACCGTACAATTTTTTTAATTTCACTCATTTCCAAGTTGTATTTCAACTGGACTGATATATGTTTCATTCATGAATATATTAAGATATGATCAAGTAAAAGGAAAAAGATTCACTGCCAAATTCCTAGGAAGAACATGAGGTTAATTAGATCAAGTTGTTATATGTGCTGATTCCTTTTTCAATAATGTGGTTTTTACTAGACAAAATGATAAAAGATAATATCTGCAATTCAAATGGGCCAATGTGCAAAACTGCCAAAGTGAAGGGGTTAAGGTTTAATTCAAGCACAACTCTAGTTGACATAAGGTTATGCAATTTGTCTGTTAAAGAACCTGTTTTCACTAGATTAAATGTTTTGATCTGATCTTTATGTTTCATTTTTCTTTTCAGTAGTGGTACATGTCAGTGTACCAGGTTGAGATATTGTACCATGGTTTACTAATTTAAGGTTGCGGAGGGCATTACAGGTTCATTGGTTTTTTTCTTTTTGGTAATCCTTTCTTATTACAGATTTGTCCATAATTGGATATCTAGGCCATATAAATGTTTATTTGATTTGCACGAGAACTACAAAACTGTTCACTTTAAGTTTTGCAACTTAAATTAGCAGTTAGTGCAGATCTGTTTCCTAATTTTTTGTTTAAATCTTGAAGAACTAGATTAAATCTCAAGACTCAAGAATCGAATAAATTTTTTTATTAATCAGGAATGCAGATACAAAAATAGCGACACATCAAGTCTGAGGTGAAACAACAAAATAGTTAATAATTGACTAAATTGAATCCATACATCTATTCCCTGTAGCTGACGAAACAAGAATCATTCAAAATGGTTATCTAAATCTTGCAAATCAATAGCGACACGACAGATCAGCAGCCAAATCAGTGGAATACGCTGATCTGTCCCTACGGATGTGCTACAGAACGCGCCAAATGCTCTCCAGTTGCTCCCCGCGTACCTTCTCCTGTCCTGGAGATGAGGGGCCATTCTCTCAGTTACTCGATTGCCTTCAACGGTCGCGGGTAGGTTATTAAACGCGGACCCCAGTCGCAGGGCTTGAGATTTTATATGAATCATAACCGAGCGCCTGACCGCCCTGCCCTGGACCTCTTCAATTCTCCTAAATTCTTGTCACTGCTGCATTTCTCTCTCTGTTTCTGACCTCAGGTCCCACTTCATTGCACCTGACAAGTGGCGAATAATCCTCTTCATTATTTCTCATATTAACTCAGCCCAATCGCAACTTCCTTTCCTTCTTCCTGTTATGTTCCTTTGACCAGGTCAATCCTCTCCCCAGTAGATACTCCTAAATCATTAATTCAGGATATCAACTTTACATTAATCTTACACGTATTATCCGGAAAAATGAATATTGATTCAGGATATCAATTTTTTTGGATAAAGATACTGACAGAGCAAGTTTTTACTTCATGCAGCGCAGGAGTCATATGCAGTTTATTTTGACTTTATTGTATGTTCGCTGCATAAAGCAAAAACTACACTGTCAATATCTTTACCCAAGATTTCTCACTCAGTTCGACTTCATTAATTCAGGATTAATTTAATTCTTGCCATTTGCGTTCTACTAATATCACTACAGCAAAACCGGTTTTCAGCGACCGGTTCTGTCGCCGGTCGCTGAAGACCCAGAAAACCAAAAAAAAAAAGAGATTGTAAATGTTTTGGCGACGAAGATTTGGCCGGTCGCAGAAGGTTGCCCCATAAAAATTCCCGCGCCCAAAATCATTTCGATCTTCTCTCTACCAAAAAATTTCCGCCGCTAGGTTTAGCCAAAAAAAAAAAACCTAAAGCGACCCTGCCGCCCGACCCCCGGCCACCCCTCTCCGCTCCCTCTCTCTCTCTCTCTCTCTCTCTCTCTCTCTCTGCCACCCCCGGACACCGCAGCTGCCGCCCGACACCACCCCGGCCGACCCCGCTGCCGCCCGACCCCCGGCCCCCGGCCACCCCTCTCCGCTCTGTCTCTCTGTCTCTCTGTCTCTGCCACCCCCGGACACCGCCGCTGCCGCCCGACACCACCCCAGCAGCCAACGCCTCCACGACACCGCGCACTGTTGACCCGACCCCATACCTAGAATCTCCGCCTCTTGTCTCGCACCTCTTCTGATCAGATCGCATCTCTGAATCAAGATAAGTTTTTTTGGATTCTTCAAATTACGATTGGCTCACGGTTACCTTAATGAATCAGTGCCCATTTTGAAATTTATATGTGCAGTGTATTGGCCTAATTACCCAGAGAAACCAGATCCAAAAAAATATATTAGATTTCATTGTTTTTTTTTGTTACAATTCAAAATTTTAGGTCAATGTAGGGGGGCTTGAGAATGTTTTAAAAACATTTGCAAAGACGGAGACAATGAAGAAGTTAATATATACCTCTTCGATCATCACTTGGGCTCTCACACTTCTTTCCATGGGGTAACTAACCTCATTGATTTTTTTGACATATAGCTTTCAAATTGAACAGTAAAATTGAACAATCTGTTTTAGCAAAGCACTACACTGATTTTATTTTAATCTCGTTATCTCTATTTGAAAACCAAATTCATCATTTAAATTCCATAACTATAAGTTAAGTTATTCATTATGTTTATTAATTATCACAGAAAGCTTTGGAGATATTGACAATCATTTTAAGTGGAACAACGATCATTTAATTTGTTTGATTAAGTGAGTTTTAACCTCTTTGTTGTAAAATTCTACTTGTCTGATTCATTTTCTCTTGCTTTGAGACATGTAAAACAAATTAGACTTAAGAAATTTACTTCATGTATTGTGGTTCAATTATGTGTCATTGGTAATATATTTATGTATTGTGATTCATTTTAGCAAAGTAATTGTATGTTTATATTGTTGTTTATGTTTATGTTGTATGTATCAATCGATGTTTATGTTTATATATGTTGTATGCTGGTACGTGTGGTACCAATTATTAAATGGGGGAAAAGTAAATAACAAAAAGAACCCATAAACCTGACAGAAGAGGATCAGCGACTGGTTATTTTGGTCTTTGATGCCTTTACATGACGTTAGCAAAAACCAACAGCGACCAAAAAAATTAGTCGCTGAAACGTCATCAGTGACCGGGATGACGTCATTCAGCGACCGGTGACGTCATCGGCGAGCATTAACGACGATGCCTTCAGCGACCGGTGTATCAGCGACCAAATTTTGTCATCAACGACCGATATACCAGTCGCTGATGGTCCGTTTTGCTGTTATGTATTCATTTTTGGAAACTAATTAATGTAACAAACCAATTTAATCCCTATCAATTGATATAGGCAGAACAATTGGGACAAACACACAGTGGACATCTCCAGTGTTGCAGGATAGATTAAAAAAATAAAATAGAGAAAGAAAAATTCAATTAAGTATATGTTTCTCAAGAAAAATTCAATTAGTAACGCAGTTGACATGTTTTAAAATTTAAAATTTAAAATTCCGTACCCAAATGAATACAATTTTTTTTTGGCAAAATTTAATCCACTACAGGAGAAACACTCATCTGCGACCGGGCAAATCGGTCGCAGATAAGTATGTCACCGGTCGTAGATGATAGAAATCGGTCGCAGAAAACAGAAATCGGTCTCAGATGTAACGGTCGCAGTTGGCTCCGTCGCTGATACCTTCCTGCTGACGTCACCGGTCGCAGATGGTTGTGGCGCCGGTCGCAGATGACTCATCTGCGACCAATCGGGTCGGTCTCTGATGGTATATGTTGACGTGGCAGGAAGACCATTAGAGACCGAATAAACGGTCGCTGATGAGACCATAGTCGGTCGCAGAAGTTTTTTTTTTTTTTTTTGTTGCTGTTTTTTTTAGTTGCTGTTTGTTTTCTTTTCCTCATTCTGTTCATTTTTATTTCTCATTGCACAAACAATTATTCAATTTACAACAATCAATCAATTTACACCTACAACAAACCCAGTTAGGAAAATTACCAATTTTACACACAAGTCCCTCTGACAAGGGTTTATTTACTAAGTCCATATAATTTAACATACAGCCCCTAACTTTTTATAACATTGAATTAGGCTAATCTGGGCCGTCGGATAAAAGGATTCATATGCAATTGACTTCTCGAAAATAATTTTCGCTGGTCTCGACAGACACCGCTCGCAGGGGGCTGACGAAAATAATTCATATGCAATTGACTTCGTAACCTCAGACACCACTCGCAGGGGGCTGCCCCCCCCTGCCACCCCCCGCATAATCCTAGAATCAGGCCCACATACATAACACTTTGCACTTACAAGCAAGTTCATCATATTCATCTTTGCCAACAACATATATGCAAACATCTCCAAGTATGGTATATACAATATAGACGGACCTGCAAATTATAAATATACACATATTTTATATGAATGAACCTAAAATTAAGCAATGCGAATAACAGACGAATCATTAATTGGACAGTAAATTCATAGTTTAAATTTTTTATCTGGAGTAATTTTGCACACCGTTAAAGTCTTAAAATCTTCATACAAATGGAGATGTGCAAGTACCATTAGAATCAGCATTGAAAAAAAAAATACATTTTAAGGGAAAAGATCTGCGTACTTGTGAGAAGCTACAAAAGGCTCTTTGTTTTTAGCCCCTTTGAGATTCTCAATGCCTAATTTGACAAGGAAAGAGCGCCAGTGCAATCTCTCCTCAGCGGGAACTCCGTGGAATCTGCATCAAATTGAAATTTTATTTCAGTACTTCCAATTTACAATCCAAAATATTGAATGACATCAAGGATATGCATCAATACAGAGATAATTTTTACAGCACAAATAAATTCATTTCCACAAACCCGTACCAGTACTCCAAGCTCACTGGTACTAGTAAATGACAAGGGAAAATTATTAAGGACCCACATAAATTAACAAGTCAGTCCCTTAAATTCATGAAAGTAAAAAACAACAGCTCATGCAACGCATGCACACATATCCCCATCTAAACTCTATATTCAAAGTCAAGAGATTGACAAATCAAATTCACAAGCAAAAAGGCACAAAACAGAAAATCAACACATTTCACAGCAAACAACGAAATCAGCAGAGATGATGCAGAGTTGTAAATCCATCGACAGAAAATCAACACATTTCACAGCAAACCAGAAATTTCACAGAAAATCAAGGCTTATCGGGTTGTAAATCCATCGACAGTGCAAATAATGCAAGGTCCAACAATCCAAGTAAACTTCACTTTTCTTATTAATTTTGCATCAAGGCCCCTCTGACAGTTTCAATTTACCAAATCATGGACATTTTGCATGTAACACCTTCAACCTTACCTTTTCTTTATAAGTCCTTGGTAGTTTAAGTAGGTGTACCAGTAACCATAAGTAAACTGGTACCGATAGGTACCAATGTTTAGATTTCATCTACTACCCTAAAATCACATGTCAACCCTGAATAATCTAAAATAACAAAGAAAATGATATAAATACACCCCCGCCCCCCCCCCCCCCCCGGGTAAACCATTTGAGCTTGATACCGAAAGGTACGGCCAAAGTTTAATCTCAGGAATTCAACACATCTCACAAAACCCCCTACATCCCATCAATTTAAGTTCGGCCAGCACAAACAAGAAAACGAGGTAACATAATAAAATAAGTTATTTGGTCCAAATCTGATTATAAGATTAAAAGGTTGAAGAGAGGCCTCAAGCAAATTTAATTCATTCACACACTTAGACAAGGTTGAAGAGAGCCTCATGTCGTGACCTATAAAACTCTTTTAGATGGGCTGTGCAAGAATAGTGAAATCAAGAAGGCAATGAATCTGGTACCAGCATAGGTACCAGTACAGCCCAAAATCCTTACCCGAGATAGGCGAGGCAGAGAGAATCAGCATACACCAACGAATCATATGTATAGAGCTGCCTAATAATACAATGCCAAGTAGAAGAATCGGACAAGGAGGAGAATAATAGTGAACTCAAAATCATGGGTGTTACCTTAGTCAGCGCGGGGTGGTCAGCGAGGCCAGTAGGCGGGGGTCGGGCTGCGAGGCAGAGAGAGTTGGCAAGGCGGGGGTCGGCCTGGGCGAGTGGGGAGCGGCCTGATCAGCGGGGGGGAGGAGTCGGGAGAACAGAGAAAGGAGGCGAGGAGCGGCGAGTCGGGGGCGGTGTGCGTTTTTGTTTTTTTTTTGGCTAAACCTAAAACGCGGGGAAACAGAGAAAGGAGGGGTACTCGCGCGGGGTTTTCTCAGGGCACCCTTCTGCGTCCGGGCTTTATCGGTCTCTGAAGGCTGCGGCGCCGATCTCTGAAGAGTTTCGTCTCCGATCTCTTTATTTTTTTTTGTTTTTTTTGTTTTTTTGTTTTTTGGGGGGTCTTCAGCGACCGGCGATAGAACCGGTCTCTGATGCCGGTCGCTAAAAACAGGTTTTGCTGTAGTGATCGTTAATAGGATTTGATTAATTGGAAACCATTAAATATGCGTTGACAATACATTGTTAAAATCAGGTGTAGAATTTTAGAAGAGGAAGAGCCTTGCGTTGTCCAAGGATTGTATCATGAACAACATTTAATGTGATTTTTCTTAATGTGAAAATTTAATATGCGCTGATCTGTCTGAACTGATCGCCTATTAAATTGTTCCCTTCGTTTCCAGTTCTACCAGCACTGGACGCCTCTAATCCTGGCGATGTGGGACCCTATCTGCAGCGACTTATCGCCTCAGTCGCGGGAAGTAATTAAAACCTGGGTCCCCTTGTCAGCAACAGCGAATTCAATTAATTCCCTGCCCGGGTCTCCTTTCACTCTGACCGCTCCCCGTACCTCTTCATCTTTTCTCTACGCGAAATGGACAAAAGACCAAATATGCATGTAGACAAACATCTGATCTGAAACTGGGGGTGCAAACGGATCGGATGAATATCCGACTGTATCCGAATCCGTATCCATATCCGAATATCCATACGGATACAGATACGAATATGATTTTTAAATTTATTTATCTGTATCCGAATAGTAGATATATATCATATAATTTAATATATATTATCTCACACTTATGTTTATTTAATTAGAGAAAAAAGCTACTGTTACCTTTTTTTATGTTTTAATGCATAAAACAGGTTTTGGGACTATTTCATATCAAATGGAGCAAGAATCAGGTCAATCGGATAAGCGACGCTCATCGACTAAGGCTCTGTTACGGTCCGTATTAGTTGATACGGACTTAGCCGGATACGGACCAGGAGATAGCGTGATACGCATTAAACCCCTTAGCGACAAGGTGTGAATACGGATCGTATCAGCCAATACGGTCCGTAACTAAGGCGCTCTTTGGAGAATAACTGTCACAAGCGTGTCCAGACCGTGTTTCTTGGCCTCCACTCATCTCCAGACATCCCCTCACTCCTATATAAAGCCCTCTGGACAGAAGAGGAAGCCATCTTTATAATTTTGATAATTAGGGTTAGATTTCATTGAAGTGAGAAAGAGATAAGTGTTGTAATGATGCCGTTCCGCGGCTAAGTTCTTTTCTTAGGGGGGGCTAGGCAGTAAACCTTGTTACTCATGATGCTTTGATATATATATTTTCTGTTGATTATGATTTCTTGTTGTTGATTGAAATGCTTTTACAATTTATTCTCCCTTCACCTGATTTCGATAATCTAGTTTAATCCTAGGGTAGTGACAGTACTTTATTGGTAGAAAAATTAAGATGGACGAGTCAGCCTTGTTGGGAGCCATTAGATTTATGTGAAGAAAATCTTCGTTGGAAAACCATAAATCAGAACCACAAAACGCAAGTCAAGTTCTGTCATTTGCGTAAGATAACTCGCAGTGCCCTATGTAGTAACTTGTGTATTTAGAGATCTGCCATTTGTGTAAGATAACTCGCAGTGTCCTATGTAGTATCTCGATGGAAGTCCCGTCATTTGCGTAAGTGACTCGCAGTGTCCTATGTAGTGTCTTCCATAAACAACAACAGAAAATCAAACCCGACAGAAGTAGAATATCAAAAAGGTTTAAGTAGCAATGGTGTGCCGAAACCCTAGGAATTCTCATCTCTATATTTATTTTAATTACTTTTAATTGTTGCCAAATTTATATTGATCGCAATTTCAACTCTCAATTTTCAGATTTTGTCTAGCCTTTCAAAAGATTGTGATTTGATCGCTCAAGACTGTAGACCAATATTCCCTGTGGATCAACCTCGATTATACTACTCGATAAGGATTGTGCGCTTGCGATCTGAACCGATAGCATTTCCGAGTTTATAAATTTTAAAAGATAACATTGCTCTCTTTTGAGTGATCATGCGATATTGTAGAGAATATTCTCTCCTGCTATTGAATCTGTAAATGTTACTTTTGTAGATAAAAAGTAAGATTCTACTATTTTAATTTGGACTGTACAATTTACAATAAATGGATCGGATGGATTCAATTTAAAATTCAGGAGAGGCTTTTCATATAAATTGAGTTTGTTTATTTTAATTGTAAGGTTGGATTTGAAATAGTAAAATTCTACTTTTCTAAAAAAGGTATGGAATACCAATTCCTAAAAGAAAAAAAATTGTGTACATTATTACTACATTAAAATAGGTGCTCTGGACAAATTATAATTGAGATTAATAATAAATGAAAAGGGTTTCTCATATAAGAATCAGAATATCAGGGGACCAGTTTAAATAAAGTCCAATCAGGACGAAAAACTATGACAGAACATTCAGTCAAATAAATGTATTTAGACTTTAGAGTGAAACTATGGTACTTTATAATGTACATTGTCGGCGAGAGAGTACAGAGGCCCTGCGCTGTCAGATTTGCTAGCAGGGTGGAACTAGAATTTGAGTATAGGGGTGCTAAATAATATCTTTATTTTTTTAATAAAAAAATGCATAATATAATATAACACGAGAAGAGATCCACTTATACTGTTTTTTTGTGACACCGGATTACACATTACATTTTCAAAGTTCAAACAGTTGATCTAAACCATTCAACATGATGGATATATTAAAATGTGTTTGCAGATCAAATTTTATATTTTTATTAATTTGTTTACTATTTATTAAGATGGGTACAAAATTCAATGGAAGGATCCGTTTTCTATAAAGGATTGGGCATTATTTTTTCTATATAGGATTTGTTTTCTATATAGGATCATGGCAGTTCCAGATGAGTACAAACATTTAATATATAGAATCGGATATTATTTTTTCTATATAAGTATATATGACATTTTCAAATTGGAATGATATGTTTTCTTTTGGTCACTGCACAAACATAGAAATTGAAACGTTCAAACAAAATATGAAGTCCAGTCTGCTATGACTTTGATTTTTAAAATTTACGTTCAAGTCCTTTGAATTTGTTAGTATTATTGGGAGTGCTAATACATGTAAAAGAGACAAATTAGTAAGAATTTAAGATACTTGATAATAAAATTTTGAAAACTTGAGATGGCTTAGCACCCCCAGCTTGAACTATCATTCGTCCCGTTTTGCTAGGGCTTAGGAGAGAGAGGGAAATAGACGGGAGAAGAAGAAAACAGAGATGAGAAGGGAAAAGAGATCGGATTCGTTGAAGGCTCATTAAAATTATCAACGGAAGCACTTTGTTAACCGTCATCAATTTCCATTATCCAGCACAAATCTTCGTACAAATCCGACACATGTTGTATCGTAATTCATTTATTATTTCATTAGATAGTACGCTAAAAAACCATAGCGTCACTCATTTATTGATAATTTTTTTTCTAAAATATTATGCGTTAATATAATAAGAGGAGGGATCGGATTACATCATTTTTTGGTGACATCGAATGACATCGTGCATTTTCAAAGTCCAAACAGTCTATTCAAACCGTTCAGTTTGATGGATATATTAAAATGTGGTTGCAGATCAAATTTTACATTTTTTTTTAATTTTTTTACTATTTATTAAGATGGGTACAAAAATTCAATGGTCTGAAAACAACGATTTTGTAAAGTACTTAATAAATAGTAAAAAAATTCAAAAAAAAAATGTAAAATTGAATTTGCAAGCACATTTTAATATATCTATTATATTGAACGGTTCGAATTGACTGTTTGGATTTTGAAAACTTTAAAAATTACGATGTAATTCGATGTCACAAAAAATGAAGTAATCCGATCCCTCCTCGTATAATAATTTCATTTCGTCTTATTGGATTTTCCCTTTTGGTTAAAAATGTATCAATGTCCATACCTTCCATTTTAAAATAATTGTCATTCCCTTGAGTAGGTGTAGGTGTATGAGAGTGCACTCAGTAGTTACTGGTGGCAGACAAGCAACATTGTGGAGTAGGTGTGTTTATTTTTCTAAGATATAACCCATTACTATTACTGATAGCTTTATTTATCAATCCATGGCTTTCTAGAAAGGTTACTGTACTCTACAATTATTCTTCTTGAAATTTTAATTGTAGAAATTCAATTTTTCTTACGTAATTGTAACTTAAAAAGACAAAACTTATCTATATGTAATAGAAATTATTTTTGATAATTTTCTTTAATGAGGCTTATTAGTTAAAAGAAATATTGGTAAATTTTAAATTGAATTAAAAAATAGATACATATATATATTCGAGACTCAGCCTGCATGATTGATGGCCATATATTCCAGCTAGTTGTGGATTGTGTCCTAACAATAAAATAAGGATGAAGGTAGAATTTTATCATTAGAGGGTATTAATTATTTTTACATAGTCTCATATTAATATTTTTTATTGCTGATAAAATAATGATAATTTGTAAACATAAGCTTTTGAAATAATCATAATTCGGTGCAGAACCAATAAAATTAGTTTTCAATAATTTTGACCGAGTGCTTCAAGTCATTCTAACTGAATAAAGGAAAATATGCATTTCAGAGGAAAGCACCCCAATTTGATTCCAGAGAAGTTAGCTACAAGGATTAGGGACAAAAGTACCCCAATTTATTTTAATATACACTGCTTCTACGAAAGCATACAATTTGTATATGTTTTGACTGGGAGTCTTGGTTTCCATTTGTTTGACCTGAAATGATTTTTTGACCAAAACATGAATTTACAGTGTAACGGGTCACTGACGCTGTACTTTATTTTGGATAGGCTTATTAATTAATTGCTACCCCGCCTACCTATGATGTTTAGTTTGTGCATGCCACAGAGAATCTAATCGCCAATAATGTTGATTGAACTGTAACTTCATCTCTTTCGCTACCTTTACTGTTTTTCACTCTGTTTCTCAGATCTCAATCTCTCTTTCTCTCTATCTCATACAATCTGTCTTTTGGTAATTCAATTCCTTTGTTAGCCGATCTCTGTTCTCTTGGAATCTCAATTTCTCAATTCATCTTTCATTCAACAATCTACTACAAATTGTTAGTGTTTTTTCTTATTCTGTAAACAATCGTTGTTAGTTAAAAAAAAACAAAACTTGCTTTGCATTACACCCACACATCCCATAAACTTCATTTCTTTTGCTATCTTTACTGTCTTCACTCTGTTTCTCAGATCTCAATCTCTCTTTCTCTCTCTCATACAATCATTCTTTTGGCCATTGAGTTCCTTTGTTAATTAGCCCATATTTTTCCTCTTGAAATCTCAATTTCTCTATTCATCTTTCATTCAACAATCTACCACAAATTGTTAGTGTATTTTTTTTTCTGGTTCTGTACACAACAACCCTGCTACTTAGAAAAAAGAAAAAAAAAACAAAAACAAAGAAAAAAAAACAGAGAGACAGTAAGTTAGAAGAAGAAAATCTCGATGGAGTTAGCTCTTTCAACCGTTGGTGAATGGTTCGGGTCTGCAATCATTAGCAAACTACTCGACACGGCTTCTTCCTACTTGGACGAGCGTATGCTGCCGGCTGATACTAAATCCGAGCTACACAGGGTGAAAGCAGCTCTTCCCAAGATTGCAGCTGTCATGGGTGTTGGCGAGGCACTAAAATTGAAGCACCCGAATTCGGGGGTGAATGCTTGGCTAGAGCAATTCAAAGAAGCTTTCTTAGCAGCTGAAGATGTGCTTGACGAACTCAAGTACAGGGAGCTGGAGGCCATGGTGAAAAATCGAGATCAGGTGAGTGGATTTTTCTATTCGATAGTTCGTTCGCTGAAGAGAAAATTTACTGGTTCTACCATTAGTGAAGATACATTGAAGAGGTTGAGGGGGGCTGTGAAAATGTTAGATCTAGCTGCCGCAGATGTTGGCTATTTCTTCCAATTTGCTATTGCATTAGATGTTCATGGCCATGCAAAAACCAAATAATGAGCCAGTTTACACTTCTAATCGAGAAACTACTTCCCTTTCAACCGAAATCAAAGTGTTCGGCCGTGAGACAGAGAAGGCCATGATAATTGAATGGTTAAAGAAACCAGCATCTCAGGGAAATATCTCTGCCTTTTGTATTGTGGGGGCGGGTGGATTAGGGAAGACCACTCTTGCACAGTTAATCTCTGAAGAAATCAGCAGAGAGAATCATTTTGAAAAAAACAATTTGGGTTTGTGTTTCCACAAGCTTCAATGTTGAAGATATAACAAGAAAAATTCTCCAAGAACTTGGGGAAAAAGGCCATGGTAATGAATCATTAAATCGCCTTCACAGAAACTTGAAGGAAAAGGTACATTCAAAGAAAGTTCTTTTCATTCTAGATGATGTGTGGAATGACGAGAAAATGTGTGATTGGGAGAAATTGATTGCTCCCCTGAAATTTGTACAACAAGGAAGCAAAATTTTACTCACCACTAGAATGAAATCAGTGGCTGACATGCTTGCTCGTGTGTTAAATGTGGAACAAAGAAATCTAATGTTAGAAGGCTTGAAAAAGCAAGAGTTGTTAGAGTTGTTCAATAAGTATGCATTTCATGATTATAACCCTGACAATCATAGAGATTTGCAAATGATCAGCAATGATATTGTAAAGAAGTTCCGAGGTAGCCCCCTAGCAACAAAGGTAATTGGAAGCTTGCTTAATTCATACATGGATATCCATTACTGGAAAAGAATTTTGAACCATGATTCACTGATCAACTTAGAGAAAGCTAAGGATGTTGCAGATGTGCTGAAATTGAGCTATTACCATCTACCAGCACATTTGCAAGAATGCTTTAGATTTTGCTGCATATTTCCTCAAGATTATGTGTTCGACAAAGATGAGTTGATCAAAATGTGGATGGCCTCTGGATTCATCCTCCAAGAGTTGCACGGAAAAGCAAGGCCAGAAGATATTGGAGAAGAGTACTTCAATCACCTTTTTAGGAAATCTTTTTTTGAACGTTCATGGAAAAATACTATTTATGTTATGCATGATTTGATGCATGATCTGGCTCAGAATGTATCGAAAGGAGAATGTTGCAGAGTAGAACCAAATGGTGAATCTGATAATATACCTTTAACTGCACAACATGTCGCTGTTCCAGAAAGTAAAATTGAAGGGATATTCAATCTTAGAAATTTACGCACCTTGGTAATAACCTTGATTGGAGATCGATTTGTTCCCCCAAATGGTTCACTTAAGAAAACTTTGCGTTTATTGGTCATACAAGGAGAAGGTAGATGTGAACTGCCGGAGGAGATTGGTAGTTTGTTGCATCTTCGCTTTCTAAAGGTCAACCTTGGTTGCTATCAACAATCATATAGATATTTGCTTCATAATTCACTTTATAAGCTTTACCATCTTCAAGTGCTAGAAATGACCCATTCGTATAGAAGTTATTCAGATTGTGAGGGTGTTGAAACAACTGGAATTACCAATCTTGTTAGTTTACGCTATATGAACCTTTCCAACAGGGTAATGCAAAAAATCCACGGAGTGCACAAGTTGACCTCTCTACAAAAGTTACATTTTTTTGTTGGACGGGAGAGTGGTCAACATATAGATGAATTAGAGATGCTAAACAATCTCCGATACCTTTCTATTGAGAAAATTGAGAATGTTGGGGATCCACTTGAAGCTACAACTGCAAACCTATCCAAAAAGGAAAGTCTTATATCACTATCCCTGAAATGGACTCCAGGGAGCAATTATCATGACCCTGAGCAAGTCATTGATAACCTCCGACCCAATCCAAATCTCAAGAATTTGACCATTGAGAATTATACAGGCAACAGGTCTCCAATTTGGACAAGTGATTGTGTTTTTCCATCTTTGGAACGGCTATATTGCTTCAACATGCCAAAATGGGAATCCTGGGCAGGAGCACAGATTTGTTATGGCTTTCCAAATCTAAAAGAACTTGAAATCAGAGACTGCCCAAACCTGGCCAATATACCGACCATTCCTTTTTCTCTTTTCAAATTTGAAGTAGATAGTGTGGGGCTTAATTCCCTTCCAGATATGCACCACAGTTCTAGCATTACAGATGAAGCACCATCATGTATGAAATCATCGCTTAGAAGAGTAGAGATTACCAAATGTCCCAAATTAATATCATTGAATGGATTTCTGCAACAAGAAAACCTAGATTTACAATCTGTTGAGGAACTAACCATCAGAGACTGTGAGAATTTGGTTCAGTTACCAACTGGTGCATTTGGGAAATTTGTGTCACTAAAACGCTTAGTTATAAAGGGAAGCCCAAAGCTGGTAACAGTTGATAACCAAAGCATCTTGCTACCTGCGAAACTAGAATCTCTTGAAATGGGAAACTGTGGTGAACTTGATGTGTCATTGCTAGAGTCAGCATCACACCTCTCTACACTTGCTGGTCTTTGTATTGTAAACAGTTCAAATATTACTTGTATCCCTTCCTTTGAAAACGCATTTACATCGCTCAGACACCTGATGATCGAACGATGCGACAAGCTCATTGAAATTTCATCTATGCCACAAGCACATACTGTCAACCAAGGAAACAACTTGGTCTCTTTAAAGATCAGTACATTGTACATTGATCACCTCTGCCTCCTTCGTATTGAACCACTTAGATGTCTAAGATTTGTTAGTTCTCTGACAGTTGGCAAGTGTTCAGGGATGGAGGCCCTGCCAGAGCAATGGTTGTTACAAAACAGTAGTACCCTCAAGGAGTTGGTCATCCAAGATGCAAGCTCGCTGCGGTCATTGCCTGGTACAATGGTGATGCTCACTGCCCTTAAAGTCCTTGAAATTGGCAAAGCTACTTTGCTGGAAGAAATCCCAGAGTTGCCTACTTCGCTGACTTTTAAGAGAATTGAAAGGTACTAAGCTCTCTGACTCTATTTCAACCCTCCTCGTAAGTGTTATTATGATTATATTTTCCTGCCTAGCTAGTTTTTGTTTGTTCCATGCTCTATGTTATTTCAAGTTTTGAATCCTCTCAATGGCTCTTGCAATTGATTAAGTTCTCATTTGCAACCGTTGGTCTTTGTGTAACTTCTTGTAGATGACTCATGCAAGCACAAACATTGACCCCACCAACAAGTACGTGCCACATTGCTGTTGTATAGGTGTGATCAATGTCCAAAGAAGTAGATGATGAAATTATGCAAGCTCCACTTCATGAAGGTATTTATCTCTCCTTGTTCCCAATTTTTTAATTTCTGTTATATTTCTTTTTAAATAGAAATTTCAGAGATAATTTCACATTTTCAAATTAACTCCGCCTATATCTAAATGATGTAACCGGTCCCAAACCAAGACAAGAGGAGTGTTATTAATTTTTTTGAAATGTTTTGACTTGAATAAAAACAATTGGATGCTCAAATGTGAAACCAAAAGGTTCTCACAACATAGTTAAATACAGTCGCAATATTTAAGTTGCAAATGGAAAATTTGAAGTTTCTTCTGGGTACAACTCAATAACGCAACATCTAGTTGCTCTTTTTATTCAATTTAGATAGCATTTGAGTTGAGTTTTGCTGCAAATAAAAAATAGTACTTCCAATTTCAAAGGGCCAATTAGAAAATATTCGAAAGTGGAGGGCCTCACGTGTAATTCAAGCACCACTCTAACTGGCATAAGTTTGTGCAATTGGTTTGTTCAGTGGAGGGTTTTCGTTAAATTAAGTGCTTTTGATTGGGTCTTTCTTGTTTTTTTTTTGTTTAGTAGTCAGTAGTGGTACATGTTTGTGTACAAGCTTGTTCTTTTTATTCAGTTTTTTGTGATGACTCCTCCAATCTTTCAGGCTGTTAACTAAATGTATTTAATTCGAATTTAGCTTAATTTTTTGGTGTTGTATAAGTTTAGTCGGCTTTTTTTTTCAATTTTTTATTGAGTAGACCAATTTATGTTTCAGCAAAATTATCTGGCACTTGATTAAGGATATCTAAGATGGTTAAATCATATTACATGAATTGATGTGCTCTATCATTTTTCAGTTGTTCAGAACAAAATTATTCAGTGACATGACAATTTATTCAGGTTTCAGTGTTGAATATCGTGATGCCAAAAGAAATGGGCTTCAAACCATTTGCTTTTTCATGGAAATAACATTTTTGAATAGAAAAGGAAATTGAAGAGAGAAAAGGATGGAAGCCATGTCTCTCTGTTAGAAGAAAGACGCTTATTTTCCAAGCTTGTTAAGGGTTTGCTCTCTTGTTTTAATTCCACCAAAATACACCAGGCAATCTCAAATTACTGTATGATATTGTAAGATAGTGTGAGAGAGTGTGATTGGCTATATTATTTTGTTGTATTGTAAAGACTCCATGATATAGTGATTTTGTGCCGTGCTCCCGTGGTTTTCTCCCGCAAGAGTTTCCACGTAAAATCTTGTGTCTGTCTTTGTGCTTGATTGCTTGATTTTTTTTTTGTCTCTCTTTATTTTTTGTGCTTGATTGCTTGTTGTGGTTGGCTTCTTTGTGTGTGTTCCATTTTTCTCCAATTGAATAGATATTGGTGCATGTCCACAAAGTGTTCGACAAAATTATTTCTTGAACACTCCTGCAATTGTCTCCAACATTCAGACCTTTCAATTTTTAGTCATTTTGACGTTGTATCGGTTGTTGCATTTTGAATTTTTAGTAATTTATAAAGACATCTTCAGTGATTCTTAATTAAATTTATTTTGACAATACCCCATATTTTAGCATACAGTCAACCGTACAATTTTTTAAATTTCACTGAGTTCCAAGTTGTATTTCAACTGGACTGATATCTGTTTCATTCATGAATATATTAAGATAGGATCAAGTAAAAGAAATAGGATAGTTTCTTCATACAATCCAGCTACAACAACACAACACACATTGTTAGGTTCAAGATCTAATTTCTCTGAGCAATTCGCAAATTGTACGAAAAGCTCAAGAATCAAATAAATTATTTTATTAATCAGGAATGCAGATACAACAATAGCGAAACGTCAAGTCTGAGGTGAAACAACAAAATTAGTTAATAATTGACTAAATTGAATCCATACATCTATTCCCTATATGCTGACGAAACTAGAGAAACAACAATCATTCAAAATGGTTATCTAAATCTTGCAAATCAATAGCGACACGACAGATCAGCAGCCAAATCAGTGGAATACGCGCCAGATGCTCTCCAGTTGCTCCCTGCGTACCTTCTCCTGTCCTGGAGATGAGGGGGAGGGGCCATTCTCTCAGTTACTCGATTGATTGCCTTCCACCGTCGCGGGTAGGTTATTAAACGCGGACCCCAGTCGCAGGGCTTCAGATTTTATATGAATCATAACCGAGCCCCTGACCACCCTGCCCTGGACCTCTTCAAATTCTCCTTCGCTGAACGGTGATTCATCTTGTCTCTGCTGCATTTCTCTCTCTGTTTGTGGCCTCAGGTCCCACTTCATTGCACCTGACAAGTGGCGAATCATCCTCTTCATTATTTCTCATATTAACTCAGCCCAATCGCAACTTCCTTTCCTTCTTCCTGTTATGTTCCTTTGACCAGGTCAATCCTCTCCCCAAGTAGATACTCCTAAATCATTAATTCAGGATATCAACTTTACATTAATCTTACACGTATTATCCGCAAAAATGAATATTGATTCAGCATATCAATTTTTTTTGGATAAAGATACTGACAGAGCAATTTTTACTTCATGCAGCGCAGGAGTCATATGCACATTGTTTGACTTTATTGTATGTTCGCTGCATAAAGCAAAAACTACACTGTCAATATCTTTACCCAAGATTTCTCACTCAGTGTGACTTCGTTAATTCAGGATTAATTTAATTCTTGCCCATTTGCTTTCTACTAATTATCATTTTTGGAAACTAATTAATGTAACTAACCAATTTAATCCCTATCAATTGATATAGGCAGAACAATTCGGACAAACACACAGTGGACATCTGCAGTGTTGCAGGATAGATTAAAAAATGAAATAGAGAAAGAAAAATTCAATTAGGTATATGTTTCTGAAGATTTTGATGTATATTGGTTTGTAATGTTCAATTTGTACATTAGTAACGCAGTTGATATATTTTAAAATTTAAAATTTATGATCGGTACAGCACGAAATTTCTTTCATTTCTTCCAATACCCACGATAGAAGATAAATAATGAATATTGTACATAAATAAAATATAGGCCTACATGCAAATGCATCAGAAATGGGCCTAGCTCCAATATAAAACATGGGCCTAACTGTTTTTGTCTTTTAATAATATACAACGGGACAAAAGGAGGCTAAATGAGAAATTCTTAATTCTTGTTGAGGAATCAATTTTCGAAATAATTGAAAAAGAAATTAAATAAGGTGAAAGGAAGCTCAAGGAGATTTAATTCTCCTTCGCCGAACAGGCCGCAAATAAAGATTACATTTTTTATAGAATTCAATTGTAATCATTGTTATTTATTATAAGGTTTTGAATATAATATTGCACCGTAAATACAATTGTATAAATTTATTGTTTTTTTTTTATTAAGAAAAGCCTAGCAGTGGCTGCTGGGTATAAATTTATTGTCACAGTAAAATATAAGTAATAAATTATCACGAAAAATAATAAAATGATGCGTTTCTTTGAATTATTTCTCTTTGTCAATCATTACAGGGTTCTTAACTTTCATGTTTGTAAAGCCTATTTTTAGTTGGCTGTGTTAAAGTGCGTAAATTTAAAATGGTGAAGGGAATCGGTAGGACCAGAATTGATGGACAAACTCATTACATCAAAATAAATAGGGACCCACAACTCAGTGAGTTCAAGAGTTGTCCAAGTCACATTTCAAGCTCTTGTCAGTTTCAAATACACCCAAAATTTTAGTACTAATTTAGTAATCTTCCAGTCTTCAATTAATTTGAGTGCTTGATTTTGATACACATACAAATTGTTTGTGCCAGGTAATGTCTAACAATGAGACCTCAAATTAAAAATTATTGATTATATATTCGATAAAAGAGGAGATAACTCAAATTGACAAGTCGGTCTCAACTCAAGCACGATGACTCACAGTTTTTTATTTTTTGTAGGCCTCTATTAGAGCAGGTTCTGAATTCTCTAGTCCTTACTCCTTATTTGAGATTTAGCTAGCAACAATGTACGCCATCTAAAATGCTGCTAGAGCGTGCGATTTTTAGAACACTGTACTCCTTATTTGAGATTTAGCTAGCAACAATCGGCCTAAACGGGCGATTTTTACAACACTGCTAGAGCGTTAATGCAAACATCTATAGAACTGCATGTTTAGTGCAGTGGTGTGAGTTCCCGTCTCTTTATGAAGAGATGTAGGTTCAATCCTCACAAAAAGCAATTAAAAGATGTTGGGTTGTACCATGATCCTATAATAATAATAAAAACCTAATCCCCTTGTAAAGCACAAAATTTTCTTAATGTCCCCCTCCCTACCTAAAGAATCTGTATCCTCCCAGGTACCTGACTGAGTACAATTAGCTCTCATTACCCAGCCGAGCGATTGGAATTATGTCCCTGTTTAGATATAGGGGTCCGTTTTGAGATTCGTGCCACACTAATTAAAACTGAACACTCAGATCTAATTGTACTCAATTAGGTATTGCACTGGATCTGAATTCCCTCCCGAGTGAGTATCTACAAGAATAGAATGAGTTTCAGTCGAGTCAATTTTTTGCAGTCAGCCTTAGGTTCACGGGGCCCCTTCAAAAGTCGTGCCAGATTAAATCAGACAGTTCATATCTCACTTAATTTACACCCCATTTAAATCTCAATTCCCCTTCCTATTACACAAAAAGAATGAAGTAACAAGAAGTAATAAAGATTTCAGTTTGACAATTAGTCACCATGCATCCACCCATTGATGGATTCAATTAATGTATTGCTTTAAGACACGACCATAAATTATGTATGCTGGATGCTTCTCCTCTGGTCCATTCATAGTACTCTTCTTTTTTGTTTTTTTGTTCTTGATTTTTCAATGCATATCACTGTGGGTCATTCAATTGGGATTAATTACAAGGCCGACCCTGAAGCATGTAAAATTTCAATTTACCTCTTGTGCGCCTGTATCATGGGGTTTGAGGGAAATACGTAATTTTGAAATTTTTAAGAGGTATACATGGAATTCCTCATAATAAAAAAATTCTTGTGTTTTTTGTGGTGTAGTTTTAAGTAGGCAGTAAATTTCGTCAATTTAATTATTTTATTTTTTACATGTGCCAAATATCATCCTATCAACATTAATTTATTAAAAAATAATGTGATATTTTTAAGTGCACATTAAGTGTCTTCTCTATTTCAACATCTGGTACTAGCTAGAGTTCTAGTAATAATTTAAAAATTACTATTAATGCCTCTGATAATATATATGAAAAATCAAACTGAGACCCAATAATACAAAATTATTTGTTACCTAATAATACAACATAATTCACCATGCTTCTAAATGTTGAAATGTTGAACAACCAATTAATATCATTTGTGCATGCCACAGAGAATCTCATCGCCAATAATGTTGTTTCAACTCAAAACGTGTGGAGAATTTACTTGCGTTGCATGACACCCACACATCCCACAAACTTCATCTCTTTTGTTATCTTCACTCTGTTTCTCAGATCTTAATCTCTCTCTCTCTCTCTCATACAATCTCTCTTTTGATAATTGACTTCCTTTGATTTCGAACTTGTTTTATCTTGGAATCTCAATTTCTCAATTCATCTTTCATTCAACAATCTACTACAAATTGTTAGTGTTTTTTCTTATTCTGTAAACAACCGTTGTTAGTTAAAAAAAAAGAAAAAAGATAAAAAAACTTACATTGCATTACACCCACACATCCCATAAACTTCATCTCTTTTGCTATCTTTACTGTCTTCACTCTGTTTCTCAGATCCCAATCTCTCTTTCTCTCTCTCATACAATCATTCTTTTGGTCATTGAGTTCTTTTGTTAATTAGCCGATATTTTTCCTCTTGAAATCTCAATTTCTCGATTCATCTTTCATTCAACAATCTACCACAAATTGTTAGTGTATTTTTTTTTCTGGTTCTGTACACAACAACCCAGCTACTTACAAAAAACAAAAAAAAAGAAAAAAAGAAAAGAAAAGAAAAACAGAGAAATAGTAAGTTAGAAGAAGAAAATCTTGATGGAGTTAGCTCTTTCAACCATTGGTGAATGGTTCGGGTCTGCAATCATTAGCAAACTACTCGACACGGCTTCTTCCTACTTGGGCGAGCGTATTCTGCCTGCCGATACTAAATCCGAGCTACATAGGGTGAAAGCAGCTCTTCCCAAGATTTCAGCTGTCATGGGTGTTGGCGAGGCACTAAAATTGAAGCACCCAAATTCGGGGGTGAATGCTTGGCTAGAGCAATTCAAAGAAGCTTTCTTAGCAGCTGAAGATGTGCTTGACGAACTCGAGTACTGGGAGCTGGAAGACATGGTGAAAAATCGAGATCAGGTTAGTGGATCTTCCTCTTCAATAATTGGTTCGCTGAAGAGAAAATTTACTGGTTCTAACATTAGTGAAGATACATTGAAGAGGTTAAGGGAGGCTGTAGAAATGTTAGATCTAGTTGCCGCAGATGTTGGCCATTTCTTCCAATTTGCTATTGCATTAGATGCAAAACCAAATAATCAGCCTGTTTACACTTCTAGTCAAGAAACTACATCCTTTTTAACCGAAAGCAAAGTGTTCGGCCGTGAGAACGAGGCAGCCATCATAAATGAATGGTTAAAGAAATCTGCATCTCACGGAAATATCTCTGCCCTATGTATTGTGGGGGCTGGTGGATTAGGGAAAACCACTCTTGCGCAGTTTATCTTTGAGAAAATTAGCAGAGAGAACCATTTTGACAAAACAATTTGGGTTTGTATTTCAACAAGCTTTAGTGTACAAGATATAACAAGAAAGATCCTAGAAGACCTTGGTGAGAAAACCCATAATGGTGAGTCATTAAATGGCCTATTTAAAAGGTTGAAGGAAAGGATTCTTTCAAAGAAAGTTTTTCTCATTTTAGATGATGCTTGGAATGACGATAACATGTGTGATTGGGAAAAATTGATTGCTCCCTTAAAATTTGTACAACAAGGAAGTAAAATTTTACTCACCACTAGAATGAAATCAGTGGCTGACATGTTTGCTCATGTGCTAAATGGTGAACAAGAAAATCTAGTGTTAGAAGGCTTGGAAGAGCAAGAGTTGTTAGGGCTGTTGAATAAGTATGCATTTTTCGGTTATAACCCTAACTGTCATAAAGATTTGCAAAAGATCGGAAATGATATGGTAAAGAAACTCCGAGGTAGCCCCCTTGTAGCAAAGGTGATTGGAAGCTTGCTGAATTCAAACATTAATTTCCAATACTGGAAAAGAATTTTGAACCATGATTCGCTGATCAACTTAGAACAAGCCAAGGATATGGCAGATGTGCTGAAATTGAGCTATTACCATCTACCAGCATATTTGCAAGAATGCTTTAGATTTTGCTGCATATTTCCTCAAGATTATGCGTTCAACAAAGATGAGTTGATCAAAATGTGGATGGCCTCTGGATTCATACGCCAAGAGTTGCATGGAGGAGCAAGGCCAGAAGATATCGGAGAAGAGTATATCAATCACCTTTTTAGGAAATCTTTCCTTGAAAGAAATTCTATTGATGAAAACTACTATGTTATACATGATTTGATGCATGATATGGCACAAAATGTATCAAAAGGAGAATGTTGTAGAGTAGAATCCAATGACAAATCTGATTTTATACCTAGCACTACACAACATGTCTCTGTTCATGAAAGTAAAATTGAAAGGATATTCAATCTTAAGAATTTACGTACCTTGGTTATAAACTTGTCTGGAGATGACCATAATCGAGATGGAGTTGTTCTCCCAAATGGTTTACTTAAGGAAACTTTACGTTTGTTGGTCATACAGGGAGGAGCTGGTAGAATTGAAATACCGGAGGAGATTGGTAGTTTGATACACCTTAGGTTTCTAAAGGTAGACAAAAGATTTGAGGGACAATCATTTAGATATTTGGTTTCTAATTCAATTTGTAATCTTTACCATTTGCAAGAGTTAAATATATCCGACAGAATTCTTAATTCAGACTATGAGGGTCTTACGATTGGAATAAGCAATCTTGTTAGCTTACGGTATATGGACCTTCCCTACCAGGTGAGACCAAACATTCATGGATTACACAAGTTGACCTCTCTCCAAAAGTTGTATTTTGTTGTTGGGCGAGGGAGTGGTTGCCGTATAGATGTACTACAAAAGCTAAACAATCTCCGAAGCCTTTCTATTGAGGAAATTGAGAATGTAGGGGATCCTATTGAAGCTACCAATGCCAACCTATCCAAAAAGAAAAGTCTTATTTCACTTTGCCTAAATTGGACTGAAGGGAGCAATTCTGATAACTCTGAGCTAGTCATTGATAACCTCCGACCCAATCCAAATCTCAAGGAATTGACAATTGAGTATTATACAGGCCACATAACTCCAATTTGGATGCAGGATTCATCTCATCTGGACCTATCATCCCTCACACTTGATAGTTGTCCTCTTTGGGAAACACTACCGTTTCTTGGGCAAATACCACATTTGAAAACACTCTCTCTTACAAGAATGGATGAAGTGAAAGAAGTGGACTATTCGTGTGATAGCACAAATGATTGCGTTTTTCCATCTTTGGAATGGCTATGTTGTCGTAACATGCCAAAATGGAAATCTTGGGCAGGACAACACAGTTGTTATGGCTTCCCAAATCTAAAGGAACTTGCAATTTATGACTGCCCAAACCTGAACGAATTACCTTCCATTCCTTTTTCTCTTTCCATATTTAAAGTATGGAATGTTGGACTTAATTCTCTTCCAGAAATGCACCATGGTTCAAGCAATACAGCTCCTACACCATCACGTATGAAATCATCTCTTAGAATAGTAATAATTGTCAGCTGTCCGAAATTAACATTCTTGAATGGATTTGCAGCAAGAAAACATAGATTTACAAGCGGTTGAGAAACTAATCATCTCAAACTGTGAGAATCTGGTTAAGCTACCAACTGGTGCATTTGGGAAATTTGTGTCACTAAAACAATTAGTTATACTGGGATGCCCAAAGCTGGTAATCCATGAGTGTGACAAGCTCATTGAAATTTCATCTATGCAACAAGCACATACTGTCAACCCAGGAAACAACTTGGTCTCTTTAAAGATCAGTGATATGTACATTGATCACCTCAGTCTCCTTCTTATTGAACCACTTAGTTGCCTAAGATTTGTCAGTGATCTTCGAGTTGACGGGTGTTCAGGGATGGAGGCCCTGCCTGAGCAATGGTTGTTACAAAACAGTAGTACCCTCAAGCAGTTGATCATCTATGATGCAAGCTCACTGCGGTCATTGCCTGGTACAATGGTGATGCTCACTGCCCTTGAAAAACTTGACATTAACAATGCTAATTTGCTGGAAGAAATCCCAGAGTTGCCTACTTCGCTGATTGTTAAGAGCATAGATCCTTGAAGGTAGCAGAAGGTGTCCGTGGGCTAATCTCTCTGACTCTATTTCGACCCACCTTGTAAGCATGATTATAATATTTTTCTCCCTAATTTCTGCTTTTTTGTGCTCTATGTTTTACCAACCTGTGAATTCTCTAAATGGCTCTCACAATTGATTAGGTTCTCAACGGCTCACCGACAAGTGCCACATTGTTGTTGCATAGTTGTGAAAATCAAAAGGAGGAGAGGATGAAATTGTAAATATTAAAATTCTATGTACGAGCTACAAATAGATGCCAGTGTGGTTTTTTGATGCAAGTATATATATATCTCCTTGTTTCCAATTTAATAGTTTCTCTGTACATTTTTTAAAAATTTAAATTTCAGAGAAACTAACACATTTGAAACATTTAACTCCGCCTATATCAAATGTTGTAGCCGGTCCCAAGCCCAGTTAAGTGTTATTGAAAATTTTGATAGCATTTAAGTTGAGTTTCTTGCAAATAAGAAATTGTAGTTGCAATTTCAAAGGGCCAATGAGAAATTGTAGTTGCAATTTCATAAGTTTGTGCAATTGGTTTTTTTTTGTTTCGGTAATCAGTAGCGGTACATGTGGGTGTACAAGCTTGAGTTAGTGTAATTTAATAATTTTGGACTTCGATAAATTGTTTTGGTGAATATAACAACAATAAATTCTAAAGCATTTTGCACCAAAACTGCATTAACTCTTTAATTAGGTGTCTTCTAATAAAAAGCATATAATTAAGTTTAGTAGTTTTTTTTTTTTTTGTCTTTTCCTATGACAGATATTTCCTTCAATGCACTTCTCTGTCATTTATATATATATGAGTGGGGCTATGGTGAGTTGCAAAGTAAGAGTTTTGTTTTACTTCATGTCTATATTTTCTATATTCGAAAATTCAAACAACCAATCCGAATAACTCAACATGATCTCTATATTAAAATGTCATTGGAAACAAAATTTTACATTTTTTGAAATTATTTACTATTTCTTTAGAATTTTTTAAAATGACTGTTTTTGTATGGTCCACATAAAGTCACTGTTTTTCTAGAATTTTTTTGAAAGTTGTTTACTATTTGTCTCTATCATTTTTCACTTGTTCACACAAATTTATTCAGTGACATGACAATTTATTCAGTTTCAGTGTTGAATATCATGAAGCCAAAAGAAATGAGCTTCGACAAGAAAAGGAAATCGGAGAGAGAAAAAGATAGAAGCCGGATCTCTTCTGTTAGAAGAAAGAAGCCTCTCTCCGAGTTTTTTCTAGAGATTGATCTCTTGTTTCAATCTCACCAAAATACACTAGGTAATCTCAAATTTTTGTATGATATTATAAGATAGCGTGATAGTATTATTGGCTTGATTATCTTCTTGTATTGTAAAGACTCTCTGATATAGTGATTTTGTGCCGTGCTCCCGTGGTTTTTTCCCACAAGGGTTTCCACGTAAAATCTTATCTCTCTTTTATTTTCAGCATAATTACTTGTTGTAGTTGGCTTTTTGTGTGCGTTACATTTTTCTCCATTTGGTCAGATATTGACTTTTTTGTGTGCATAATTACTCCTTGAACGCTTCTGCCACCGACCCCAACATTCAGACCAATCAATTTTTAGTCATTTTGACGTTGTACCAGTTGTTGAATTTTGAAGTTTGAGTCATTTCTAAGGACATCTTCAGTGATTCTTAATTAAATTTCTTTTGACAATACCCCAGATTTTAGCATACAGTCAACTATACCAATTTTTTAATTTCTTTTTAATTTCACTCGGTACCAAAATTTGTATTGCAACTGGAGCAATATCTGATTCCTTTTCTCTCATTTGGTTTTTGACTGTTATTATTCAGGTGGCAGTGAATCTGAAGTCAATCAAATTACAACAAAATCAATTCTCTAGACCTAATTATGACCTTACCAGTGAACCTCTAACGATAAATATCCACTAAACATAGTGAATTTGTTATGTAATCCATTTCAATTTTGTGGCAATTTGAAAATTTTCTGAAACTTTCGGTGAATTTTTTAGGATTTTCGAGTTAGTCTGGTAAATGACAAGAGAAGAGACTGAAAACAACAAATTTTGAAAAAAAAGAGAGATAGTTTCTTGATTCGCGAATAATTCGTTTTTTTGTGATGGTGAACCGAACGACGAATTATTCAGTTGACCGAACTTTGACCGAATTATTCGCAAATAATTTGCCATTTTTTTTTGCTTTCTTGTGGGACTGAGATCTCCAATCCGGATAATACCGAATCATTCTCAAATTATATCTGAATTATTCCCGAATTATGAATTTTTGACCCTGCTGAACCGAACCCTAATAATTCATTTGTCACTGTGACAACAACAACACAACATACATGTTTCCAGCGAGTTAACCTCTCAATTAGGTAGTTTCTCTTTCGTTCCCTTCTCCTTCTTTCTCTCCTTCGCTTGTCATCCAATGCTGGAGCAGGCTTCTTATGGACTTGAGATCTGAGGAGGTGCGTCTCGTTACACGGTGATTCATCTTCCTTAAATCTCTTGTCCGCACTGTGTCTCTTTCTCAACAACACAATATACATGTCTTCAGCACTGGAGCAGGCTTCTTATGGACCCCACAGGCAATTATCTGTGTCGAGATCTGACAGGTTGGGTCTTGCCATACGGTAATTCATCTTCCTTCTCTTAAATCTCTTTTGTCTCCGCTGCTTTTTTCTCTCTCTCTTTGACTTTATGTCCCACTTCATTACACCTGACAAGTGGAGGCCCACTCGTCAGCGAAATGTTGCATCCTTTTTGTTATTTCTCATTTATACTCGGCCCAATAGCAACTGAACTAGTCCAACTTCCTTTCATTCTTCCTCTTTCGTTATTTTGACCAGGTCAAATCATTAATTAGTTTACATTAATTACTTATCTCGGCCTATAAATATTTTTCTAAGATCAAAGTTCTTTTCAATCATTATAGTGGACTCATCAATTCCTAAATTCCAAATCCAACATTTTCGATTTCAGTAGGCCCAAAATAGTTTAACACCAAATAGCTTTTTCTTTCAGGCCCAATAAGCCCACCAACAACAAATCTAGTCATGACCACCCTCCACTCACCAATTGGATCAAGGAATGCAGATTCAAACTAGGTTAACATCCAATTTATCTTAATAACCACAGGGATGTATGTAGTTACACATTTTGGGTAAACTTGTTTTTATATGTTTGAATGGTATTAAAATGATCTTTTTTTTGCCAATTCACTACAGCAGCAAGACCCATCTGCGACCGGCCCAATCGGTCACATAAAGCTATGGCGCCGGTCGCAGAAGAATGAAATCGGTCGCAGATATATCGGTCACAGTTGCTATGTCGCTGATACCCTCCCCGCTGACGTCACCGGTCGAAAATATCCGAACTATTGTTTGGATTTCAAACTGTATGAATGAGTTATTATCCACCTTGCTTGGATGCTCATGATAAGGTGGTGGGTCTTCCGCCACACTCAGACGCTTCTGGATTGATTCTTATCTTACAAGCAAGTTCAGTTGCAGAACTGCAAATTAGAAGGAACGATAAATGGTTTCCTGTAATGCCACGTCCGGGTGCTCTTGTTGTCAACATCGGTGACGCTCTAGATGTAATTATGATGCTATGATGTCAGATTTGAGATTAGTTAATTCCACCTTGTAATTGCTTGTACCAAGAAGACATCCATATTGCTTATTAATGATCGGTGATGCTCTGATGGGCATATATTGGTCCTTAAAATAATTTTCTAAATCACCCTGTTTTTCTTTTATATAGATTTTAACAAATGGAAGATATAAAATCATAGAGCACAGGGTTGTTATAAATGCAAAAGAGGAGAGGATATCTGTAGCTGCTTTTCATAGTCCCATTTTCGGGAAAACAGTGGGACCACTTGCAGAGATTGTAGACAAAGAACTGCCGCTATTGAAATCAATGAGTATGCAAGAGTAGGTGAAGCTCGTTTTCTCCCAAAAGCTAAATGGAAAGAACATGATTGAACTTATGAAATTAAACCCATGATATCGATAGAGTGCGCCATAAACAGTAAATTAAGAAAATAATGGTATTACTTTTTCATTTGAATGTAACTTCTACTTTGGCGTAATTTAGATCAGACACAGAATATTGTAACAATTAAAGGATCGTTCTCTTATGAAGTTTTGCTTGTCAGCCAATTATTAATTTCTGATTATTCCTTCTAGGCTTGATTTGTAATACATCTCTCACTTAATAAATTTTATGATTTTTTTTTAATTTCCTATAGAAATATTTTCCTATAATAGATGGTAAAGTTAAATATCATCACATAATAAACACACAATGTAAATATGATAATCACATAAAACAAATCAACTACCTGTCATTCTATATTCCCCAATCTCAAATAAAATATCAACCTTTTGCTATCATCATATTTATATGAGGCCGCGCATCACAATGTACATGACATCTAATTTAGCGCCCAAGGGCCTAAAGAATTAAAATAAATTATCTAATTCAAAATATTCATTTCCACTTGGATAAAAGAGCGCACAATAATGAACGAACAAATTAATGCCTTATAATGTAATTTACAACATAGATAAGGTTTTTTTTGCAACATACGTCTTCATCAGTCAGCACGCATCTAGGAGTTCATACCTTAGTTTAATTGAGCCAAAACTGAAAATAAAATGTCATACAAATAAACTAAGTTTTTCTTCCAAGAAATTAGCAGTAATAAAAAGAATTACTATATAGCCAACGAATATATAGCTAGTTCCTTCAAACAGTTATTACAGTATTACAGAGATTCAGTCGCAGGGCTTCAGAACTTCAGATTTTATATGAATCATGAGCGAGCGCCTGACCGCCCTGCCCCAGACCTCTTCAAGATTCTGGCAGTGTAGCTTTTGCATCATGCAGTACAAGAGTTATATAAAACACTGTTTTGACTCTATTGTTTATGCAGTGTATGAAGCAAAAATCACGCTGTTAATATTTTTACCCAAGTTTTCTGGCTCACCCTGAATTCATTAATTCAAGACCAATTCTTGCCCAATGCCCATTCATTTGTACTAATTATACTTTTTGGAAACACATAATGCATCATTCTTTTTGCTTAGCACTAATTGATGTAACTACTTCGGAGCAAGATAGGATGTTGTTTCCATCTCCTTGATATAGGCTAATAGGCGGAACAATTGGAATCCATCTCCTTTTTCTTTGTTTTTTTTTTTTTCATTTTGACTTTGAACATAAAATGGGATCCGTAGAGACGAACAGTTTGACACTTTGACGAGAAGAAACGAAAATAGCAAATAGTTGGACACTTCACAACGAAGTTTCAGTCTTGGAGACTCCTACTTGAATCGCTAATTGCCTAAGAACAGAATGGAGAGTCCAGATCTTCTGTGGTCATTGGACATGCAACATAAGTATATAATTAATCAATTCATTTGGTTCTCTTTTTCTTGAAATTTTTTTATTTATATCAAATATTATAAAATAATAGAGGGGAAGACAAAGAATACCTGGAAAGTTTTATGTATAGATCGACCGGAAAAAAATTTCGGCAATAAATTTTGAACTGAAAAAAATTCTTCCGATCCATAGAATTTTTTTTTATTTTCCAGTTACTTTGGATTATATGTGGTCTCCACCATGTGAATGAGGCGACCTATGTCCGTACTTTGTGGTACCCATAGTGACAAATGAATTATGTCCGTTCTTAAGCTCACCAAGTCTCTTTATGAGCTTAACTCAATAACCTATCGGATTGACTTCAAACGACACATCCAAACCGTTGAAACCATTCTACTTCACGAGTGATGCATTTACACGTCAAATTTATAATTTTTCAAACTAGTTTAGTATAAAGTCAAGCGGTCAAAAAATGTTGAAAAATGAACTCATTAAAATTAACTTATAAATCATCTCTTTTTGACCGCTTGACTTCATACTAAATTAGTTCAAAAATTTAAAAATTTGACATGTAAACTCATCACTCATGAAGTAGATCGGTTTCAACGGTTTGGATGTGTTGCTTGAAGTCAATCTGATAGGTTTTTGAGTTCAGCTCACAAAGAGGCTTGGTGAGCTTAAGAACGTTTGCACCAAGGCCTTGGTGCAAACGATTCAGTTCTCTGATTTTCAAAGTTTAAACAGTCGATCCAAACTGTTAGATATTTAATCTATATTAAAATGTGCTTGGAGATCAAATTTTACATTTTTTGGAATTTTTTTTACTATTTATTAAGCCACTTTGAAAATTGCTAATCCGGGTGAACAGTAAAAACAGTGCAACCAAATTCTGGACCATGTGATCAGCAATTTTCAAAGTAACTTAATAAATAATAAAGAAATTCCAAAAAATGTAAAATTTGGTCTCCAAGCACATTTTAATATAGATTAAATATCTAACGGTTTGGATCGACCGTTTGAACTTTAAAAATCTGAAAACCATTCGTTTGCACCAAGGCCTTAGTGCAAACGTTTGTAGCTTACTTACTCTCTGTATATATAGCACCATAGCCTCATGGTTATAATATTTATGTTTTTGAAGAGGACAAATAGGTGGTCAAGGCATCAGTCAAAGACCAGACGCCAGTTGCAGACTTCCAGTACTAGTTACCCTTTTAACTTTTATCTCAGAAGATGACAACAAAAGGAAAAGACATAATTAATATATTTTTTAATACTCATAAATAGACTGTTGTTAATGATGTGTAATTAAAGAAGAGTAACTTTTTATTTATATTTTAAAATAGTAATTTCAAAAAAATATAAAGTTTGTTTTCAAAGTATATTTTAATATGAAGATTATGTATATGGTTTGAATTAATTGTTTCAACTTTAAAAACAAAAATAAAAATATGAAGTAAAATTGGAACAAAAAAATAATAGAAAATTTTGATCCACTCTTACCTTTCTAACCTTTACCTTATAAAAAGACAACTAAAGACAATGGCGCATTTAATATATTTCTTAATACTTATAAATAGGCACTTTTCGCGACGGAACTTCGTCGCTAAAAGTACCGTCGCAAAAGAAAAAACACGTTTATGACAGTACTCCGTCGCGAAAAGTGTCTGTCTTTTGTAGTGTATGGTATTATAAAATTGTCATGTTCTCGTAAGAAATTTTATATGATAGACACTTAATGTGTATTTGACCTTCATAGTTGAAAACTTTGATTCGGGAATAATTCAGAAATAATTCAGCATAACATACATAGAGCTATAACTATCAATCGGGATTTTCTAGTAGTACTAAATTTTGAAATGTTAATAAAATTGTTAAGATAAACAAAATTTTCAACAATTAAAATTTATAAATTTGTTATTAATTTTATAGATCATTTATATACATTAAAGCTAGTGTATTCTTTAATTTATTAAAGATATTGATGCACATATAACAAATGAATAATCAATCATCGGAAAATAATTCAAAACCAATTCATTTATAAAAAAAAAAAAAGTGCTGGCTTGACTTAAAAGATGCAGCTTTATCGCTTCGAAACCAATTCATATAAATTGTCTGAAAAATCTATCAGAATCATATAAAACTGAGTCTAGCTAGTATGACATCGGTGTCATATGACACCAACTACAAAATTGATTGGATAAACTTCAAACAATTAATCTGAACCGTTCAAACCGAGTGATGCGTTTACATGCAAATTTTTTATATTTTCTAGTTATTTTAGTATCAAATCAAGCAGTAAAAAAATGTTGAAAAATGAATGCATTAAAATTAACTTAAAAACTCACATATTTGACCGCTTGATTTGATACTAAATAAATTCAAAAAATTATAAATTTTGCATGTATACGCACAACTAATAAAATAGATCGGTTTGAACAGTTTGGATTTACCATTTGAAATCGATTCGGTAGCTTTTGGAGTTGGTGTTATATAGGCTCAAATGACACTGATGTTATACTAGAGCCAGACTCTATAAAACTGCCGGCTTGATTGAAATTCTCATTTATGTTTCTAAAAGTAAAACTTGCCACCATCAATACTCAGCAGTCAAGTGAATTAGTATTGATGATAATTTACTTTGGTGAACTAATAACAGAGGTGGATATCCTTTAAAGTAACGCAATTGGTAAGTTTAGAATTGAGCCGTTCGATTTGAATCGAAACTAATTCGGATCTATTTGGAAATTCACCGGGTACTTAATTTAAGATTTGTGCTAAGAATTCAAACGGTGAGATATACCTTAGGTAATAAGAATTCCTAATAATAACAGCAGGTACTAGTTCATAATAAATTAGGTGATATTGTTTTGCATATAATTGTACAAAACAATATAAGCAAACATAAAATATTTGGGTCTCAAATATTTGGTTGCAGTTTAAGTGCAGAAATAAAATGATTTATTTTTAAATTGATCTGTCAAAAAAAAAAAAAAAAAACTTATGGTGACTTAAGATGGAGTAAGAATTTAAGTTATTACAGAACAAATTAAACTACTACAAGTGGATTAACTTATTTCGCCTATAAAGTCTGCTGTAAGAGAGAAATGTTTTTTTTTGTTTCCCTCCTTTATAAATTATCAAAATCATAATTTATGTAACAAGTTTTAACCATGTAAAAATAATTTACGCCATCTTAACTTAAAAGTAAGCAACTTAACTCTTTTTAAATTTAAATAATAATCAAACATAGATCTTAAAAATAAATAATGAAGGAGAAGTAACAAAAATTTCATTTTGAAATTACTCACCCTTTAACTTGTAGTATGAGGCTACGGTACTATGCATAGCACGGTTTGGTCCGTGCTACGGCCCAATATTTGAGTTTTCAAAATTCTAACGGTTATCCGAACCGTTCAACATGATTATAAAATGAATATGTACTTGCAAACCAAATTTTACATTTTTTCAAATTTTTTTACTATTTTTTTAGATAGGTAGGAAATCACTTGATCTGAAAATTCTGGACCATCCAAAAACAGTGATTTTCTACCTATCTAAAAAAATTGTAAAAAAATTCGAAAAAATATAAAATTTGATTTGCAAGTACATATTTATTTTATAATCATGTTGAACGGTTCAGATCGACTGTTAGACTTTAGAAAATTCAAATATTAAACCGTAACACGGATCAATCCGTGCTATGCATAGTACCGTAGCCTCAGTCCTACATATTCACCCCTAGTTTCACCAATTGATGGATTCAATGTATTGTCTCAAGACAACATGATAAATAGTGTAATGCTGAATGCATCTCCTCTAGTCTCAATCATAGTACTCTTCTTATCAATGCATAGTACCGTTCCCATTAATTACACCCTGCCAGCCTGTGTCGTGCTAGCTAAAAAAAAAAACAAAAAGGGAAAGACAGCTGCTCAGCCCGGCCCCGGAGCCTGTAAAATTTTAATTTCTACCATGTGCATCTGAGTCAGAGATTTGAATTGATTCCGGAGGAGTTGGCTACAAGGGAATAGGGACAAAATACCCCAACCTTTTTTTTTAAATCAACTGTGCATCTTTTTTTTTTTTAGTATACACTATGCTTCTAGGAAAGCACAATTTGTGTATCCGTGACTCACACTGACTTTTAGTTTCCATTTGTTTTTTGACGAAAACATTAAGATACCGTGTAATGGGTCGCTGACGCTGCACTTTACTTTTTCTGAAGGTGGATAAGCTTATTAATTAATTACTACCTATGATGTTTAGTTTGTGCATGCAACAGAGAATCTGATCGCCAATAATGTTGATTGAACGGTAACTTCATTGCTTGTTCATCTCTATCACTACCTTTACTGTTTTTCACTCTGTTTCTCAGATCTCAATCTCTCTTTCTCTCTCTCTGTCATACAATCAGTCTTTTGGTAATTCACTTCCTTTGTTAGCCGATCTCTGATCTCTTCGAATCTCAATCAGTCTGTAACTTCATTGCTTGTTCATCTCTTTCGCATCTACCAGAAAGCTACCATTGTCTCTCCTTCTGTCTTTCACTCTGTTTCTCCAAACTCAATCTCTCGCTCATACAATCTGTATTTTTCTCTTGGAATCTCAATTTCTCAATTCATCTTTCTTCCAACAATATTTCTGAGTTCTGTACACAACAACCCTGCTAGTTAGAATTTGTCTGTTTTTTCTCTTGGTAATCGACTTTCATTATTAGCTGATCAAATTTCCGTTTGCATCTCCATTTCGTCCTTACAATCCTTGCTAAAAAATTTCTTACAAAAAAGCAAAAAAAAAAAAAAAATAGCAATTTCGTCCTTACAATCTCTCTCCCTCTCTCATCTTTGGCTACTTTGTTTCTCATTTCCCAATCTCTCGCTCAAATAATCTTTCTTTCTCTTGGTAATCAAATTTCTCTTGGCATATCCATTTCTCGTCCTACTCAAGACACCCCTTGCTAAATTTTTATTCTTAGAAAAAGGAAAAGGAAAAAAAAAACCAAAAAAAAAAACAGAGAGATAGTAAGTTAGAAGAGGAAAATCTCCATGGAGGTAGCTCTTTCAACCGTTGCTCAATGGGCGGGATCTGCTGTCATTAGCAAACTAGTCGAAACGGCCTATTTGTACTTGGGAAAGCGTATGCTCCCTGCCGATACTGAATCCCAGCTAAGTAGCCTGAAAGCAGCTCTTCCCAAGATCAAAGCTGTCATGGGTGTTGCCGAGGTGCTCAAATTCAAGCACCCGAATATAGGGGTGAATGAATGGCTGGAGCAATTCAAAGAAGCGTTCTTAGCAGCTGAAGACGTGCTTGACGAACTCAAGTACCGGGAACTGGAAGACAAGGTGAAAACCCGAGATCAGGTGAGTGGATCTTCCTCTTCAACTGTTCTACCACTAGTGAAGAAAAAAATATCCCCGCTCAAGAAAAAATTTAGTGGTTCTTCCAAAAGTGAGGAAATATGGAAGAGATTGGGGGAAACTGTAAAAATGTTAGATCTGGCTGCCGCAGATGTTGGCCATTTCTTCCAATTTGCAATGACACTAGTTGTTGATGTCCTTACAAAACCCAATAATGAGCCAGTTTACACTTTCAATCGAGAAACTACTTCCCTTTCAACTGAAAGCAAAGTGGTTGGCCGTGAGAACGAGAAGGCCATGATAATTGAATGGTTAAAGAAACCAGCATCTCATGGAAATATCTCTGCCTTTTGTATTGTGGGGGTGGGAGGATTAGGGAAAACCACTCTTGCACAGTTAATCTTTGAGGAGATTAGCAAAGAGAACCATTTTGATAAAACAATTTGGGTTTGTGTTTCCACAAGCTTTAGTGTTCAAGATATAACAAGAAAAATCCTCGAAGAACTAGGGGAAAAATGCCGTGATAATGAATCATTAAATCGCCTTCACATAAACTTGAAGGAAATGGTACTTTCTAAGAAAGTTCTTTTGATTCTAGATGATGTGTGGAATGACGAGAAAATGTGTGATTGGGAGAATTTGATTGCTCCCCTGAAATTTGTACAACAAGGAAGCAAAATTTTACTCACCACTAGAATGAAATCAGTGGCTGACATGCTTGCTCGTGTGTTAAATGTGGAACCAAGAAATCTAATGTTAGAAGTCTTGAAAGAGCAAGAGTTGTTAGAGTTGTTCAATAAGTATGCATTTCATGGTTATAACCCTGACAATCATAGAGATTTGCAAAAGATCAGAAATGATATTGTAAAGAAACTCCGAGGTAGCCCCCTAGCAACAAAGGTGATTGGAAGCTTGCTGAACTCATCCATGGATTTCCATTATTGGAAAAGAATTTTGAACCATGATTCGCTGATCAACTTAGAGAAAGCCAAGGATGTTGCAGATGTGCTGAAATTGAGCTATTACCATCTACCAGCACATTTGCAAGAATGCTTTAGATTTTGCTGCATATTTTCTCAAGATTATCAGTTCGACAAAGATAAGTTGATCAAAATGTGGATGGCATCTGGATTCATCCGCCAAGAGTTGCACGGAGGAGCAAGGCCAGAAGATATTGGAGAAGAATACTTCAACTACCTTTTTAGAAAATCTTTCTTTGAACCACATTCATGGTATAGAAATTTTTATGTTATGCATGATTTGATGCATGATCTGGCTCAGAATGTATCGAAAGGAGAATGTTGCAGAGTAGAACCAAATGGTGAATCTGATAATATACCTTTAACTGCACAACATGTCGCTGTTCCAGAAAGTAAAATTGAAGGGATATTCAATCTTAGAAATTTACGCACCTTGGTAATAACCTTGATTGGAGATCGATTTGTTCCCCCAAATGGTTCACTTAAGAAAACTTTGCGTTTATTGGTCATACAAGGAGAAGGTAGATGTGAACTGCCGGAGGAGATTGGTAGTTTGTTGCACCTTCGCTTTCTAAAGGTCAACCTATATCGGAGACAATCATATAGATATTTGCTTCATAATTCACTTTATAAGCTTTACCATCTTCAAGTGCTAGAAATGAGTCCAATTTCAGATTATGAGGGTGTTGAAACAACTGGAATAACCAATCTTGTTAGCTTACGCTATATGAACCTTCCCAACGAGGTAATGCAAAAAATTCACGGAGTGCACAAGTTGACCTCTCTACAAGAGTTACATTTTTTTGTTGGACGGGAGAGTGGTCACCATATAGATGAACTAGAGATGTTAAACAATCTCCGATACCTTTCTATTGAGAAAATTGAGAATGTAGGGGATCCACTTGAAGCTACAAATGCAAACCTATCCAAAAAGGAAAGTCTTATATCACTATCCCTGAAATGGACTGAAGGGAGCAATTATCATGACCCTGAGCAAGTCATTGATAACCTCCGACCCAATCCAAATCTCAAGAAATTGACCATTGAGTATTATACAGGCAACAGGTCTCCAATTTGGACAAGTGATTGTGTTTTTCCATCTTTGGAACGGCTATATTGCTTCCAAATGCCAAAATGGGAATCCTGGGCAGGAGCACAGATTTGTTATGGCTTTCCAAATCTAAAAGAACTTGAAATCGAAGACTGCCCAAACCTGGCCAATATACCGACCATTCCTTTTTCTCTTTTCAAATTTGAAGTAGATAGTGTGGGGCTTAATTCCCTTCCAGATATGCACCACAGTTCTAGCATTACAGATGAAGCACCATCATGTATGAAATCATTGCTTAGAAGAGTACAGATTACCCAATGTCCCAAATTAATATCATTGAATGGATTTCTGCAGCAAGAAAACCTAGATTTACAATCTGTTGAGGAACTAACCATCAGAGGCTGTGAGAATTTGGTTCAGTTACCAACTGGTGCATTTGGGAACTTTGTGTCACTAAAAGATTTAGTTATAAAGGGAAGCCCAAAGCTGGTAACAGTTGATAACCAAAGCATCTTGCTACCTGCGAAACTAGAATATCTTGAAATGGGAAACTGTGGTGAACTTGATGTGTCATTGCTAGAGTCAGCATCACACCTCTCTACACTTGATTATCTTTCTATTGAAAACAGTGCAAATATTACTTGTATCCCTTCCTCTGAAAACGCATTTACATCGCTCAGAGAACTGGTAATCAAAGGATGCGACAAGCTCATTGAAATTTCATCTATGCCACAAGCACATACTGTCAACCAAGGAAACAACTTGGTCTCTTTAAAGATCAGTTATCTAGAAATTGATCACCTCTGTCTCCTTCGTATTGAACCACTTAGATGTCTAAGATTTGTTAGTTCTCTGACAGTTGGCAAGTGTTCAGGGATGGAGGCCCTGCCAGAGCAATGGTTGTTACAAAACAGTAGTACCCTCCAGGGATTGTCCATTGAGGATGCAAGCTCACTGCGGTCATTGCCTGGTACAATGGTGATGCTCACTGCCCTTAAAGGACTTCGCATTGGCAAAGCTACTTTGCTGGAAGAAATCCCAGAGTTGCCTACTTCGCTGACTTTTAAGAACATTGAAAGGGACTAAGCTCTCTGACTATAAAGTATTTCAACCCTCCTCGTAAGTGTTATTATGATTATATTTCCTGCCTAGTTTTTGTTTGTTCCATGCTCTATGTTATTTCAAGTTTTGAATCCTCTCAATGGCTCTTGCAATTGATTAAGTTCTCATTTGCAACCGTTGGTCTTTGTGTAACTTCTTGTAGATGACTCATGCAAGCACAAACATTGACCCCACCAACAAGTACGTGCCACATTGCTGTTGTATAGGTGTGATCAATGTCCAAAGAAGTAGATGATGAAATTATGCAAGCTCCACTTCATTAAGGTATTTATCTCTCCTTGTTCCCAATTTATTAATTTCTGTTATATTTCTTTTTAAATAGAAATTTCAGAGATAATAACACATTTTCAAATTAACTCCGCCTATATCTAAATGATGTAACCGGTCCCAAACCAAGACAAGAGGAGTGTTAATAATTTTTTTTGAAATGTTTTGACTTTAATAAAAACACCACTCTGAAGTGTAGGGCCTCAGGTTTAATTCAAGCACCACTCTAACTGACATAAGTTTGTGCAATTGTTTTGTTCAATAGCTGATTTCCATAGTGGTACATGTGGGTGTACAAGTTTGAGTTACCGTACCCTGGTTTAATAATTTTGTTGGTAAATTTGTTTGGTGAATAGAACAACAATAAATTCTAAAGCATTTTGCCCCAAAACTACAGTAATTAACTCTTTAATTAGGCGTCTTCTATTAGAAAGCACTTGATTAAGGTTTGTAGTTTTTTTTTTTGGTAGTCTTTTCCTATGACAGATTTTCCCTTCAATGCACTTTAAGTTTGGCAACTTAAATTAATTAGCAGCTCAGTGCTAATTTAACTAACAATGGTTCCACATCTTTTTTCCTAATTTTATTTTCTAATATTTTCGTTATGTGCAAATCTTGAAGAACTAGATTAAATCTCTCAAGCTGTTGTAGTTCAAAACTAAAAAATTGCATTGTCGACAATGACATAATAATTGTTGCTCTTTCCATATATTGCTTGCATTAAATTTTCAGCATTTGGGACCCGAATTGCTCAATCAAAAACCCTCTACTGGTTTAGGTTACCTTCCAGTTTTTTGTGAAAACTCATCCAATCTTTGAGGCTGTTAACGAAATATATTTAGTTCGAGTTTAGCTTAATTTCTTGGTGTTGTATAACTTTACAGGTTTTTTTTTTTTTTTTCAATTTTTTGGTTAAGTAGACTAATATATGTTTCAGCTAAATTATCTGGCACCTGATAAAGGATATCTTAGACGGTTAAACCATATTACCAGAATTGATGTGCTCTATCATTTTTCAGTTGTTCAGACAAATTTATTTAGTGACATGACAATTTATTCAGGTTTCAGTGTTGAATATCGTGAAGCCAAAAGAAATGAGCTTCAGACCATTAGCCTTTTCACAGAAATAACATTTTCGAATAGAAAATGAAATCAGAGAGAGCAAAAGATAGAAGCCGTGTCTCTATTAGAAGAAAAAAAGCCTCTTCTTCAAGCTTTTTCAAGGGTTTGCTCAAATTAGTGTATGATATTATAAGAGTGTGAGAGAGTGTTATTGGTTTGATTGTCTTTTTGTATTGTAAAGACTCCTTGATTTAGTGATTTTGTGTTGTGCTCCCGTGGTTTTTTCCCGTAAGGGTTTCCACGTAAAATCTTGTCTCTTTTATTTTTTCTGCTTGATTGCTTGTTCTGGTTGGTTTCTGGTGTGTTCTAATTTTCTGCATTTGGTCGGATATTGGCATATGTTCACAAAGTTTTCAACCAAATTATTCTTCCAACGCTCCTGCTACTGTTCCCAACATTCAGATATATAATTTTTAGTCATTTTGACATTGCACCAGTCGTTGCATTTTGAAATTTGAGTCATTTCTAAGGACATCTTAAGTGATTCTTAATTGAATTTCTTCTGACAGTACCCCAGATTTAACATACCATGCATAACATTTTTTTTTTTAATTTTACTGGGTACCAATCTGTATTTCAACTGGACCTATATCTTCTTCATTAATAAATATAATATGATAGGATCAAGTAAAAGGACAAAAAGTTTAAGTCAGATGCCTTTACCGAATTCAAAGGATACAAGTGAAAAATTGCCAAAGTGGGGATGCACTACAAATTCTGATAAGCTTCTTAATGAATATTATTTTTTTTATTAGATCAAGGTGTTGTATTCTCATACTGATTGCTTCTCTGTCATGTGGTTTTTGACTGCTATTATTCAGGTGGCAGTGCATCTCAAGTCAACTCAAACAAATTACAACAAAATCAAGTTTCCAGGCCTAATTATGACCTTACACAATGAACCTCTAGTGATAATCCACCAAATGTAGTGTTTTTTTTTTTTCAATAAAGGTTGGAGGTCAAGCCACCCAACTATTTATTGTTATGTACTCAATCAATCCCTATATTCCAAATTTTCTAAGATCACATTTTTGTTCTCTATTATTATAGTGAACTCATCAATCCCTATATTCCAAATCCAGCAATTTTTATTTCAGTAGGCCGAAAATAGTTGTTTTAACTCCAAACAACATTTATTTTCTGGCCCAAATTTTAGTAGCAAATGAGCCAACCAAAAACAAAACTAAAAATGACCGCCCACCCACCAATTGGATAAACCAATGCATAACGCTACTGCTCCTACGAGTGCATCACCTCGGCCTTGCTTTGATTGATGTCGGTTTTTGTTGTAATTGAATGTTTCAAAAATTTCGAAGTTGATGTTGCGTCAATTATATTAGTGTTGTCATATAGATTTTCCTAAAGCTCTGATTCGGATAACACAAAAAATTTCAGAACATCAAAATCATAATTTCAAAATGAGTGAGGCTATGGTGCTATGCATAGCACGGATGGCTAGTGTACTACGGCTTAATATGGTACTTTTTAAAATCCTAATGGTCGATCCGAACCGTTCAATGTGATAACCATATGAATATGTACCTGCAAACTTAATTTTATATTTTTTCGAATTTTTTTACTATTTTTTTAGATAGGTAAAATTTTGATGGTCCAGAATTTTCAGAAAACACTGATTTTCCTACCTATCTAAAAAAATAATAAAAAAATTCGAAAAAATATAAAATTTAGTTTGCAAGTACATATTCATATGTATATCACATTGAACGGTTCGGATCGACCGTTAGGATTTTAAAAAGTATCATATTGAGCCGTAGTACACTAGCCATCCGTGCTATGCATAGCACCATAGCCTCACTCTTTCAAAATAACACATTCAGCTTGATCAAAATTTTCAAATTTCGCTACAGTGAATTACTTAATATAACGCAACAATATCATCAAGGAGTGCACAGGCTCCGGCTCCGGCTCCACCCTGCTTTGGTAAAGATATTGACAGAGCTGATTTGACTTCATGTAGCGCACCGGTTTTATAGTTCTTCATTTTATCTCTATTGATTGTGCGTTTCGTTGAGCCATGTCAATATCTTTGCCCCTTGTTTTTTTTTTCTCTCTTTTTTTTTATTAGTGGTGCTTTTGTTTTCTTGAACGGCTTCTTTAAGGAGCGTACGTGGCCCGGTTAGGAATCCTCTGTTTGAACTAACAAAGATGATTGCTTCATCACTGAGCAGCGGGTCCCATAGTAGGAAACCTCTTATTTGCATGCGGGTCCATTATTTGGTAACCAAATTATAATTAAGCACCTGTATATTTGCTGCTATTTCTAACAAATTAAAATCGGATTTCCTTTTGATATAGTTGCACCGTCATCCGCGATACATCTATTTGTCTTCTCTGAAGATCACAAAAAGTTCAAATTTTTAATTTTTAGCTTTCAAATTAATTATATAACAAACAAATTTACTAAAGCATTTGCTGTATGTCCAAAATTAGTTCAAATGCACACTACAATGACCGAACTATATAGAAAGACCAATATTGAAAGAATTACAGAGATTTAACAGAACTGTTAAGATGATTAGAGTTTTGAAGATTCTTTTTTTACTTCATTTTTCCGGAACTATATTCTTTAAATATGTTCATAACTTTTGAACTAGAGTGCAATTTATGCATCAATTATAATGCTTAATGCGCATTTTTTTCCGAAATTTTTATATATAAGAAAATAAATTAAAAAATATTAAAAATGAGAAACTGTTCATAGGATTTCGAAAAATAAGAAGGCTGGTATATGCCATGGCGTCCCGCTGGGACGCCATGGCATACTCCAGCCCGTCGGAAAAAAACAAAAAAAAAAAAAAAATTAAAATACGGGACGCCATGGCATATCCCAACCCGGGAAAAAAAAAACATATAGGGACGCCATGGCATATCCCGACCCAGGGAAAAAACGTAAAAAACATAACAAAAAAAATAAAAATAAAAAAAATCGGGACGCCATGGCAGACTCCGATGACCCTAAAAAAAAAAAAAAAAAATTAACTTTTTTTTCTGCTGTGTTCAGTCAGAAATCCATTAATTTTGATCAGATTCAAAATTCATTTTAGAGAAAATGGCTACATGGATTTTTGTGTTCTTTATATCAAAATAAAGGTATGAAAGTTTAGTTTCCAGATAATATAATTTCTCTATAAAAAAATATTACAGATGGGTACAGTTTTATCGATTAATTGACAGAGGTCAGAATTCAGAAAAGCTGAAATTCCAGTCAGAAATCCAATAATTCTGACCTCTGTCAATTAATCGCTAAAATTGTATCAATCTCTAATATTTTTATATAGAAAAATTATATTATCTGAAAACTAGACTTTCATACCTTTATTTTAATATAAAGAACACAAAAATCCATGGAGCCATTTTCTCTAAATTGAATTTTGAATCTGATCAAAATTATTGGACTGCTCACTGGAATTTCAGCTTTTCTGAATTCTGACCTCTGTCAATTAATCGCTACAACTGTACCAATCTGTAATATTGTTGTATAGAGAAATTATATTATCTGAAAACTAGACTTTCATACCTCTATTTTGATATAAAGAACACAAAAATCCATGTAGCCATTTTCTCTAAAATAAATTTTGAATCTGATCAAAATTATTGGATTTCTGACTGAACACAGCAGAAAAAAAAGTTAATTTTTTTTTTTTTTTTAGGGTCAGAGTCTGCCATGGCGTCCCGGTTTTTTTTTTTTTTTTTTTTGGTTATGTTTTTTACGTTTTTTCCCTGGGTCGGGATATGCCATGGCGTCCCTATATGTTTTTTTTTGTTTTCCGGGTCGGGATATGCCTGGCGTCCCGTATTTTTAATTTTTTTTTTTTCCGTTTTTTTCCAACGGGTTAGAGTATGCCATGGCGTCCCAGCAGGACGCCATGGCATATACCAGCCTTCTTATTTTTCGAAATCCTATGAACAGTTTCTCATTTTTAATATTTTTTTAATTTATTTTCTTATATATAAAAATTTCGGCATTTTTTCATGCATCAATTATGAGCAATTTGTAGTAAAGATAATTAATGTAACATTACCAGCATATGCAACTTTTGATATATAGCTAGTATTCGATCAAAATTGTACAGTCTATATCGGCACACTATTTATACTGACGAATTGATTTCTGATCAGTTAGATTCATAAAAAAATTTAATAGATTTTAATAGGACTCCTCATAGTTATGCCGGGATTTTTATTAATATCCAAAGTTAATTACAAATTAATAAATATGTCCTGATTCGCTGGGAATTAATAAAAATGTCCCTACCGGTCATTTTCTGGCCGGTACCTATTTAATTAAATACCGACTATTTTCTAGCTGGCCCCCGATTTAAATAGGCTACCAGCCATTTTCTGGCTTGTACCCTTGCTATTATCTGGAAACTAGACTTTCCTCCCTTTATTTTGATATAAAGAACACAAAAATTCATGTAGCCATTTTCTCTAAATTTAATTTTGAATCTGGTCAAAATTATTGGACTACTCACTTTCATACCTTTTTTTTTTGTTTCTGGGTTGGCCTAAGCCATGGCGGCCCAGTTTTCTATTTTTTTTTTTTCGTTTCTGGGCTAGCCTGAGCCATGGCGGCCTAGTTTAAAATATATATATTTTTTTCTTTTTTGCAGGTTGGATTGAGCCATGGCGGCCCAGAGTTGGTTTTTTTTTTTGATGGTCTTGAGTATGCAATGGCATCCCGCAAGGACGCCATGGCGCCATACTGCATTTCCATTTTTCAAATTCTCCTGATCCATTTCTTATTTTTAATATTTTTTTTATTGGTTTCGTTATATATAAAAATTGTGGTTAATAAAGGGGCCTGCTTTAAGATTCATGCAAATCCATTTTGAACGGTTGAGATAAACACTACTAGAATTGTATCTTTTTCTAAGGGCAAAAAATGGCTTGTTCCATGGGCTTGCCCTCGGAAAAAGCCCTAAAATCAGTTTTTCCGTGCGCCACCCTTGGAAAAAGTCCGTGGCAAAAGCCTTCGATGGAAATAGCCAGTATTTCCGAGGGCGCCGTTGGAAATAATATTTTCTGGCTTTTTCCATGTGCTTGCCCTCGGAAAAAGTACTCTCGGAAATACTTTCACATCCAGCCTATGGGCTTATTATTTCCAAGGGCAGAATCTGTAGGTCCCACCTTAGTTGTTCCAAGGCTATCAAAAGTGGGTCCCAACTGGTTATTTCCAAGGGCAGAATCTGTAGGTCCCACCTTAGTTGTTCCAAGGCTATCAAAAGTGGGTCCCAACTGGTTATTTCCAAGGGCAGCATATGTGGGACCCACCGTAATATTTCCAAGACTATCCAACATGGGACCCACCTGATTTCTTCCAATTCCCATTCAGCCAATTCCTTAATTCCTATTCAGCCAAATTCTCCAATTCCATTTAATCAAATTAATAAACACATAGAAATATAGAGAAAAAACACATAATTAACATTAACCGACATAGTATAATCATAGTACATTGTATTAAAATACCAAAAAAACATTACAATAGAAGTGCTAAAAGAAACTTCTATATATACCCAAAATATGCCCTAATTCAAGACGACTAACAAAAATATATTTAGAATTGACTAAATTTGCAAAAATGTTTTTACAAGAACAATGCAGTCACTCTTCCTTTTATCTTGCTATGTTGTTCTCACTGCTGTAAAAATGAGAAAGTTAGTTTGTTCTACATAGGAGAGTATCGTTGATTGTTGGATATTTGAATTTTTCAAGCATTGTTTCCATAATATACAAAAAAGTACATGTATATAAGCAATAATGGAAAATATACATGTACAACAAAAATACAAGAAAAAAAATACAGTGGCAATACTATCTTGGCTTCCTGTCTCAAACCTTAAAAGTAATACAAGGAAAAAAATACTGCTCTAAATTGGACATATTCTTTTATAATTGGTGGCATCTTTAGTACAGAAGTAAATTTCAGCAAATTAAAATATCAACAATAATGGAAATTCTAATATACTTTGTAAGTTATGGTCAGAAAGTTTGTGTCTTCATGTGTTTCAAATCAAATACATATATTTGGTGGTTCAGCAAAGAGTAGATTTTAGTGGGAAAACATTTTCAATAAAGATATACATCGAGGAAATTCATGTTCTGTAGACATGTATTGTATACATTGAGGAAATTCTAATATTCAATAAAATTGTTAGGTTACAAGTTAATTTACAAACTTAACAGTTGTTAGCCATTATGACTCATCCCTTCCAATTAAGGACCAAAAATAATAGAAAACAAGAAAGAGTAAAACTTGAATAAATGATCCCAGTATTGTACCCAACTAGCATCAGGTTGGTCCCAGTAAATCTGATATAAGTCAAAACTAATATTAAAATCTAAATTAAGCATAAAGTTGTAAATTAATGGAGACAAATTTCACTCCACCAATTCACAAGTATAAATCTGAAAAAAGGAGGAATAAACCTTGCCACGGATAAGAAATTTCCACCGTTATTGACAAGTAAAAAAAGAAAGAGCAGAATCATACATATAGATGGATAGATACAGGTCAATTTTATGGAGAGATGGTACTCACAACTTAACATAGGACAACATCTTTCTAATGTCCCAGAGCTTGATGGTCTAATCCTTGCCATTGGATATCAAATAGCAGCCGTCACCCTTACTTACACTACTGGAAAAAGGAAAAAAGATACACATGTCAGAATACAGAAAATTTATGCAATATATCATATTTGTAGATCCTATTTAATCATTTAAGATCTGATTTTCAATAATGATAATAGCTGATTAAATTATCTACTTAAGCACAGTGAAAAATACACTCAATTGATAAAAACTTTGGTTTGAGCATTTTATCAAACACCTTGAAAACATTCATTATTAATAAATACAAATCATATATATTTACAAAGGTAAACTCACCAGTTAGATGAGATACCACAACCTATGCATTCTTTTTAAATAAATACACACGGGTAAATGCAAGCAACATTTCAGTTTCATATGTCAGTGCTAGCTATTTATACATTATAATACTAGGTTCACACACGCGCCAGCCTAAAGTGGTAGAAGTTCCTTTTTAAGTTTCCATTGATATTCAAAGCCTTCATAGCAGAGAATTTATTAAATTTAGAATATACTCGTACTAGTGCAACAGAGAATTAAAAATTTAGTTTGTCCTCGAACAATTTCATCTCAACATCCAAAACTTACTAGCAAATTTCATGAAAAATTAAGTTTACCTAAATGCAAATTGAAACTTGTAAAATGAACAAGAGCAAAAAGGCGAGGTAAAATTGACAGTGGATTGAGTCAATTTTATCAGGTCTAATTCATCCGCGTGATGCTCAATTTAGTAATTGTATATGATAATTGATTAAAAGTGGAAAATGGTTGCACATCATACCACTTTCATACAATGAGATGCCAGTGCTCGAGTCTAAGAAAAGGGAACCTACAAAAAAAATAAGATGAATAGCATGACTAAAAAAAACAAGGCTTACAGAAAAAGCACAAAAAAATGTTTTCGTACCAGTACCACATCGACCACATTTTTTACCCTTTGTTTCTATTGCCTTTTCTTTCTTGGCTTTTGAGGTCATTTTCTCTGTCAAGAGTGCTCTTGCAAAAGACTATAGAGGTATTATTTGACCTAGATCTGTACAAACATACAAGAGATTTTAGGTATTGAGTACCAAACTACAATTGTCAAATAATTTCTATTTCCTCTCATCATTTATGGCTTACTAAATTGATTTTGATATCTAATGATGCCAACTAAAATAATCTCAACAAAATTGCATATATAGTGTCCATCTAAAATAGAAGAAAATTTTGAACCTGGCTCCTTGGAAATTTCCTATTTGTACCAGATTAGTCCAACTTGCTCCTAGTTATGCAAAAGAAAGAAACACAGATTACAAAAAATCAGAAAAATTAGGGTTACCCAAAATTTAACACATATACAATAAGGCACCTATAGTCCAGTCGCCGTTGTTGTTGTCGTTGCTTAGTTGCCATTGCTCAGCTTCACACAATAGCAAAGGTGTTAAGCCGGACCTCTCCAACCTAGTCGGCGATGCTTCAAAGGAGAAAGGGGGGACGGGACGGGGACTATAGCCTAGAAGCCCTTCCCTTCGATTTTGAGGCACAGTTCTAGGTCGGAAAGGGGAGAAGTGGGGAGGGCGGTAAGAAGAAGAAAGAAAAAAACTAAGGCGGCTGTGGAGAGAGAGTTAGGGTTTTACGGTAATAGGAAAGAGAATAGGAAAGTTGACAGAGCCTCAATTGGGACTTAGAGAATAGGAAAGAGGGGGAAATACTTCTCCAAAAATTTCGTTGCGCGCCTATGTTTGGCAAAAAGTTTGTTAAAGTTGACAGAGCGGTTTAATCTTCGTGCAGTTTATTCTTTATATTGGAAGCTTTTCTTATTCTATAGAAACAGCGCTGCTTGTAGTCAAGTCTGATCTGTTAAATAAATCACCTCTAATTGACTCTGTGAGGGAAAAATGATAAGCAAATGAAATAAATTTCATTTGAAAACTTGATTTAATTTACATAAGAATTGAAAGTTGTACCATACTAAATTTTGTTAGATATTTAATATTTTTTTAGTTAACCGTGGTATCGTTAAAAAATTAGTTGTTATATTTTTATGATCAAATGCTATATATAGGAATGGTTAGTAACTTATGTAATTAGCGAAATTTAGACAACTAATGAACAATTGTGACATTAAATTTAGCAAAAAATTTGAATTACAAACGAAATTAATGAAATTAACGCAATAATGAATGGAAGAACATGTTTATGAATTACTAAAAAATTTGTACAAAAAAAAAATATATAGCATAACATGCTTGTTGCATAAATAACTCACATCCTTCAAGCATCAACATAGAACATGAACTCTTGTAGTGTGAGTTAATGAAAATCCACAAGCATACGTTATCTTATGGTCGATCAGAACCGTTCAAATTGAATAATATCACATTCATTTCATTGTAGTGAAGTTTGATAAAATTTTATGTTCATCTACCTATCCATCAAGCCGACGGAATATACAAACATCGTAGGGCCACAAACACTTCACGTCGGATCGAAGTTTTGACATATCAAAACTTCAGTTTTTTTTTGTTGGTTGTGTTCAATGTTTTTCCCTGATCATTTAAAAACTAATTTGAAATTATTTCACTACAGATCGACCGTTGATTGCTCATTCAAAAATGAACGGTCCGTAATTATTGGCTCAATTTGAAGGGGCAAATATTGATGAAATTATATAAAATTAACAATTATAAGCATTATTTGGTCATAGGACATGTATAAATGTAGAAAATATTTTTTTAAGAATTTATTCATATTATTTGCTGTACAAAAATCACAATTATAAGCATGATGTCTATTTCACTGAGGTAACATAATATTTCTGTTTAAATCCACCTTAGATGAAATCATCTGGATTTTTTAATAATCGTGCTAATTTTGATCATACGGTCCCAATCTAAACATAAATATTATGTTACCTCAGGTGAGATAATATCGTGGGTATATGTAATCATAAATGGTCTCCTTGTTCACTCCCCTGGGGAATTCGTATCCTCTGCATTAACTCAAAAGGGAATCTTTTGAGTTAATGAATATAGACCGTCCGATTTGTTTAAAGATTCGTGTAAACTAGATCTGCACTAATATTAAAGGGACCCCTATGTTATAGGCACGAGCCGGATTGGCTCCGTTTCAAATCAAACGGTTGAAATTCATTAACTCAAAAGATTCCCTTTTGAGTTAATGCAGAGGATACGGATCCCTCGCTGGGGCTCATCCTTTTTTTTTTCTAAAAAACCAAACACCTGAACCCTTACCTCCTCTTAAATACTCTCAAAGCGAAAGAAGAAACCCGATCGTCGGAAACACCAAAGAAGATTGATGATCGAATCTTCTCCGCCATCTGGATCGATCAAGCTGAAAATTACCTCTTCCTGTTCCCTCTCGCGAATCCTCTTCCCGTTCTTGTTCTTCCTCTCCCCCTTCCCATTTCCATTCCTCCGCTAGGTCTCTTTTCTTTTCCTGATCTCCGACGTCACTGCTTGTCTCTGAGTTCATCTCCTCTGTCGGTTCTGTTGCCGTTGTCATCTCCGTCTCCCACTACTCATGTACTTGTAGTGCTCGACTTCAAGGATGCCAGCCCGTGGCTTGAGAAGGTAATGAATTAACTTTAATATGTAACTATCTTTAAAATTAGCAAAGTTGCTCCCATAATTTCAGTTAGTAATTAATTCAATAAGGTTATGGGGGTACACTGGTTATGAAGGTAATGAATTAATTTTGTTGCATGGATGCATGCATTTAAAGTGTTCGACAAAATGCCCGAACCAAAATACTAGAATTTCATAGCCGAATTCTAGAATTTCTGTTATACCTTCGTGTCTCTCCTGCACCAGGTGGATCTCAATCTCTATTTTTCCTTCTCTGAAGAGTCACTTATGCCGATTTAGGGATCATTGAGTTTCTGATGATTGAGAAATTGTATAGGATTTAGCATTTTCTTGATTTAGGGCTTAGGTTTTAGTATAGATTTGATTGTATCAATCATTGATACTTCTGTAGATTGAACAATGGCTTTCTCACATAGTTAAAATGTCAAAATGCCAAACATACTCAGAATAATGATAAATATGATGTATGCACCTGATTTTTTTAAGTTGAAATCTTGCTGTAAATGCCAAACATACATAGTTGAAATCTTGCTGTAAAATTAGGAGGGGCACCAATGGTTTCCATTATCACAAGTTCATCATATATTTTTTAATGTACCAACTGTCATATTAGAACATAATAAATATTACTTAATTATTTCCTTTGTTTTTGTTCTATCCTGCTGGTCTGAAGGATTGTGCCAAGCATCCTATTAGAACATAATAAATAGTACTTGTTTTTCCTTTGTTTCATTTTGTTAGGTTCCACATGCTATCAGAATTTGACCAAGGCAAGCGCAGTTATTGACATCGCATGGCAGGGCACAATGAGCGACACCGAAAGCTTCCTTCTGGGCCATTGTCTCATACAAAACCATTCTCGCCATTCTTCCATGGTTAGAATCTTTTATTAGCTTTCTTTTCTGAATTCTTTGACAGATAAACAATACATCATGATTTCAATTTAACTTGTGAGGCTTGATTACAAAATATGTCTCTAATTATTGCATTTGTATGTTTCTATGTGAGGCTTGATTACAAAATAAATCATGATTTCAATTATCTTACTCAAATGTTGCCAAATTTCATTTAATATGTTAACCAATCTCAGCACCCTATATACTGCATTGATCTGTCTGTTCCAGCAAACAATATAACTACAAAATTTTGTTGCATTTCTTCACTTTTGGCTGGAATTAACTAGAATTTGACTTGAAACAGATTGCTCGGACTTCTGTTTTAATAGTACCTTATGACCAGTACTGGATATATGAAAAGGGTAGTAGAACTTGATGACCAACATTGGTTGACATATGAAAATTGCAATTATAATCCTTTCGTTTTAATTCTTTTGAAGTTAGACCTACAAATTGAGTTTATGCTAGTTTCATTATCTTAATGGTTTCTATAGTTCAATTTTCTAACAACCAATTTTCTTTTCTTCTTTGTTTTCCTTAGTTTTTGTGTGTGCTTGAGGTTGAAAGAATAATACCTTCATCAACTCAAGAGCAGCTACCGATTTGTGTGTGTTTGATATATGTTGGATGATTATTTTGTTGTTTAATTTTTTAGTGCTCAGCTATTTTATAATTGAGTATATAATTGTTGCTTTCTCATGTTTGGAGTAGTATATGTGTTGATATATATTGGATGATTATTTTTTGCTCTTTAATTTTTTAGTGCTCAGCTCTTTTATAATTGAGAATATAGTTCTGCAGATAGTTAGAAAATATGTTGTTGGGCAAATTTTGTATGCATAGGTGTTGCATGTGAACTATTGTTACTTTATAACACCTCCATTTATTTGGGGATTTTTACCCGGCAATATATATTATAAGCACATTATGAGAAGCATTGTATAAGATTGGAAAGTAGATCAACTAAGGTATACCAATTACTTCAGAAATCTCGAATGCAAAATAATGTGGTATTCCATATACATAAGATAACCATTTTGAAATAAGAGGTGTAGAGATAAAAAATTCAATTTAAATTGTGTAGTTCAGAATAATATCTCATGTAGATGAGTAAAAAGAAAAAATTATATGTTACGATTTTTTATACTGCTATATAACAAAATGTATAACAAAATGCAGTTTTTTAATTCTTATAACTGTTATTATTCTTGTAGAGATAAAATAATATAAATTGAATCAATAAAACATTTCCAAGAGCATAATGCCCCAGTATTTCCATGAACCTCCAATATAAAATAATATAAACAGATTAAACAAAACATTTCCAAGGGTAGCTCATGGAAATAGTATGTCTCTCTCCTTCACACTTATTTCCAAGGGCATGGGGCGAGGCATTTCCATGGGCTATCAATAAAATATAGTATTTGGTCTGTTTGGCGGGTCATGGGTCATGCAAAAGTATTTCCAAGGGCGGATAGGAAATATTTCCAAAGGCAGACATCAGGAATTTCCATGCGCTACTATTTCCGAGGGCTTGCCGTTGGAAATTGTTAAGTGTGTCAGAAAAGGCAATTTTATTTCCGAGGGCCCTTCCTCCCCTTGGAAATAACATATGCTCCCGTTGCAAAAAACGAAAATTCTAGTAGTGAAATCAGGATTTGAAAGGGATAAACGATACAAGAAAGATTGTTTTAATTTGAATTACTTAACGAGATTCGGGATTAGTAATCAATACAATTTCTCGAACATTTGTCATATTTATTTTATAAATCCTAACATTTTATTAATCGTAAATTTTAAATCGAATTATTAAACAAAGTAATATAATCAAACTCGTAATATTTCACGAGTTATAAGTTAATTTAACATCATATCTATTTAGTTAAATTTTAGGATAAAGATTTTTTTCCCCCGCTCCTATCCCCCATTCATCCCCCAATCATTAATTATTTAGGGGACCACAACTTCAAGCACAAAAAAACAAAAGAAAACGTGTATCAATAATTAATTACATGGGGAACCGCTTATATTTGAAATTACTTACAACTGACGCGCACAAGTATTCATATATAATATATCAAGTATTCATATATAATACATTAAGTATTCATATCTAAGATATAAAGTATTTAAAAAAAAACTAGACACATTACTCATCCATATTTTACACGTTTTTAGAGGTGGTTTTTTTTTCTCCGTTCACTCTAACCAATATTTCTGATAATCTATGAAGAATTTTGCGAATCTAAAATCACAAACGTCTTCTAAGCAATTTTTTCTTTAAATGAGATCCATGATGAAGTACTTTTGAGTTATCCGTCGTGCAAGTATTCATACCACGTCGAGCAAGTATTCATACCTCGTCGAACAAGTATTCATACTTCGTCGAACAAATATTCATACCTAAGATATCAAGTAAAAAATGATTGAGTGGTAATGAAATTTCAATCGGTAAAAAATGAGTGAATGATGTGTCCAGTTTTTTATTTGTGAAATACTGATGAGGTATGAATACTTGCTCGATGAGGTATGAATACTTGAATGACAATGTATGAATACTTGTGCAACAGACAACTCGAAAGTATGTCATCATAGATCTCATTTGAAAGAGAAAATTGCGTAGAAGACGTTCATGATTTTAGATTTGCAAAATTTCTCACAGATTGTCAGAAATATTGGTTAGAGTGAACGGAGAAAAAAAACCACCTCTAAAAATGTGTAAAAGATGGTAAGTGATGTGTCCAGTTTTTTTTTTAAATACTTGATATCTTAGATAGGAATACTTAATGTATTATATATGAATACTTGATGTATTACATATGAATACTTGCACTCGCCACGATAATGACGCGTTTTGTTTTGTCTTTTAGCATTGAAATTTGTGGTCCCCTCTTAATTAGCGGTCAACAAAGACAGTTATTGATCAGGGGATGAATGTGTCACACCCCGAGACAACCCGCCACGTATTGCTACGTAAGGCGTATGCACATCACATACATTATCAATAACAATATAAATAAAGCCACATTTATTTCATAATCAAAAGAGTTTAACAAACGATCACGACAGACATGGCTAGTAACACAACACTGCCATGCCTGCTCAATGTATCAATTATTGAATCATGAAAATAAAACTAAACAACATGTGGCAATTAATCATAAACCTTCCCGCTTGGTCTCACTCTTGTACTTGCTCGAATCCTTCATCTTCGTTACCTGGAACCCACATAAAAGTGGAACGGGTGAGAGATCGAACCTTCTCTCAGTGCGGGATTTAGTTCCAGCCCAGAGCTTATAAAACATTTACTTTTTCTCTCAAATATGATAAGAAATAAAATGCATATGTATTCTGTAATGCCATGCATATATTTCTATCACGTCTACTTTCATATTATTTTCACTTTTCCGTAATTAACTATTTACTCGCCAAACCAATGGGAAGTCCAACCAACATTGGAAAGGCCGCCAACTCGCTAGGAAGTCCAACCAACAGTGAGAGGCTGTCTCACTAGACAGGGAGTCCACCCTACGCTAGATCTTGACCTGTGACAGGACCGCTTTCGCCTACAGTCACGTTATCGAGGGGTCAAGTCGAACACTAGACCCAATGTATACATCCCAATATGCAAGCATATCGGCCCCTGTTCACTTTCATTATCCGTTCACTTCACATACAATCATGAAATCATACAATTAATGCCATGCTCAACACATCCTACTCATGCAAGTTTATTGGTCATATATGAATCCTATCATTTTATGCAATTTACTTATGTTCTACTAAAGTTATACGAATGGTTCGAAAGCAACATGCATAAATCCAACTAGTGCAATAATAACAGTTGGATGACAACATACAAGTAATATAGTTTTATAAAGTCTAGGAAACCCACACCTGCTACCGTAGGAGATTCCTAGTCAATCTTCTTGTCTTCTAGTACTTTGGAATTCGAACCTAAGTCACGTAGATACTACTTCCAATTAATATCGTTTCATGACACTTGTATGTATTTCCTAAAGTTCTTTAATTTTTCTTTATTTAAAGGTCCGGCCATTTTAAAAATCAAAGTACACAAAAAAACAGATTCGAGAATAAAAGCAAAAATTATAACTCCACAAAGAGATATTAATTATTTATTAATATAGTTAAATGAGCATGAGAAGCTAATCACAAAACCATATAAAAATTTGTAATACTATTAATAAAATTTGGGTTAGAAACTACTGTCACTAAAATATATTACTATGCGAACAATCATTAATAAGTTATATAACTGTAGGTAGTGCAATATGCATTTATAAATGCTCACGACATGTAATCTGTAGGAAAACAGAGACCAATTCAAAGTTATAAGCTAAAAGAATTAACTAAGATATTCTTTGTAAAAGTTATGCGTAAGTAATATTTAGTGTGTGGTGTTAGAATGAGAAGTATATAATATAAATTTAGTAAATGTAATTAGGGTTCTATACTTTGCTAGATATAATAAATAAATATTAATTATATACTATTATATTTAAATGTTACCTCAAAGTATATAGAAATAACTTTATTAATTTCCAGATCAAGAAGGAAATGTCTAAAGTATATATCAATTCAGTTGGACAATTATATCAAGAAACTAATTATGTGCATCATAAGGTAAGATAAGAGCAAATGTAGCAACTCATTAATATCTAGGTAAATTAGGATCCGTTACACATTTCCCCTTTTTATTTTAAATACTACGGAGATTGTGTCCCTTTCTATTATCATGATTATTTCTGCTTTAAAAACAATATAATTTTAATAACAATACAAGAAGAAAAAAGAAAAGAAAAAAGAATGATATTGGAACATTAACTATTTTATTTATTTATTCTCTAAATCATAAATTTGGTCTAACAGATATATAGTTATATGTTAACCCATTATTTAATATAGTTGCCTAGTAAATAATTACTTATTAATATTTCAAAAAGTTGTAATAATTACTTATTAATATTGTTTGAATCATTAACTTAAACATTTGAATTTAATTAATGGTCATGGGTTACCTCCGGAGCTTGGAATAAGCAGGAAGGAGGGTACGTGGCAGTGGAGTAGGAGCAGCGGTCTCGGGTTGTGTACGCCGGGGCCGCGGAGGCTGCCGGGGCAGAGGTGGTGCGCCTCTGGTTGGCTGCTGCCTTGGTTTGGGTTAGCTTCCGAAACTTATATATGTATATATATATTTAAGAAAGGGAGACACGCTAGGGTAATGCAATGGCAGCATAGTGCATGATTATTTATAGGGAATTTGCTTGATGCATCCAGGTGTGTAAGTAGCCAAGTTCAATTAGAGTAATTCGGAATTTGATTGAATTAAGGAGTGATTAGTGATATGCCTTTCCTAATCCATATTTTAAATGAATTAAATCATTTGTGGATTTGAGTACATACCTAATCATCGGGCCTACTCCTTTGACTAGTTGTGAGGAATCAATTTGGGTTCTTATGTATTTTGTTTCACAAAGTTTAATTGAGCTATTATATATTTTGATTCATGATCTGTAGATATATCAAATGACTAAAAAAAAGGAATATCATATTTCCATATATATTGATTTGTATATTGGCTTTTATATATAAAGTATCACGATTATTTGCTTCTAGATTTATTGATAAATAATAATAAAAATTGACGTGACGGAATATTACAGAATGGGGGATAGGTGCCAGGGGATAGTTAGTCGGTCCCTAAATTTTATTGTTTACTTAAATATATTTCAATTTTGTTAGGGTTTAACACTTACAAAATTATAAATTGATTTCATAATCAATTTTACGAAAACCAATTTATCTACTAAATTAATTACTTAATTAATTAACTAATTTTTTTAATTAGTTGTAAATTTTGATTATTAGTCAATTAATTGAGTTTAAAATTTACGGGATATAACACAAATAAAATTGCGGTTCAATTTAGAGTCATTCTACTGGGTGAGATATTGTAGAGAATATTCTCTCCTGCTATTAAATCTGTAAATGCTACTTAAATTATCAACGGAAGCAATCGGATTCGTTGAAGGCTCATTAAAATTATCAACGGAAGAGCTTTGTTAACCGTCATCAATTTCCATTATCCAGCACAAATCTTCGCGCAAATCCGACACATGTTGTATCGTAATTCATTTATTAATCCATTAGACAGTATACTTTATAAAATACCATAGTGTCACTCATTTATTGATAATTTTTTTCTAAAATATTATACGTTAATATAATAATTTCATTTCCTCTTATTGGATTTTCCCTTTTGGTTAAAAATGTATCAATGTCCATACCTTCCATTTTAAAATAATTGCCATTCCCTTGAGTAGGTGTAGGTGTATGAGAGTGCACTCAGTAGTTACTGGTGGCAGACAAGCAACATTGTGGAGTAGGTGTGTTTATTTTTCTAAGATATAACCCATTACTATTACTGATAGCTTTATTTATCAATCCATGGCTTTCTAGAAAGGTTACAGTACTCTAAAATTATTCTTCTTGAAATTTTAATTGTAGAAATTCAATTTTTCTTATGTAATTGTAACTTAAAAAGACAAAACTTATCTATATGTAATAGAAATTATTTTTGATAATTTTCTTTAATGAGGCTTATTAGTTAAAAGAAATATTGGTAAATTTTAAATTGAATTAAAAAATAGATACATATATATATTCGAGACTCAGCCTGCATGATTGATGACCATATATTCTAGCTGGTTATTGTGAATTGTGTCCTAAGAATAAAATAAGAATGAAGGCAGAATTTTATCATTAGAGGTTATTAATTATTTTTACATAGTCTCATATTAATATTTTTTATTGCTGATAAAATAATGATAATTTGTAAACATAAGCTTTTGAAATAATGATAATTCGGTGCAGAACCAAATAAAATTAGTTTTCAATAAATTTGACCGAGTGCTTTAAGTCATTCTAACTGAATAAAGGAAAATATGCATTTCAGAGGAAAGCACCCCAATTTGATTCCAGAGAAGTTAGCTACAAGGATTAGGGACAAAAGTACCCCAATTTATTTTAATATACACTGCTTCTACGAAAGCATACAATTTGTATATGTTTTGACTGGGAGTCTTGCTTTCCATTTGTTTGACCTGAAATTATTTTTTGACCAAAACATGAATTTGTAGTGTAACGGGTCACTGACGCTGTACTTTATTTTGGATAGGCTTATTAATTAATTGCTACCCCGCCTACCTATGATGTTTAGTTTGTGCATGCCACAGAGAATCTGATCGCCAATAATGTTGATTGAACTGTAACTTCATTGCTTGTTCATCTCTTTCGCTACCTTTACTGTTTTTCACTCTGTTTCTCAGATCTCAATCTCTCTCTCTCTCTCTCATACAATCTGTCTTTTGGTAATTCACTTCCTTTGTTAGCCGATCTCTGTTCTCTTGGAATCTCAATTTCTCTATTCATCTTTCATTCAACAATCTACTCCGAATTGTTAGTGTTTTTTCTTATTCTGTAAACAATCGTTGTTAGTTAAAAAAAAAAAAAAAAAAAAAAAAAACTTGCCATCTCTTTTGCTATCTTTACTGTCTTCACTCTGTTTCTCAGATCTCAATCTCTCTTTCTCTCTCTCATACAATCATTATTTCATTATTTTTCCTCTTGAAATCTCAACTTCTCTATTCATCTTTCATTCAACAATCTACTACAAATTCTTAGTGTATTTTTTTTCTGGTTCTGTACACAACAACCCAGCTACTTAGAAAAAACAATAAAAACAAAAAGAAAAGAAAAAAAAAACAGAGAAATAGTAAGTTAGAAGAAGAAAATCTCGATGGAGTTAGCTCTTTCAACCGTTGGTGACTGGTTCGGGTCTGCAATCATTAACAAACTACTCGACACGGCTTCTTCCTACCTGGGCGAGCGTATGCTGCCGGCTGATACTAAATCTGAGCTACGTAGGGTGAAAGCAGCTCTTCCCAAGATGGCAGCTGTCATGGGTGTTGGCGAGGCACTAAAATTGAAGCACCCAAATTCGGGGGTGAAAGATTGGCTAGAGCAATTCAAAGAAGCTTTCTTAGCAGCTGAAGATGTGGTTGACGAACTCAAGTACTGGGAGCTGGAAGACATGGTGAAAAATCGAGATCAGGTTAGTGGATCTTCCTCTTCAATAATTGGTTCGCTGAAGAGAAAATTTACTGGTTCTACCATTAGTGAAGATACATTGAAGAGGTTAAGGGAGGCTGTAGAAATGTTAGATCTAGCTGCCGCAGATGTTGGCTCTTTCTTCCAATTTGCTATTGCATTAGATGTTCATGGCCATGCAAAACCAAATAATGAGCCAGTTTACACTTCTAACCGAGAAACTACTTCCCTTTCAACTGGAATCAAAGTGTTCGGCCGTGAGACAGAGAAGGCCATGATAATTGAATGGCTAAAAAAACCAGCATCTCAGGGAAACATCTCTGCCTTCTGTATTGTGGGGGCGGGTGGATTAGGGAAGACCACTCTTGCACAGTTAATCTTTGAGGAGATTAGCACAGAGAACCATTTTGATAAAACAATTTGGGTTTGTGTTTCCACAAGCTTTAGTGTTCAAGATATAACAAGAAAAATCCTCGAAGAACTAGGGGAAAAATGCCGTGATATTGAATCATTAAATCGCCTTCAGATAAACTTGAAGGAAATGGTACTTTCAAAGAAAGTTCTTTTCATTCTAGATGATGTGTGGAATGACGAGAAAATGTGTGATTGGGAGAAATTGATTGCTCCCCTGAAATTTGTACAACAAGGAAGCAAAATTTTACTCACCACTAGAATGAAATCAGTGGCTGACATGCTTGCTCGTGTGTTAAATGTGGAACAAAGAAATCTAATGTTAGAAGGCTTGAAAGAGCAAGAGTTGTTAGAGTTGTTCAATAAGTATGCATTTCATGGTTGTGACCCTGCCAATCATAGAGATTTGCAAAATATCAGAAATGATATTGTAAAGAAGCTCCGAGGTAGCCCCCTAGCAACAAAGGTGATTGGAAGCTTGCTGAACTCATACATAGATTTCCATTACTGGAAAAGAATTTTGAACCATGATTCACTGATCAACTTAGAGAATGCTAAGGATGTTGCAGATGTGCTGAAATTGAGCTATTACCATCTACCAGCACATTTGCAAGAATGCTTTAGATTTTGCTGCATATTTCCTCAAGATTATGTGTTCCACAAAGATGAGTTGATCAAAATGTGGATGGCTTCTGGATTCATCCGCCAAGAGTTGCACAGAGGAGCAAGGCCAGAAGATATTGGAGAAGGGTATTTCAATAACCTTTTTAGGAAATCTTTTTTTGAACCAGATTCATGGGAAAGAAATGTTTATGTTATGCATGATTTGATGCATGATCTGGCTCAGAATGTATCGAAAGGAGAATGTTGCAGAGTAGAACCAAATGGTGAATCTGATAATATACCTTTAACTGCACAACATGTCGCTGTTCCAGAAAGTAAAATTGAAGGGATATTCAATCTTAGAAATTTACGCACCTTGGTAATAACCTTGATTGGAGATCGATTTGTTCCCCCAAATGGTTCACTTAAGAAAACTTTGCGTTTATTGGTCATACAAGGAAAAGGTAGATGTGAACTGCCGGAGGAGATTGGTAGTTTGTTGCATCTTCGCTTTCTAATGCTCGACCTATATACGTATCAACAATCATATAGATTTTTTCTTCCTAATTCAATTTATAAGCTTTACCATCTACAAGTGCTAACAATATCCAATAGGTATGGAGATATAGATTATGAGGGTGTTGAAACAACTGGAATAACCAATCTTGTTAGTTTACGCTATATGGACCTTCCCAGGGAGGTAATGCAAAAAATTCACGGAGTGCACAAGTTGACCTCTCTACAAAAGTTAGATTTTTTTGTTGGACGGGAGAGTGGTCACCATATAGATGAACTAGAGATGCTAAACAATCTCCGATACCTTTCTATTGAGAAAATTGAGAATGTAGGGGATCCACTTGAAGCTACAAATGCAAACCTATCCAAAAAGGAAAGTCTTATATCACTATCCCTTGAATGGACTAAAGGGAGCAATTATCATGACCCTGAGCAAGTCATTGATAACCTCCGACCCAATCCAAATCTCAAGCAATTGACCATTGAGTATTATACAGGCAACAGGTCTCCAATTTGGACAAGTGATTGTGTTTTTCCATCTTTGGAACGGCTAGATTGCTTCCACATGCCAAAATGGGAATCCTGGGCAGGAGCACAGATTTGTTATGGCTTTCCAAATCTAAAAGAACTTGAAATCAGAGATTGCCCAAACCTGGCCAATATACCGACCATTCCTTTTTCTCTTTTCGAATTTGAAGTATATAGTGTGGGGCTTAATTCCCTTCCAGATATGCACCACAGTTCTAGCATTACAGATGAAGCACCATCATGTATGAAATCATGGCTTAGAAGAATATATATTACCCAATGTCCCAAATTAATATCATTGAATGGATTTCTGCAGCAAGAAAACCTAGATTTACAATCCGTTGAGGAACTAACCATCCGAGACTGTGAGAATTTGGTTCAGTTACCAACTGGTGCATTTGGGAACTTTGTGTCACTACAAGACTTAACTATAAAGGGAAGCCCAAAGCTGGTAACAGTTGATAACGAAAGCATCTTGCTACCTGCGAAACTAGAATATCTTCAAATGGGAAACTGTGGTGAACTTGATGTGTCATTGTTAGAGTCAGCATCACACCTCTCTACACTTGCTACTCTTTATATTTTAAACAGTGCAAATATTACTTGTATCCCTTCCTCCGAAAAGGCATTTACATCGCTCAGAAAACTGACAATCAAAGGATGCGACAAGCTCATTGAAATTTCATCTATGCCACAAGCACATACTGTCAACCAAGGAAACAACTTTGTCTCTTTAAAGATCAGTTCATTGTACATTGGTCACCTCTGCCTCCTTCGTATTGAACCACTTAGATGTCTAAGATTTGTTAGTACTCTGGTAGTTGATGAGTGTTCAGGGATGGAGGCCCTGCCAGAGCAATGGTTGTTACAAAACAGTAGTACGCTCAAGAGATTGACCATCTGGGATGCAAGCTCACTGCGGTCATTGCCTGGTACAATGGTGATGCTCACTGCCCTTCAACGACTTAACATTTTGAAAGCTACTTTGCTGAAAGAAATCCCAGAGTTGCCTACTTCGCTGACTTATAAAGACATTCAAAGGTAGCTCTCTGACTCTATTTCAACCCGTCCTCGTAAGTGTTATTATGATTATATTTCCTGCCTAGTTTTTGTTTGTTCCATGCTCTATGTTATTTCAAGTTTTGAATCCTCTCAATGGCTCTTGCAATTGATTAAGTTCTCATTTGCAACCGTTGGTCTTTGTGTAACTTCTTGTTGATGACTCATGCAGGCACAAACTTTGACCCCACCAACAAGTACGTGCCACATTGCTGTTGTATAGGTGTGATCAATGTCCAAAGAAGTAGATGATGAAATTATGCAAGCTCCACTTCATTAAGCACATGGAAAAAATGAAATTACATAACTGCCACTGGTTTATTCATGAAGGTATATATCTCTCCTTGTTCCCAATTTATTAATTTCTGTTACATTTATTTTTAAATTGAAATTTCAGACATAATAACACATTTTCAAATTAACTCCACCTATATCTAAATGATGTAACCGGTCCCAAACCAAGACAAGAGGAGTGTTATTAATTTTTCTGAAATGTTTTGACTTGAATAAAAACAATTGGATGCGAAAATGTGAAACCAAAAGGTTCTCACAACATAGTTAAATACAATCGCAATATTTAAGATGCAAATGGAAAATTTGAAGTTTTTTCTGGGTACAACTCAATAACGCAACATCTAGTTGCTCTTTTTATTCAATTTAGATAGCATTTAAGTTGAGTTTCTTGCAAATAAAAAATAGTACTTCCAATTTCAAAGGGCCAATGAGAAAATATTCGAAAGTGGAGGGCCTCACGTTTAATTCAAGCACCAATCTAACTGGCATAAGTTTGTGCAATTGGTTTGTTCAATTGAGGGTTTTCGTTAAATTAAGTGCTTTTGATCGGGTCTTTCTTGTTTTTTTTTGTTCAGTAGTCAGTAGTGGTACATGTTTGTGTACAAGCTTGAGTTCCCATACCCTGGTTTAATAATTTTGGACTTTGGTAAAAAAATTTGGTAGATATAGGTGAGCTATCAGTTTTTTGTGATGACTCCTCCAATCTTTGAGGCTGTTAACTAAATGTATTTAATTCGAATTTAGCTTAATTTTTTGGTGTTGTATAAGTTTACTAGGCTTTTTTTTCAATTTTTTATTGAGCAAACCAATTTAATGTTTCAACAAAATTATCTGGCACTTGATTAAGGATATCTAAGATGGTTAAATCATATTACATGAATTGATGTGCTCTATCATTTTTTATTGCTCATAACAAATTTATTCAGGTTTCAGTGCTGAATATCGTGATGCCAAAAGAAATGGGCTTCAGGCCATTAGCTTTTTCACCGAAATAACATTTTTGAATAGAAAAGGAGATTTAAGAGAGAAAAGGATGGAAGCCATGTCTCTCTGTTAGAAGAAAGTAGAATCTTTTACAAGCTTTTTAAGGGTTTGCTCTCTTGTTTTAATCCCACCAAAATATACCAGGCAATCTCAAATTATTGTATGATATTGTAAGATAGCGTGAGAGACTATGATTGGCTATATTATCTTATTGTATTGTAAAGACTCCATGATATAGTGATTTTGTGCCGTGCTCCCGTGGTTTTCTCCCGCAAGGGTTTCCACGTAAAATCTTGTCTCTCTTTGTGCTTGATTGCTTGATTGCTTGATTTTTTTTTGTCTTTCTTTATTTATTGTGCTTGATTGCTTGTTGTGGTTGGCTTCTTTGTGTGTGTTCCATTTTTCTCCAATTGGACAGATATTGGTGTATGTCCACAAAGTGTTCGACAAAATTATTTCTTGAACACTTCTGCAATTGTCTCCAACATTCAGACCTTTCAATTTTTAGACATTTTGACGTTGTACCGGTCATTGAATTTTGAATTTTTAGTAATTTATAAAGACATCTTCAGTGATTCTTAATTAAATGTATTCTGACAATACCCCAGATTTTAGCATACAGTCAACCGTACAATTTTTTTCAAATCTGGAGGCCAAATTATGACCTTACGCAATGAACCTCTAGTGATTAATATCCACGAAACGTAGTGTGTTTGCTATATCCTCAATTTTAATTTGGTTGCAATTTGAGAATTTTGTAGAACTTTTGCTGAGAAATAACTGAAAACAAGAAAATTTGATAAATAAAATAAATAAAACGCAATAAGTATAACCTTTTTAACGAACGATATAGCTTATCAAATATTAAATTTGTTATTCTAGAGAACTAGCCTTTAATATAATGGCAACAATAATATCCTAGTACCACGCAGGAGGTCGCAGGATCGAAACCCAGATGGACAAATTCTTTGTACATATTAATAGTTTGGTAGCTTAACTTCCAACCTTTACTAAAAAAAAAATTGTTAATCCAAAAAAGTTAGAACAGTGTATAAATTATGTTTGCTATAAACTTTTATAAAAATTACAAACGTGACAATGCATATAAACCATTGTTTATGAACTATATAATATTAATATCAAATATTTCGTAACTTTATTACTATTTTACAATCCGATGTTATTATTAGTTTTCTTAGTCTATATATATTTTTCACGGATCCCGTCACTTTTCTCAACGAATATAATGGACTCGTCAATCCCTGAAATTCAAATCCAACATTTTTCAATTTCAGTAGGCCCAAAATAATTTAATCCAAGTAGCATTTTCCATCTGGCCCAAATTTTAGTAACAAGTGACCAAGAAGTGGCTGGATTGCTGAGCAGCTGATCCCATTTAATTCCCTTCTATCTCGGGACATCTCTTATTTGCCGCTACGCCTAACAGAAATTAGTATTTCCTTTTCATAGGTTCACCAACACTACCAGAATTTTCACTTGTTGTATGGGGAGGAAAATGGCTTGTTGCATGGGCGTCCCCATGCAAGAAGCCCCAAAAACGTCATTAGCATGGGCTTCCGCATGCAACAACTCCCCATGCGTAAAGCCTCGTTGCAACTGCTTGGTATTAGCATGTACACCCATGCAACTACCTAATCCTGGCTTGTTGCATGCACTTCCCCATGCAACAACCACGCATGCAAAAACTTTCAGAGTTGGTACTTGGCTGGAGTATTTGCAAGGATAGAGGTGTGGGACCCATGTAGGTATTTGCAAGGAAAGAAACGTGGGACCCATCTAAGTATTTGCAAGGATAGAAGCGTGGGTCCCATCTATGTAGTTGCAAGGCTAGCCTGTGGGTATTTGCAAGGATAGAATCGTGGGTCCCATCTTGGTATTTGCAAGGCTAACCTATGAGTATTTGCAAGGATAGAAGCGTGGGCCCCATGTGAGTATTTGCAAGGGTAAATCATGTGGGTCCCACATGATTAATTGCATGGGCAGCAAGAGTGGGCCCCACATGATTAATTGCATGAGTGTGAATGTGGGTCCCACCCGGTTAATTGCAAGGATATTTTAGGTACTAATTTGCTTCGATGTTGCGATGGAAATAATTGATCAGAAATTGAAAAATAAAATCACCATTTTATAATTCTACAATCCAATACCAATACTGTACCACCCCAGTACAAAGCCAATTCCCACCCATTAAGTAATTTTCATTGCAAAACAAATAAGCATAAATAACAACACATTGCAATTGAAGGAGAAACATTGTAATAAGCATTGATCAACATACTGTTATCAAGCATGCACTGTACCAAAAAGAAAATACCAGGTCAACAACCACACTAATGTAATAAACATGTGCCTGGACCCAAAATATGGTTAAACCATAAACAAAAATTTACAAAAGAGTATACCCCTAAGGCTTTTCACATGTTAGAACTTGAAAATACCCTACTGATGCTAAAAGGTTTACTAGAATGCCCTTTTACTAGAATGCAAGGCCGGTGTTAGTTGCCTCTCGCAAACCATGGGTTAATTGCGGCTTCACCACTAGCTGCCTCTTGTCCAGTTTGTGCCAAACCTAGAAGTGATTGGTTAAGTCCCTCCTTGACCACCTTCTCCTAATAGCAGCAGCCAGATCCTACATATACCACATTGACAATGATTGTAAGTTAGTTTGATCATATACATTAATGGTCCCAATTTTGCAAGAAGCGTATATCACAATATAAGTGCATTAAAATAATACATAAAAATTTGTAACATGTAAGATGAGAAACAATATTAGTTTAATCTGTGATTTGCATTGGAAGTTGTAAGATTTGGTACTCTATTAATCTGTGATTTTAAATTCATTGTCAACCCTGGTTCGTTTATTTATTATGGATACAGATTTGGTACTCTATTATATTTCTTGTAAGGTTGTCTTCAGGACCAGACAGGTTATTAAGCCAGGTTTTGTAAGGTTGAAAAAAGCTCCCGCTAGATTAACCGTATAACACATTGCCGAGTAATGGATGTTAGTTTTGATCATACATTAACTGTACCAGTCTTGCAAGAAGCGTATACTACAACTTTAATAGAGTAACATTAACAACATTTAGTTTATAAGGTAAAGATCTGACCTGCAAGGAAGGCATATTACCCACTACTCCCTCATCTGGTTTTTCCAAACTGAGAGCTTGAGGAGCTTGAGCCTACATATAAATTGTAGTTGATGAGAGTACTAGTATTAGGCTAGACATAATAAAATCACATCCACAAAAAAAAATGAACAGACTAAAATCATATCTATTTACATACCGGTATGTTAGTCTTATTGCTAGCAATAAACGAGAATAATTGGTTGAAGAGATGGTTGTTGTTTGCTTGTTCTCTCTTCCTCTCTTCCCGCTCCTCGTCCTGAGACGATCACGTTCTTCTAGCATTGCGCTCCATTGTGATTCTGTGAAAGTTCTTTCCCCAAGAGTTGTGAGGCCAGAAACGGAAGATACCGCATGGGGTGGCCTTGCTCGCATGGGTGTTGAAATGTGTTTGTCGAGCACACATCCAAACCCTCGAACCCTGCCACGGTTCATACCGCCAACCGCATCGATGAAGAGAGTAGCCTCGTCCTTGTCAGCATTTCCCTCATCATCCTTTTTTCCAGTAACATCTTCCTATAATTTTCAACAGATGGAAAATAAAGTATATTGCTAAATGAAGTTGAAAACTAAGAATTGAAATGAGTTTCTTTGGTAAAGGCCATCTATTGGGGTTGAAATCAGTGAAGTAGACAATGCTGTAAAACACTACAAAAAATAGACAGTCCCAGTTTTTTTTTATTTCAATCCAGAATGTAAAACACTACAAAAAATAGACAGTGCTGGTAACAAATGGATATGTAGGCTCTCATGCGCTGTATCAATAACACATAATAAACATAGAACTGAAATCAAATCTGAATTTTGCCCATTTCATTCTACAGTAGCTAGTTTAATAAGAAATCAACAGAGCCATGAAGCCCGTTTTCAGATACACACATTGGTGATTTGGAGAGTACTTACATAGACTTTTTGTGCTCTCTCGTTGGTGAATTGGAAAGAGTTCATATCAAAGGGATTGTCCTCTATTGGAGTCCCCTCAGTTGATGGGTTCATGAGGCCATTAGACTCACCATTGTCAGTAGTTTGAGACCTAGCCACGATGGAAGCCTGTACTTGGGCCACCACAGGTGATTTGCCATTAGGGAGTTTACAATGGGTATGAAGATAGAGCTGCTCATTTGTTGGCTGAGTCCCATTCAACAAAGTTTTCTCCACATATAAAGGATTAAACAAGAAGGGCAAATGTCAGCTCATAGAGTTATTTGTGAGTGATGGTAATTTTGTAACACAAAGGTCGTAAAGCTTACAAGTTTGTTTTGATGCTGGTGTATGCTCGCCGATCCACCGTAATGTGATACCATTAGTCCAGAGGTTGTACGGTTTGACCTGTGCCTTTGACTCAATTCTTGCCACTCTTCTGTGTCAAAGACGTCACAGAGACCGTGCCAGTATTTGGCACCAAGACACCAGTGTGGCACCATGCCCTTCCACTTTTCTATGTTTCGGCCAAATGTCTTATAGCATTTGTCCCTAGCTCTGTTCATCTCCTCGGTGTATCTTTTGCCCGCTATGGCCTCTAGGACTTCCCGACAAACATCAGGATCTTCCCCTTCCCGGTATGTGAACCTTTCCTGGAAAAAGGTTGTTAAGGTTTTGTGATGATAACTGTACAGGAACTTGGAAGAATATATTAATGGAGGAGTATGCACAGTATAACAGGTGTTAACTGTATAAGGTATAACCTAACTTAAACAACAAAACATAAAATTACCCAAAATCTAACACTTTACAAATCAGACATACGTACTGAATTTTACTACAACCTAATTTTACAGCATTCTGCAAGCATTTAATCAAATGAAGTGCATGAGCCATTATCAAACGGATCCTAGATGAGCCATTTCAGAATAGGAATACTCCAAGGATAATTATTTTTTCAAGCGTAATGTATAGTCATGAGATCATCAAAAATCTAAAATAATTGGGAAAGAAAAATATAGCATACCTTCAACTTTTACAGGAACGTAAAAATTAATAGACACGACAATTGCCGTGTTCGGAGCTCTTCCCTCTTCTTAAAAAGGAACTCAAATGAAGAATAAATTAATTGCTAATCGCGACACAGAAATTTTGAACTTAGAATGCTCTATAATATGGTTTTAAGTAGGAACAAATTCCAAAAATAAAGTTTTTTCAAAAGGCATTTGAGCGTCTGTTGTATCTCCAAAATAGAAAAAAATTCCCACAAGTTAATTTATTTCCACAAAATTGTTTCCTTTTTTGGTGTGTTCATAACAATTTCGGACCAAATGAACAATAACCTAGTAGTTTATTTTTCGAAATTTCCTTGGTAACTGTAAAATTACAGAATTTGTAATCAAATGAAGTGCATGAGCCATTATCCTTGAAGTATTCCAATTCTGAAATGGCTCATCTAGCAGTTATTATCTGGGCAAGACAAAAAACCACACCAGTTTGAATTATTGAAGTGAATTGTTTGAAGAACTGATACCTACACAGTTTATATTTTTGCAACAGTACATATAATTTTGGAAAGCACATATCAGTTCATTATCAAACTGTGTTCTCCATTACTACGTATACGATCCTAACGAATCATAGACCATTCATTAGCATTGGGAAAAATGATTTATGCAGTACTAAAAAAAATATCAGGGAAAATGGTACCAAGAACGCCCTCTTGACCGTGTTTTTTGTTTTTACATCAAAGCTGTGAAAGGATCTTAATGGCCCCGGCATGTAGTTCAGCGCCAGCCTAGTTATGGATTTGACTATCTCCCGCGGGTCTTCATTGCAAGTGAACTCATGTTGCCTGATGGGCCATATCACTGGTCGTTATTCTATATTTTGTGTCGATTCTGCTACCTGTCCAGGGCCTCGCCCCTTTTTCTTTGGTGGCTGGGATAAGGTACTTTCCCCTTGAGGCACAATCAGAGGTTGTTGGTCAGTCGTACGCTTTCTCCTGGTGTATTTGACCGCCATTGCTCTGGAGGTATTGGTTTTTCGAGGTGCCATATTTGATGTCCTAACAAGGAAGGAAGCATGTGTTATATATAAATTTGGAAATGTGAAAAAAAAGTTGGGATTTAAAGTATCTTCTCAGTAAATTGATCCTACATGGGAAGACTTTTACATAAAATGTATTAAATTCAGTACAACATTTTCATATGATTTTGAAAAATTAATTGTAGTTTAGCATAATTATTCCACATTTCAGTACTGCCAACTAACTTCTTACAAAATTGGAGCCCCAACAAAAACTAACCATTTAACATTTGACTGTTTTTTAAAAAGCTGCTAAACTAGAATGGATAAATATTTAACCATTTATCAAGATCTTTGAAGGCGCACTCAAATATAACAAAGATCTAGCAAGTAGCACCCAAATATAACACAAAGGCCATGTTCGACAGCACTCCTTAAGGGATGGGGATTAAAAATTTAGTCTTCACTAGGGACAATATGTTCGGTGAGATGATAGGATTAAGAATGAAGTCATAATATGAATAAAATATATGTAATAGTGTGTAAATACCAAATATCTCCTTATATGTTTGTTAAATGTCTGTTATGCAGACAAAGCAGCAAACTATGAAGGGTTCTATTTCTTGTTGCCTACAGTAGGCTTGCCTAGATTTCTTTATTGTAGCCTCCAGTAATCTGTTTCCTGCAAGTTGTTAATGGTGAAAAGAAGTTAGCTAGCTAGCTCTTCGCAGTGAATCTCTTGTGAATTAGGCTAAACTTTATCAGTATCTCAAGTGCAGTGTCAGTGTTAGGTATATAGTTAAACCTAACTTGGATTTCTTAAGTCGGAGGTGAGTGAAGTAATCTAATTTTCAATATTACTAAAAGTGGCAAGGTTAAAAAAAAAAGTTAGAACAATTTAGTATAGCTCAAATAAACCATACCATACAGGAACCAGCATTGATAAGCTTTCTTATAAAAACCACCTAGGAGTAGTAACACTATCACATTACAAGAACCAGAAACAAGAATATTGCAGTACAATTCTCTTAATAACAGCGATTCTTCAACCAGATTCGTTACAGAACAGAATGTAAGAGCCACTAGTGGTGAAAGACTTTAAAAAATTGGAAAAATGACCAGAATTACCAAGAAGTGTCAATGGGTGGAAGGTTTGCCAAACCGATCTGATGAGTTTCCGAAATTACCTCCAAGAAGTGTCAATAGGTCGAAGGTGCGATCTGATGAAATTCAATTAGAGTTAGGTTTGCCAAATCGATCTGATGAGCTTCCGAAATTGGCTCAGATTGGTGAAATTCGGGCAAAAATATTTGAAGCTTGGCGAGAGTGAGAGAAGGCCATAGAGGTTTTATCTGGGGGAATGAAGGAAAGGGGGCGAATAGAGGGTAATTGAGGCGGCTTTGGGCGGGGGCCGAAATTTTTTCGGGGAGAAATGGGGGGAAAATGGAAATATGCTAGGTTAGTGTTTTAACGGAGCAGTTGTGGCTTATTGTTGGTTCTTGTGGATTGATTTGTGTTATTCTTTATAGGTGATTTGAGCTGTACAAGCTTCAAACCGCTCTGTTAACATGGCCGAGGCAGCTGAAGCCCTCTCAGGATTTTGCTAAGTTTTTATTTTAACAGAGCAGTTTTTACTTATGGGGGGTGGAGAGAGTTTGACCAAATCATTTATTATGAAGGATTTGATCTTACTAGGCTTGAAGCTGCTCTGTTAGTATGGCCGAGACAGCTGGATCACTCCTTGGCTCTTGTGGAGGGAAACAGAATTTTGTGTAAAGCAATTCACTAATAAATTGTAAAACATTAATTATCATAAATTTAAATATATGAATCTAGATATACATAACATTATATAATTTCTATTAAAAACTCATTTAGAAATTTCCAATAATTACAAGATTTATATTTAACTTATTTTACAATGAACTCTATAAAATGATCTATGACATGCAATGTAAGTTAAAGCATTAATTAGTGAGCAAATTTAACATTAAATTTAACAAGTAATTTAAATTAAAAATACGATAACAAAAACTTATACGATAACGAATACGTAAACATGTTTTTCGCACTAGTAGAAAATCTTGACACTTGGAAATATACATAACAGTACATGTTGTTGCACAAATTAATCACATCCCATGTACATGAACATGCAACATAAACCTTCGTTGTGCTTCTTAATGAAGAGATGTACACGTACGTCTTTCATTTGTCGATCCAAACCGTGCATAACCTAGAGTTTCACATTTAATTCATTTTGGGAAAGTTTGATTAATTTTTATGTCCATTTGCCTATCCATCCCACCGAGGGAATATGACCACATCGTGCGGCTATGAACGTTTAGGGTCCGATCGAAGCCTAATCGTAACCAAAATTCAGATTTTAGTTGTTTATAATGTTTATTGTTCTACGTTGATCATTTTAAAAGATATTTGAACTGATTTCATTACAAATCGACCATTCATTTTATATGCGAAAACAAACGGTCCGTAATCATTTACTCAATTTTAAATAGCCAATATGGGATATGGTTGAATGAAAATGAATTTTATAAGCATAAGTTGTCCAAGGAATATGTTGAAAAATTTGTAATATATTTTGCGAGTTTATAAATACCAGTTTCTTCATAAATTTGTAGATAACAAATGAGATAAAAAAAACAGAACCGTCTGATGTGCAGATAAGGGTCCTGATTCTCAATGTACAGCTCCATTTGCCAGTTTGAGTTTTGGGCGTCCGGTGCTCTGAGTTAACACAAATCATACAAGTTACCATCTGAGGGCTATATTATGGTCTGCAACAGCTCAGATTCGTGCGGATGGTAATACGATGGCCCGGATTTCAACTCCACTGTAGGGTTACCACAGGTTAAATATCATTTGGTGAAACTCAGTTAATAGGAGACAGAGAGGGTTTATACGCTAGGACTTAGGTTATTTTTTTGAAAACTCACCAAGCACTGTATGTAGCTCCATCTCTTACCTTCGTCTCCCTTAAAACCTCAGCTCCATCTTCGTCTCCCTTAAAACCTCAGCCCCATCCCTACCCGATTCATCTCTACCCGATCTCCCTCTTTGAGAATTCTCTCTGTACGATCCCACCTTACCCGATCCCTCTATCCCCTCTCTTTACCAATGGCGGCGGCTGAGCCATCGACCGCCCGCACGAGACGGAGAGCCCGCGAGCTAGATCGATTGGAGACGACACCTAATAGAAATGCTGGTAAGTTCTCCATTTCCGAATTTAGGGACGTTGGTAGCAGTTAAGTATATGAGCCCTAATGGAGGAAGACAGCTAGATCGATTGCCTCCGTGTAGAACCCTAAATTAGAAATTAGTACCTTACAAACTAGTACAGAGCACCACTGTATAAAGAAGTTCAGATTTACAGTAACTCAGCCACCGGCAGATTGAAAGATCCTTGTTCATTGATATATACTCTTTCGATTAATATATATACTTTTTATTTCTATTCTCTGTGTTTAAAAATGATTGTGCTTAGAATTTATATTGCATACAAGACTCACCTCAAACTTTCAACATTTCTGTATCTGTTATGGTTATTTTTAAACTTGCTTTACAAATATGCTTGTCTTGAGAGCGAGGGGTCTACAGCGAAAGGACAAGAGAGAGAGAGAGAGAGGGACGAGGTGGGTTCTCCTCTTCCTCAGAGAGAGGGGATTTCAGAATAGGCTGAGAGGAGAGGGATGAGGTGGATAAATTTAAAAGAAATTTTAATAGACAAAACAATTAAATGGATAAATTTGTGAGTTTTTTAAGTTTAGAAGGGTAAATATGATATTACGAATTTTAGAGGAGGAAATACATAATTTTGAAGTTTTTGAGAGGTATACATGAAATTCCCTCTAAATTTTAATCCGATATGAATCTCAAAGCAAACTCTCTTATATTTCAATCTTGTTTTGAGTATGATAAACAGTCAGGTACCTTATATTTGAAATTATCGACTGGCAAACAGTAAAAAGAACTGCAAATATATGTCTTAAATACCTGATGCGTAAACGTGGATTGAGTAAAAATACTGGTGTTTCATATTGAAATGCAACTTAGGAGATCTATGGACAATCATTGAGAAGCGTTCAATTGTAGTTATTTTTTCTAATTTTTTGATCATTTTTAGTGAAATATTTTGACGTTATAAATTTCTAATGAATATAATTACGTATTGTTTGAATCGGTAGCATCCACAATAACAACTGTCTGCTATGAAAAATGCTTGAGAGCTATGAATCCACAATAAGAACTGTCTGCTAAAGATTTATTACTATGCATTTGCTGAATTATATCTCATGATCGTGTATTTTTATTTTCTCTTCAATTGTCTCAAAACGTTCATATTAGTGAAGTCTTTTATGAGAAAGTACATGATATCAATGCTTCTTAATTAGATGCAGTACTATTTGCATGCCGTCTTTCATGACATCATGGTGTTAATTAACTAATATTAATGAACTTTTTGATTCATTATTGTATATTGATTCTTCACATTGCATAATTAACCGGCACTTTGAATTATTCTAATTACATATGCTATATGATGATGCTCCACAGGTATCAATGATGATGCATTTCAGTCCGAGATGGCTTCTTCCCAGAAATCCCCAAAAGTCCAGCCCACCCGGGGAGAACCACCGCTGCTGTCATCAGCCACTGTCATAACCCCTCAGCCAGGCCCGATTAGCCCACCCCATCAGATGGACCCGGTCAATCCTAATGGAGATGCTGGTAAGTTCTCTTGATTTGAAATATAAAATTTTAATGTTACATTAATTGCTCCAGTACATACTGTACAGTGGTTCGAACAAAATCAAGCATGCTTGTTCTTCCTCAACTCTTTCCCAAAACATCAAATCAAGAATGTTCGTGCTTCGAACAAAATCAAAGATGATTGCTAATTAAGATAAAAACTGAAATCAAGTTCCCTTCAAAGTTTAAGAGGGACTGGGCACAGCAGGATATTCACGAGGGAACATATTAGAGTGATCCAATTTCTCATTTACGAGGGAACTGAATTAGATTGATCTCTTTGTTTTCACATGCTCTCTGTTATTTTTCCTCTTCGTCCCTTGTTTTCCTAATCTTTTTCTATTTAGTAAGATTCATTCTTTGACCTGTATAATTAAAAGGTTCGTTTTACTTTGTTAATTTTTGTCTATATTTTCTTTGTAGATTTCAAAATCTTTTAAGTTCATATAAAAACCTTCACTGGTAGCTAATTAATAAGAAATGAGAAAACAAAATTTTGATTGCTCTGATTATTTTATGATGCTTGAATTAAGTGATTTTTTCAAATGTCACAGGTATCACTGATGATGCATCTCAAGGGGTAAAGGTGTGTCACCGGACATCGCCGAGAATCAATCCGACTGTCACATCAAGCCACACGGGGATGAGTACGTCAACTGCTCCCATAGTTATCAACCCCCGGGCACGAAAGCCTCAGGAAGAACCACGGGCCACCTCATCAGCCACCGCCAAAACCCATCTGTTAGCACCAGTCACTATACCCCACCAAAGTGACCCAGTTAGCCCTCGGCTAGACCCGGTTTGCCCTCAGCTAGACCCGCTTAGCCCTCAATCAGACCCAGTTAGCCCTCAGCCAGACCTGGTTGATCTACACCCTCGGCCACTGCAAGTTCCTCCAAGGCGACGGGGGAATGTCAATGGTCGACCAAAACCAAGGGGATGCGACTCAACAGGCCGACGACGATCGGCAAGGCTGAATCCTATTGATGTTGTTTCTCCCCGAGTACCTGATGTTGTTTCCCGACCCCATGAGAACAATCCAGTTCTTGATGTTGTTTCTCGACCCCATGCCACTGTATCCCCTCAGTCAGTGCCATTGAACCGGTCAGTGTCATCCGGAAGAGTGAAATCTTCGATTGCCAAAATCAATGCCCACTGTGACCCCTCTCGTTGGAAGACTTGGATTAGCCCTACCAAACCAAACACCGAGGCAGCATCATCACCATGCACGACCAGGCCCAGGCTGGCTGAAGGTGGTGCCGCTGCCACCACCTCATCCCCATGTCCTCAGCCAGAGCAAGTGCAGCCCAGGGGCAGGTAGAGGCAGATGCAGCTGCAGTTGCCATGTTGTCACCGCCTTTACATGGGCAGACAGAGGCAACATCTGACCAGCCCAACACAGCGCAGTCACCGTCTCGCCAAGCCCCAGTAGGTCCTGAATCAGAGCCACAGATCCAAGGAGTGGCAGCTGATGCAGCAGAGATGCATTCCGACCAGTCGAGCAATCGTCAAGGGGTTGTTTTCAGGATGATGGCAGTAGGAGGTGCCGTTTGCGTCGGTCACTACGATCGTTACCTGAAGCTCACTTACTCAGCGGTCTAGAACTTCATATTTCGGCATCGGGAGTTGCAGCTAGCAAGAGGAAGAGAGGTACGAAGGGGAAGAAGACGGATGTGAGGAATGGACGAGGTCTTGCCAAGCCTCGTGACCCGGCTGGACCAGCCGGTAGACCAAAGCTGAAGGTGGTGGGAGACAAAGAGTTCACATCGGAGCCAAACTACACAAAGGTGGTTTCCACAATAAGGCTTCTAACATTGGCGAACCTCCCAGGACCCTTTCAGGTCTTACAACATTTTACCTTCGAGTACCAGGGTTAGAGATCCTAAAGCAGTTCTTGCAGCGATATTCGTGGGGTGAGGGGGAAGATGTCTTGCGGTGCCTCGATGTTTTCGAGAATATAGTAGCAGAGGCATACAGCTGCGTGCTCACCGATACAAGGAAGGTGTGGAAAGATAAACATGGGCCAGATAGGAGGTATGGAAAGGGTACTGTCCGAGGTGGTGCACGAATGTAGAAATTTGGAAGGGGCTGTGCAATATATGGTCTAATCCAATATGGGAGCAACAATCGAGCACTAACAGATGGAACAAAATCAAGGATGGAAGGAAGATCAGCCATGTGGGGGGTTCTAGGAGCACGTTTAGGCTCAGGCAAAAGATGGTATTGCCTTTTTAGCGTAACAATTATTATTACAAAAGTGAAAATCCTTCTATTCAAGATGGAATTAAATACTTAATTAATGTGCTGAAATTTTCACAGACATCTCAGTTTTATTTGTTTAAATTACAGATATCTGAGAGGGGAGCACCTGTTGCCTTGAAGGAAGTTTTTGATCGAACCCACATGAAGGATACAGAGGATGGCAAGGTTTACGTCAACGAAAGATCACACAATTATATGGTAAGACAATGAGAGCTAGGGCAAGGTAAACTAGCATTGATAAGCGTAATATAATGCCCGAATCAACAAGACCATACTTACATAATAATTGTTATCCTACCTTTTTTATGAGCCCTATTAATTTTTAGTATGGACCAGCCACATTTTTATATAGCTGTAATCTGTGTGATGTCCTTACTTTCAGTAATTGAATTAGTCATTAATAGCGAGAATATTAATTTTCTTGTCAATGCCTCTGCTCCTTTTTTTTCTTTGAAAAGGCTGTTGGTGGCTGTCAAATTAGTACTACCATAAGGCAGTGTTACAACTATCTGCGAGAGCAACCCCATCAAAAGTGAAACAACCCCTTTAAGAACAATCATATCAATCAGTTAGTACTACCATAAGGCATTGTTAAATTTCTATGGGTATATTGGATATTAAGATGTTTTAATGGGGAAATTGGCTATTTTGAAAGTCTAGATGGGCACACTATAAATTTTCCCGTAAATATAATGCCGTGTAAATCAAAATCAAGCTAGCAAGCAATATTGCCAAAATTAAGCAAGCAGGAAGGAGGGATATTTATTTCAATAAAAAATATGGTCCTCTAACAATTCTTTTTACTGAATAGGTGACATATGTTGCATTAATGGATGCACATGGGAAAGAAGTGGAAGAAGAGAAACTATGGGAACTTGCTGTCGAAGGTGAGGACAGGCGAGGCTGATTATTCGGCTTTGGCGACAAGTCAAGGACATGCAAAGCCAACCGAGAGTTGGAGGCGGTGGAGGCATCGGCATCTGATCCGACCAAGAGCACCACCACCTCTGCGGAAGATTGCAATAGAAAGTTCACACAAGAAGATGTGGCTAAGTTAGTTGCCGAGAAAGTAGCAGCTGCACGTAGGGAGTTTGCTAGTGAGATAGCAGCTCAAGAGCAGCGACACAAAGATGAACTGGAAAAGGCATCCACAAATAAAGGATACACGACGCATGTTTCAATGCGCTCTTCAAGGCAACAGGAGCGAAGCCACCCAAATTTGGTGTAAGTTTCCAACATAGAAATATAAGTAGGTGAAACAATGACATTTTACATTAATATTTCATAATAAGACTTCACTCTTAATGTTTTATTGGTTCTATTTGCTCTGTAAGAGGGGCCATCAAAGAGCAAGTCTGGTGGGGGAGGTGACGGCGGGGGGGAGGAGAATCAACTATAATTCCTCCAATATTTTATTTCTTAAACATAATTGTAATAGGTAATTAAACAATTAAGTAGGATGTGAACATTTATCATCGGCTTCCGTTTTTATCTGTTGTTTAGTAGGATGTGAATTTATGCCTTGAGGACTCTTTTAACTTAGGATGCTTATATATATGACTTGTCATATTTTACTAAGTTGGATGTTCTCTTATTTTGAACAAATTGTTCTGTGATGTCAACTACATATATGAAGCGTACATGTTGGGTACGCACATAAACAAAATGTTATTAACTACATATATGTCACTATTTCCGTACCTCGAGTCATCAATTTTACTAATGCCTGGCACAGTCTCACACTGGATCTATTCCAAACTCCATACGACTCTCCCCTCTAGTCTCGCACTGAATGTATCCTCTAAAATTTCGCCCAACCTGCTGAACGTCATCCCCCCGTTGTGCCGCTACAAATCGGGTAAGGTAGCTCTCTCTCTCCGCTCTCCTCTCTCTATCTCTCTTATTCTCTCTCTCTCTTCCCCCCTCTAAGGCACTGTGCGGTAGGAGATCACAGTTATGGAAAGCCACTAGGAGCTCACTTGGAGACCATTTTATGGAATCCAAATGAAGTAAAAGCCACTCTCTACCATCATGATTAGAAATTAGAACCCTCATGGTGACTGTGTAGTGGCTGTACTTTTAGGGTATTTGGCTGAAGCTGATTTCCTAGGTTCAAATGTTAAATCATCTTCAAATCAAGCTAAAAATGTTTAGTTAATTAAATGAGATATTGGTCCTGAATTAGGATTCTTTTGTTAATTAACCATTAGCTTTACTAGTTCCAACTTCCAAGTCAGATTATTCTTTTGTGAGCCCTTTTGTCATTACTTGGCCGGGATTTCTCTCATCAGTTGTGGGAAGATATTACATAAAGATAAGGCATGAGTTGAAATTGATCTACAAAAAACTATTTGGTTTATTTTTCAATGGTTGTGCTCTAGCGCACTTCCTTCAAGTAGAGAGTATCAAGTAGAGACTGCTCTTCTGAAAACTTATAAAAGTCTATCCTAGGGAAAATCTGAGATGTAGAATTTTAGTTGAAGGTACGGGGTTGCAAACATTGAAGTAAGGGTGTAATTGTCATTATATGTATTTTTATTCACATTAAATTGTCATTATACTTAACTCAAATGTTACTGTAGCAGATGGCCTCCGATCGTCATGGATGAATCTCAGCAGAAAAAACATGGGTGGAAGGCTACACCCCGACTTTGTTATTGGTGTTCAAGACTTTGCTCGACAAGCACTAGAAAAACCCTCGGTTGTAACTTTCGATGTACCATCTGTTAGGGCAAGCAGCGGGTCAAGAGTTTGATTGGGATGATAACAGCCCCAAAGGAGTGGCTAACAAAGTTCTTTGATATCTAGCCGCATCGGAATACACCGTTATGGAAAGAGGACTTGACCGATAAAATGAAATGCGAAAATCACACTATACTATCGGCGGTGACACAAGCCTTAGCATTAAGTCGAACACCAATCACTACTACAAAAAAAAAGAGATTATACACGGACAATAAAGGAGGAGCTACACGGGATTTCCTACCGTGTTTAAATCGAGGTCGTACGATTAGTTCAATAACTACACACGGACTTTGCCTGTGTGCAATTTTAAAGATTCTACACGGATAACTTCACAAACAGCCGTGTAACACGATTAGAATGTGTCCGCTCTCTATTTTACCGAGCTACACGGATATTACCTAAAAAACCGTGTACGATTCTTTTGTACACGGACATTTAACTAAAAAAACCGTGTAGCTTGACTCTTTCTACACGGACATTTAGTTAAATGGTCCGTGTAGCTCTCCTCTTTCTACACGGACATTTAACTAAATGTCCGTGTAGCTCTCTTTTTTTATACACAGACTTTAGTTAAATGTTTGTGTAGAAAGAACATTTTTTTTTTTTGTATTTTTTGTTTTTCCGGCTAGCCTCCAGTTTTGCTAGCCAGTTTTGTTACAGAACTATTCCAGATTTTCCATATTTTCCATATTTTCCAGATTTCATATAACAAGAAATCCATATTTTCCAGATTAGCAAGAAATTCATATTTTTCAGATTAGCCAGAAATTCATATGCAATAAATTATACAATATTGAGCATTGAGAAAATTGTTTTTTTGTCACTAATAGGACGGATCCATTCATATTGAATAACACAGTCATAATATTCTACAGAGGCATACAATAACACAGTCATACATTATATTGAGTAAAAAGGAAAAGAGTACAACCCAAAACTAGAACACAGTCATACAATAACACAGGCATACAATAACACAGTCATGCAAAACTACCCCTAAGAAGTGTAAAAAGTGCAAAACTACCCCTAAAAAAACCCAAATGCTTGGAATGGTCTCAGGGTCATACTTAGCATCCCTAACTAGATACTAAACTCTGAGACTGAACCATCACAAAGTAGTATCAAGGTTTCAGCTGTTCTGGTTTTCTACACAGTAAATGATGCACGAAAAGACCCTAAAACACTGGCAAAGTCAAAACAGTAAATGATGCACGAAAAGACCCTAAAAACTCTGAGATTGTAAAGAAAGTTCGAAAACTCTATATCCGACGGTCGGATCGGGCTGAAAAGTAAGTTAACTTGGTTTTGGGGCTGTGGAGCTCATGTCAAAATTTCAGCCCGATCCGACGGACGGATCAAAAGTTATGCCCTTTTTTGTGAAGCATGCGCAGGACTGAACTATCACAAGGCTCAAATGAGCTCAACTTGATATTATACAGGATCAAGTGCCTTCTGGAAAACCATTTCATACTGATGCAGGCACAACTTGATATTACACATATCTGACAGCTCAAGCTTAAGGCACACTTGATTCAGGCAACAAGCTTAAGGCACAAGACTACAAGTTGGTGTATATGAATATTAGTTGATCAAAACGGCGCTGGAAGGAGAAGTCTCTGGAAGAGAAGGGGTTCATTTATATTGGATAAAACCCTACATGGCTTTTCTACACGGATTTATACTTAACAATCCGTGTAGCTCTGTGACAATTTATACACGGTTATTTATTAAAAAAAGCCGTGTAGCATTACCTTTTATACACGGATATTTGATAAGAAAACCGTGTAGCTCTCTAACTATTCTACACGGACATATAACTAAAAACCGTGTAGCTCTCTTAATATTTGTACACGGTTATTTAATTAAATATCCGTGTAGCAATTCATACACGGATTTTTGTATAATATCCGTGTAACTCTCTCAATCATTTCCACATGGTTTCTTTCCACACGGATTTTTTATCCCTAATAAACCGTGTAGCTCTCTCAAACAATTATACACTAATTTATAACTAAGTGTCCGTGTATAATTCCCCAATATTTTTTAGCCTTTCACAATTTCATATTTGACACACGGTTTTTATATAAAATTA